>JAPWTK010000119.1:0-30000 GCA_029963805.1 Aromia moschata
GGAGTGATTGAAAAATGTTAATTAATAAGTAATAGTTAGATTTAAGACGTACCAAGTAAAATATGTAGTTATAAACCGTTAATAAGAATAAAAAGTAATTTAGAGTAACTCGGACTTTACTTAACATATTTAAACATTTATAAAATATACCATAAAGAACATTACAACGGCGAATAACGAGCGTGTGAGTTACATATTATATCCTAACCAGGTCAGCGTACCGTGGTGTTACCCTCACGGTATCACTCTCTAGTGCATATTAATGGAACCAGACATATTCAGGAGGTCAACTTAAATGCATTAATGGGAGATAATGTGAAGGTAATGCCTCAGCAGGACTAATAACTAAAGCCGGCAGATCCGGGCGGCGGGCCATAACCGTACGCGTCATATTACTTACTACTTGTATGTGCAAAAACAAACAATAAACGGTTGCAATTTTTAAAGAGATGTGTTAAACTTACCCTGTTATTTACGTTGAGATGTGTGAAAACTTTGTACCATAAGGTATATTTCTACAGTTGTGTCCAAAAGTGACGTTGGCCGAGATGAAAAAATGTGTTTATATTTTGAAAACGATCGCTCCACATCTACGGAGGTAATATACATAGGCATAATTAAATAAATCCCTGCACTCAGAAAATGGCACCGTAGATACATAGTCATAAATTTGTCTCAATGTTAATATAAATCGGGATTTGTCTTCAACACTCTTCATTTGATTTCAATATGTCACACTTTTCTCTCACATTGTCATTTATAGTCACTTATAGTTTGTAAGTGTATTTACACCATCCACTATTTATAGTGATTGCGCTAAAGGTAGGGCAGTATTTTCTAATCTTGTTATTGCAGCATGTAATCCTATATAATTGTCATGAATAGTTTCTAAATCTCTTTCTAACGAACTATTTTGAAATGTCATCTGACTTTCCTTAATAGCTGCGGCCTCTTTAGGATTGAATTGTAATAGCACAGATTTAATTCGTGTGAAATATTTAGCATAACAAAATGCTGCATCTAGCCAAGTTCCCCAGCGCGTGATAATAGGCTGTGGTGGTTCAGAAATACCGGGACACTGTGTGAAATGCTCGAAGACGTTTAGGTGATTTGAGAAACACTTTGATGTAAAGCATGCACCTTACAAGTAACATGTAAAAACTACAACCGTGTTCTTTAAGAGACCGGACTACCGAAAGCATTGCATGCGAAAGCGTTGCGGCACCATCAGTTACATTTGACTGGTTAACAGTTGAAAGTTTTCTAACGTCTCAAGTATCACACGCGTAATTGCTTCGGCAGTAGGGGAGATAGAGGTACATTGATACACGAGGCGCATTGATACGCTTTAAAATTTCGCGGCAGAAGAAGTCCATGTGTTTCAACCTATTACCTCAAAGATGGCACTAGTGTGGGCTACTTGTCATAAAAATTTAGCCACGGAAAAACAAGTGAGAGTAAAGTTACATGTGTTTAGTTTATTTTGGCGCGAGAAAGTAATTTTTAATGCCTTTTTACATCCTGGAGTGGGTACTGGAACCTTCGGCGTAGAAACCTGGAAAAAAACTGGAAGTTTTCCACGAAACACCGAACTACTACACTTTTCTCGACGCGCGTTTCGCCAACCAAGTTGGCATCTTCAGGAGAAGATTAAAACTGAGTTTTAATCTTCTCCTTAAAACTGAGAACTTCACTTTTCTTCTTTAACTTCTTTACGGAGAAGATTAAAACTGAGTTTTAATCTTCTCCTGAAAGATGCCAACTTGGTTGGCGAAACGCGTCGAGAAAAGTGTAGTAGTTCGGTGTTTCGTGGAAAACGTCCAGTTTTTTGCCTTTTTTACATGTGTGTGTTTTTACCAACGTGGTAGCAATATAGTGTTGCTTGTGTCAACATTCGTAAACGTAAGTATTATTTAAACATTGTTTGCAACCAACTATATACACTGTAAGGTTAAATATGTCACTTGTGATTATTTCTGTCAGAGTGCATTTGGGGCACATTGATATACATATGTATGAGAGGTACATTGATGCAGTGTATCAATGTGCCTCTACAGTGTATCAATGTACCTCTGCAATTTACAAATGTACTATTTTATTCGTATAAACAAGGTTCAGTAAGTTATACGAGGACATGCTATTTGTTCTCGGGTAAAAACTGTACGTACTTATCACAAAGAGACAAAAAATCACAAATCAATTAGAGTTTCAGCTGCTGATCATGGTTTAAACCCCTCTACACTTCAACATAGAATCGAAAAGTATAGAAAAAATCATAAAAATGAGAATCCAGAGGTTTCAGATGAATCTGGGCACGAAGAAGAAGCTGCGAGCGGAAACCAAATCAGAATATATCACTTTAAATATACAACCTATACAAACAACTAGGCAGAGGCGAGAAAGTCTCGTATTTACACCACAACACCAGAAAAAGCACGATTAGAGGACATCGCTAAAGAAAGATGAAAAAATTAAGCAAGTACCCAAGAAGGAGAAATTTAATATTAAAGAAACGGTCCGAAATGTTCCAAGTTCATCCGAAAGTGACAGTGAAGTGGAAATGAGCTTATCTGATTCAATTGACGATGTCAGTGATGAATAACTACCATTGTTGTGTGATGATGAATTAAATGTAGGCGATTTTGTTGTCGTCAAGTTTTTAAGGAAAACAGCCGTACACTTTGTTGGACAAATTGTCACGATTTAAAATGACCATGAAATAGAGGTCAATTTTTTACGGAAAAGAAAAACTGACATAAGACCTTTCTTTTTCCTAACGTTCAGGACATAAGTTTAGTGCTTCGAGGAGATGTCGTATTCAAACTGCCCAAATCCATTGCTGCTGGTGGTACACTTCGCCAAAATAGATCTTTTTATTTGCCAACAGTTCCTAATCTTATAATTCAGTAAATATTGCACTACAATATTACTTTTTTCTTTAGTGTATTGTATGTGTATCAATGTTCCCCAGAACTGTATCAATTTACCCCACCAGAGAGGTAGTTTCATGCAAATGTAACATGTCATTAAAAAAAGTTGCAAAAACTCCAAGTTTGTTTTTATTTTTCTTTAAATAGAGTATCATATGAAAGACAAATACATAGCCTGTAAGCCTAAAATAAGAAGATGGCGACAAGTATTTTGTCTTGGACAAAATCATAATCTGACAAAAATTGTATTATTGTGCCTCCTTCTCCCCTACACTTTTGTAGCCTTTTGCTGGCCAATAAAAGTGGAGATGTCAGTTTAGTAGAGTCCATTACACGTACTAGAACATTTACAATAGAATGTTTCTTACGATCTGTCGTTTCATCAACACATAACCATAATCTCTTATTTTTTAATTCAGATGTGATACTCTTTATAATATCTTCACGTAAGCATGGTACGTATCGCTGGTACGTAGGTACGTAACGCTGTGCACTTGGGTAACTCTACTTCAGAGTATTTATTTGAATGATTTATTCTCGAGTATGATAAGTGGGATATTGCAGGTGATCAACATCACAAGTAAATCGAACATGAACTGGGTTCTCGGGGATACACCACTTTTTGTAGTTGTATGTGCCACACTATTTACATGCCTTCTACAATCATATCTGTCCCAACACAATAAAGGGATGTTGTAAACATCACACCATATTTGTGATCAGTCGTAACGTAAATCTGGAAAGTCGCCGATAAATTTATGCACTCTGTCAGCCAATGGTCGCTTTCTACCCTTCCGTGGCGTCGACATTTTCGTTATACGTAAAAATAATACGAGATTTCAAGTAAACGCTTAGAACGGTAAATATAAACTGACTTGCATCGCCTGCCGCGCGTTCAGCCGGCTGTGACTCATGCACAAAGCCTGCATCACACCACTGGACCGTCGCGCAGTTAGCCGGCTTTACTGATAACCACTCGCACTCACACAATTTGAAATTAAAAGTTTTTCACTTTTATGAAATCGCGTAGCTGCGAACCTCTGGATAGGGAAGTAAACAAAAAGTCATGGCGCAACTGACTGAGTAGTGGAAAAAGTTGCACAGTAACTGAATTACCTGGAACTTACCAACCTAAGGCTTCCACGATGAAACTACTTTGAAAGTTTCTGTCTGCGCTGAAAGAAAACGAACGAAAACTATCTCCCTAGAATTTCGCGCAAGCTACATAAATTTATAAATTTAAAGTTCTACTAAAAATCTATCCCACGAGCGTTTGCGACGAAAGGGAATTATGAATTTATAATGTAAAGTTGCAAACTGAATTTCAATTTGTAATAGGGAAGCGGTCATAAAGCTGTTGTGTTTATTGCAAGCAATTTGTTTGGTAATGCTTTCGCGATGCAGTGCAACCTAGTTTTCATCCATTTTTTGGCTTTTTATTTCTGTAGCAGCAATAATCGAGGCGTATCTCTAAACATTACGTGTGGTGAAAACTGTACGGGCTTATAACAACTAGGTGTTAACTACAGCATCGCTGTTAATTGCATCTCATACATGAGAAAGTAGGTAAAATGAATTTTCAGCTACTGAAGTGTCCTCTACTGAAAATTAAACGGAAAATATGGATAACGAACGATTATACTACAATGCAAAATTTTGAAAATTTTGTGCCCCTGGACAATGAATAGTAGTTTCCGAAGTAATTTTTCCCGCTGAAAACAAATCCGGTCTCAGAATTGCTATATTAACCCTTTAAGTCCGGGAAGAGCATAATTTTCATACGATGTTTGAGACTTATTTTCTGCAGTAAAAAATTGAAATAAAAAATTCAACATACATATTCTATTTTTGAGGTCGCTCTTTCGATTGGTGCAGAATTGCATAATAATGACTCCAAAAACTAATATAGCGCATTTTAAATAAAAAAAAATAACAAAATTTTTTTCGTTTTGTTTTTTATTGTGAATTTTTTTCGCATCAATAAAGTTACAGAATCGATACCAAACCACAACCAAAGGTGTACAAAATATCTATAGTACAACTAGAAATATTTTTGTTTGTCTTTGAAATAACCTAACCTCTTCAATATATCAATATATAAAAAAAATGAACGTTATTTGATAAATTATGAACATTATTAAAAAATTCATCTCTATGGGTATAATTGTCCCGAAAATATATATGCAAGGGTTTTTGAGGTCGCTGATCACGAATTTGAGATTAGATTTTCAAAATTCAAGATGGTGGATCCAATATGGCCGATCAAATTTCATAAAATGCTTCAAAATTACGAGAAAATGTGTATAGGGGGAGAAAGTGAAAAAATAAAAGCTTTCTATCGATGATTTATAAAAAAAAACAAGCTTCTTTATTACTGTATGAATTTATGTGTGAAAAATAAAAACAAAAACAAAAAAAAACTAAAAACAAAAACAAACAAAAAAAAAAAAAAAAAAAAAAAAGAAAAACAAGAGAATAAAAAAAAATAGAAAATACTTTTGCCGTCCACCTCCACGTGGTTTGAGTTGGGAAACGTTTACATGAAACGGCTAACGGACGGAAACAACCAATTTTCTTGCGTAAACTCCTCGTATAATAAACATTATCGCATGATTTTCAGTCATTTCATGAAATTTGGTTGTCTACAATAAATCCGCCATCATGAATTTTAAAAATCTATCCTAAAATTCGTGACCTCAAAAACCCCCCTATACACATTTTCTTGTAATTTTGAAGCAATTTATTAAATTTCATCGCCCATATTGGATCCGCCATCTTGAATTCTGAAAATATAACCTCAAATTCGTGATCAGCGACTTCAAAAACCCTTGTATATTTATTTTCGCGAAAATTATACCATGAGAGATTTGAATTTTTTTTAATAACGTTCATGATATATCAAATAACGTACATTTTTTTACATATGGATATTTTGAAGAGGTTAGGTTAATTCAAAGAAAAACAAAAACAAAATTCTAGTTATAGTTTAGCTATTTTGTGCACTTTTGGTTGCGGTTTGGCATATTCAGTAACACAAAAAGAACAAAACGCATTTTTTTTTTATCTAAAATGCGCCATATTGGTTTTTGGAGTCATTATTAAAAAATTCTGACAATTCTCAAAAATAGTAGAATATGTATGTGGAATTTTTTATTTAAAATTTTACTGACGAAAACAAGTCTCAAACATCGTATGAAAATTATGCTCTTCCTGGACTTAATGGGTTAAGTCAGGTTTTTGAGATACTCTAACCTAAATGTGCAAAAACACTATTTTTTGACATATGTTATGTAGAACCGTGATTTTTTTTCTCAAAAAATCATGTCTGGAATCTTGAAGTACAAGTCTTCCTCTTTCAAATACCGTGGAGTTTGCTTAAATATCGTTTTTTTTCGCCGAGATATTGCCTTTTGAAATTTTCATGTTTGTTAATTTTTCCTATACCTGAAAACCCATACGGGACACGTGTATATCAGAACATTATTTTAAAATAATAAATGTAAAACATATTTAAAAATCAATAACAAGTTTTTGCACTTTTAGGTTAGAATATCTCAAAAATCCTACTTATTTTCCGCATTTTCATGGTCACCATATTGAATTTTTCATTAAAAAGAAATGAAAATATAACAACAAATATTTTGGCTCCAGCTACTTCGAAAACATAGAAAATGAATGATCAATCGAATACTCTATACTTTATTTTATCGTAATTTCGCATTTTCGTCGCTTCCGCCATAAGGAATATAGTTGTTGTATAGTATAGAAAAAAGCTCATGAAAGTTTCATAGACGCTCTTGTAACTTTGGTCAACTCAGGTCGGCCATATTGAATCTTGTTTTTGATATGAATTGATATGACTGATGAATTTGTAAAAAAAATTGAAAAGCTGACCTTAGATTCTAAACGAGCAGATCTTTTGACATAAGAAAATATTGACTTGTTAGTGATTTTTAAATATGTTTTACGTTTCTTTTAAAACAAATGCTACATAACCTCAAATATGTCAAAAAACAGTGTTTTTTTGCACTTTTAGGTTAAAATTAAGGTGAGTTACAATTTCAATACAAGCTTGAATCCATTCAATTAAAAATGTTTTTTTTTATGTTTAAAAGTATATTTGTTTCAGATACTGTTCACCAAATTTAATTTCTTTAGCTTAATGTACAGGGAAGATAAAAAAGAAAACAATTTTTTTTTTTAGAATTTTTGGGGGGGGTAACTTTTTAGGGGGAGGGTGTTTTCAAAAAATTGTATATCGAAAACCTCCCTTAATTTTCATCGGAGAATCACCTCTTAAATTTTTTTCGGTGTTATTTAGATACACCCTGTATAAAGAACATTACTGGCATAAGTTCTTCACTATCTACTTTCTTCCGTATTATTCACATAAAGTAGAAAACTGTAAAAACTATAAAAAAAATACTTTTAAATCAGTCTGTAAATATCACAGAGCGTAACTGGTATCGAGAGCATAAAAATATTCTTGTTTTCGACAGAAATTCATCTCATGTGTACATCTATTTCGTCTTCAGGCATGGCTAAAAATAAAAAGGGAATAACACAGCATTTAAACCTGAACTTGATTTCAGCTCGGCCCCTTTGTGTATCTGGCAGTAAGGATTCGCCTTTGATACTGCACTGTGAAACTAAGTAAGTCACACTCTTTCCTTTTTTTAGTTTTTGTAATTGGTGTTTAAAAACTCGATTGAACAACGCCGGTGCGACTCAATTGTATTTTTCACACTTCGCAGTTCCTTTTGAATTCAACGGTTTCTGCTACAAAGTTAACTGATAGAACTTATCGGCATATCCGTTAACTGAAAGAAAATGTACCTAAGACAAAACATTTAGATAGCAATGTAATTTTAGAGCAATCAAACTTACGATGTAATTACTGAGCAGGAAAGTCGAATATCTTGAAAAGTATTTGAGATATAAAAAAAGATTATTCAAAAATCTAAATCAGCATTGAAAACAATTGGATGAATGAAAGCAACTGAAAATAATTAAAACATTTTATTTTTAACATTAATATATGTGGGGAATTTGATGACCTTCTTTATTAATTTTTTGGTTTGTTGGATTTTAGGTCCGGGAATAAACAACAACTATTTGATTTTTGATAACATTTCGGAAATTTATTTCTCCTTCTTCAGGGCTTAATCAATGTTGTTATTATTGTCATATAAGGTGGTAAGTTTTTAAAGCGTGTTGTCCTGTAGATAGTTCTTTTTTTTGTCTTGTTACATTTGTTATACATGTATAAGGAGAGCCATCAGATGGTTTCTTCTTAAAATTGCTATTAAAACTACATCGTTGAATATTTTTAAATGACTGTTGCTTTATTCAAGAAAATATGCTTTCCCATTATTTATGAAAAACAATTTCAGTTTAATGGCCGCCGTGGCTGGCTTGGCAGTAGTTCATTCTTTTCACCCAATTTTACAGTACATTTTCGGTTATTTGTGTGCGTCAATTGTTTCTGGATCGCTGGAGTAACAACGGTCCTTAACATGTCCCCATATAAAATAGTCCAACGGTGTTAAATCGCAGCTGGGCGATGGCCAATTAATGTTTCCAAAACGGCTGATAACACGATTATCGAATTTAGTGTGCAAAAGATGGATTGTTTCACGGCTTGTGTGACACGTTGCTCGATCCTGCTGGCACCAAAGCTCGTCCAAGTCAAAATCGTCCAATCGCGGTCACAAAAATCAGTTAACATGTCTCTATAACGCATTCCATTTACTGTAACTCTGTTACCATCTTCATTTTGAAAGAGGTACGGACCATTGATGCCACCACTCCAAAACCACACCAAACAGTCACTCTTGCAGAATACATTTGCTTCTCTATTACTACGTGTGGATTTTCGGAACCCCAAATCCTACAGTTCTATTTATTAATATATCCTCCAAAATGAATCGTCCGTAAAAATGGATTTTCATTTTCAAACTCATTTAAAGCCCACACGGAGAAGCGATAACGAAGTGGATGGTCATTTTCCCTTACCTCTTGAGTAAGTTGCAAGTAAGTAATCCGAGGTGCGACTGACATTAAGTTGTGCTCTGTGACGAGTTGAGGTTCTTGGGTTTTCACGCACACTTTGGGCAACAGCAGCAATTCTTTCAGCTGTGCGCACCGGACGAGCCGGTGGATGACTTCTGTTATCCATAAGTATGCCAGTTTCATGAACTTTCCTTAAGACCTTTCTTACACCAGGCGCTGACCGAGCTTTATTTCGACCAAAAATTGTTCTCAATTTTCTCACCGTTTCTGCAACACAGCATTCACTTTGGAAATAATTTTTCAATATTTCCCAACGTTGTTCAAGCGTAAAAAGATCCATTTCTTACAGCGGAGGTTAGACACCACATATATGTCAAATGTCAAGCGCGTCAGTATCGGTAATGTAGAAATAACACTCAGATGACCCACCCTCTATATAGATAGAACGCCATGTTCGAAACTTACCACCTTATATGACAGTAACAACAACATTGATTAAGCCCTGAAAAAGAAGAAATTAATCTCCAAAACTCCGTTGGCAAAAAGCAAATAGTTGTTGTTAATTTCCGGACCTAACAGTGAACAAATAAAAAAATTAAAATTAATTACGGACACTAGCAATATTTCGTAAACTTTCATAGATTTTGAAAAACACCACTTTCCCTCATATCTTCAGTATCGTGCCTATGATCACCGCAAAATTCCTTTCGAATCATCGTATACGAAGTACTATTTAACATTCAATAAAGTTTGAAATTCGAGGTTTAAACATGGACAAAAGAAACATTAGTTTTTAAATTTTATCTCTTTAAAATGTTATTTTGGAAATTTTAGGTTTACATCTGACTTTCCCTCGTACATACAAGGTGTGTAAATTAAGTAATGAGACTGGCAACGTAGCACCCGATCAAGCAACACTGCGGAGACGGGACGGAGACGGGAGAAGAGCGGTAGGTTAACATGTAATGCACCTTCAGTACAAGTTTGAACGTGTTAGAGTCATTTGTTTGTTCTTTGTAACTGCTTTCGTAAAACGGTTTTTTTCTAGTGCGTCCTAAAAATGAGTGACATTAATTTTGAGCAACGGTGTACTCTCAGGTTTTGCTTCAGAGTTGGACACAGCGCAACGGATACTTTTGCAAAACTTCAACACGCCTACTACGGAGACAGTGTTTTTTCAAGAGCTCAGGTTTTTCAGTGGTTTAAGGCATTCTCAGAAGGAAGAAAGTCGATTGAAGGTGAACCACGCAGCGGAAAGCCTTCATCTTCAAGAACCGATGAAAGTGTCGATAGAATGCGGGATCTTGTACGTTCAGATCGTCGGTTGACGGCAATAATGATCGTGGAAGAGTTAAATTTGTTTATCAGATTTTGAGTAATGAATTGGGGATGAGAAAAATCTGCACAAAAATGGTTCCAAAAAAACCTTTCAGCAGAGAAAGCTGTCTTGACTTTTGGCATTACTGGTGATGAGACTTGGGTGTTTGAGTACGATCTAGAAATCAAGCACCAAAGCAAAAAAAAAAAAAACAAGAATAAGCAAGTTGAAGATTCAATGAATGCTGATTTGCTTTTTTGATAGCTAGGACATTGTCCACAAAGAGTTTGTGCCTCCAAGCCAAACAGTAAATCAACACTTTTAGAGAGAGGTTCTTGAAAAACTTCGAAAAGGGTCATGCGTGTGAGACATCATCACAACAACTGATGGAACTGGTCATCAAGAACAACTGGATGTTGCATGACAACAATGCGCCTTGTCACACCGCCATTTCAGTAAACGAGTTTTTTGCCAGTAAAAACATTCCTGTGGCTCCTCAGCCCCCTTATTCGCCTGGTTTGAGTTCTTTTTCTTCTCTCCCCGAGATTGAAAAATCACTTCAAGAGACGTCATTTTGGGACCATAGAAAATTTTTAAACGGCTGCAACCGACCAGCTGAAGGATATTCCAGTATATGAATTCCAACACTGCTATGAGGAATGGAAGAACCGCCTCCAGTGCTGTGTGGCTTCCCGAGGAAGTTATTTTGAAGGAGACAATACTGAATTGTAATTCTATTCGAATAAAAAATTTAAAATAATCAGTATCATAATCAGTATCATTCATTCATCAGAAATAATCAGTCATGACATAAAAATAAAGTTTCACCTAAAACTGACTCAGAACTGCGAAAAATTAACTTTTTATTCCCGACTTTATTACCTTTAGCCTCACCGTTCCTAAAAATAAAACACTAAACGAGCTCTTAAGATAACTTAATTATAACTACAATAATTAGTTTGAGTCATCATTTCCCTTACTGCTCGTCGAACAAAGAAGCTCGAAAAGAAAGGAAACGTCGAAAAATTTTAATTTTCCTCTTGATAATTTAAAAAGTGCTTTAATTGGATGTTGATAAGTTCATTCATTAGCAGTTGTTTGCGTTGAGGTGATGAAACGAATATAACTTTTAAAAATTTATAACGAGGCTGCCAGATGGTATTTAACGATCCTGTATGGACGTAATTAAAGTTATTACGTCATTAAAAATTGAAGTCCCGTGGAGTTGCGGAAAGTAAAGTTTCCCATTTAAAATTAATCTGATATTGTTAGGCATTCTCGTAATATTTTTGTCCATAATGCTTTTTGTGGCATAAAAAAATATATTTGTGGGTAATTGTTTGTTCATGCTTATACAAGCTCATTTCCTTGATTAACAAAAATATACAATTACAATAATTGTATTTCTTATGAAACATCCAGTTGATTAGGTCAACAACTTCAACTAACAACAGCACTATAGAATTAACTTAGAAAGGAGTAGACATTATGTTTGATTTTGTAGATATGTTCAAACTATTTTGGTAAAATAGAATTGAATACCTAGAATACTTTTTTCTTTTCTGTTTCCTTCTTTTGCTTTATTATTATCGTTTTTTGCTAATTGTAAGAAAACATGGAGTGTTGTGATTGAAAATAAATATATATTATTTTATTATCGTATTTGTTTATACTGTGTAAAACAGCCAAATGGAATAAATTGAGTAGCTCCATTATTATGCATTTTTTTTTTTAGAAAATTCTGAGACACGTCAATTTCTAATTCCAAAATGACACCTTGCTATGTAAAAATGTCATCCCTAAACTCAACCCCTTCAGGTGACAGCTACAACCCCTAAATTTTAAAATTGGAAATAGGGGCTTGTGATAGAGATAGGCAGATAGGGAATTGAAGTTAACATCTGCGGGGTAATCGACCAAATTGCAACGGTTATTCTTCTTCTTAAGTCAGCTAAACCGTCGAGTTTGGTTTTGTAAACCATAATTTTTACATATCCCCATAGGAAGAAGTCTAACGGCGTGAGATCAGGTGATCGCCAACCCCTTTGTTTATACAGTGTGGAACAGCCAACCCCTAAATTTTCAAATTGGAAGTAGGGGCTTGTGATACTTAATTCTTTAAGGTCTTTTCAATCTCTATTCAAAACTGCTACGGTTTTAAATTTTATTGCAAGTAAAACAAAGTTTCTCCAGCGTAAGAAATTAACGTTAATAACATATGCAGATGTTAACTAATAAACGTTAGTTAACATCTGCGGGGCAATCGACCTAATTGCAAGTGTTATTCTTCTTCTTAAATGAGCCAAATCGTCAGGTTTGGTTTTGTAGACCATACTTTTTACATATCCTCCATAGTAAGAAGTCTAACGGCGTGAGATCAGGTGATCGTGCAGGCCCTTCTACAGAACCACGTCTCCTATCCAGCGATTTGGAAAGATTGTGTGGAGATATTGCCGGACATTGACTTCGTAATGTGCTGGTGCACCATCCTGCTGGAACCATATTGCATTACCTGGAAGTTGTGGGTTTCCTTCAGCTGGATACAAGTTTACCATCGTCGGTACAACAGTATTTTGGAGCAGCGCTAAATAAGTTTCTCCATTCAAATTGCCGTCAATGAAGAAGGGACCAATGATATGTTGTCCAATTATTCCTGCCCAAACATTAACTTTCTCAGGGTTTTGCGTGTGTAGAATCCTCATCCAGTGAGGATTTTCTCTCGACTAGTAATGACAGTTTTGGCGATTAACATGGTCGTGAATTGTAAATGTAGATTCATCCGAAAATAATACATTGTATTATTGTCATTTATCATTGTATCATTAGTTGGTACCAGTTTATATGGGTGCATCTGATTTTCTATCAATACGCGGAGAATAAGCTGTTTGATGACTAGACGTATGTGGATTTTCTTAAAACGTAAGCATTATATCCAATTTCTGATCATCACTGAGTTTATTGGGAAGATTTTTCTTTATCTGCCGTACATGTCCACGTTTCCAAAACTGCTTCTCTATTTTACTTACGGTACCTTGAGATATCGGCGGCAACTCGGATATTTTTTCTTGAAATAGGCGAACAACTTCGGCCTGCGTTCGTGTTCTGTCTCCGTAGCCAATCATCTGCAGAATCGTTATCTTATGCATTTCTGTTAGGTAAACCATCTCTCTGAATTGCAAATTTTAATGTAACGAATGAAAGTTTTATTTGAATGTAACGAATTCCCTACGCTGCAGAAACTTATCTTTTTTCTTGTTAATTTCTGCAATGATATTTAAAACCATATCAGTTTTGAATAAAGAATGAAAAAGGCCTTTCAAATGAAGTATCACAAGCCCCTACTTCCAGTTTGAAAATTTAGGGGTTGTAGCTGTCACCTAAAGGGAGTTGAATTTGAAAGTTGAAATTTTTTTGCACGAATATTTGTACATAATAAAAAAACATCGATGATATCACAATCTCTTGACAAGTGACTGAAAAAACTTAAGACCTGTGTCAAAAAATGAACTGAGCTGTATTTTTTATCGATTTTTAATTTGGAGGGTTCATTATATGCGCAACATAAAAACCTTAAAAAACATAAAAACAAAGTTAGTGCCAGAGGCGGATCATCTAATTTTTAAGTGGGAGTTTAATTTGCTGTTCAAGCTAAAAAAAAACACATTTCTACATATGTATACTAGGAGATAAGGAGGATCATTCTATTGTAAAAATTATTCGAAAATAAAAATGTCTCTTTCAGTTCAAAACACCTCTTTTTCTTAAGTTATTTATACCAAAAATCCATACGTACGTAAAAGCATTAACAAATGACAATACTTACCGGGACTGTATTTTTTTCTATAGGATCTAGGTGAAACGCAGTCATGTTTTCGAAATTTTTAACGATCCGATTAATAGTTGATATCGTCGAAGAAGGCAAATCGGGGAAATTGTTCGTTAAAAATGGGTTTGATATCCTTTTACAGACCGACCACCAAAATGCCATTTAACTATTTGAACTTTTTTCGGCAAGCTGATAAATATCCATTTATTTTTTAAGAATGCATGTAGTACTACAATATCCTCGTAATAACGCACTTTTCTACTCAGTAATTAGACAAGAATAAAATATAAAATGTTATTTCAACCCGTCTGACTCTACCGTGGTCGTAGACGGCTCGGACATACCGGATGCCTGCCGCACGCCTGCGCTCGCGATTCAGTGGTAGTGACATATATTCAAGATATAAGTTAACCTATCAATTCCCCTTCATTCTGCAATGTACGCATTGAGGTGATTCGTACTGTATATTTACTCGGTGAGACATTCGTATTCCCATTAAATAAATGAGATGCGCTGACGTCACAATGCTGCCATTTTTATGATGAAACAATTATCTTTTCATATTACCACGTTTTTTTTTCAGAGAACGGCATAATTTGACGTGCTGCCGATAAATCTGCGCCACGTAGCGACATATGACTTATTAGAATTATTGAATAACTGTCAGTAGCCGTTCCATTATCCCTTAGGACGCACGGAGGCATACAAAACGCATAATATATCAATCCACTGAATGTATTGTGTAATGGGAACCAACCGCATGAAAAACAAAATATAACCAAGTATTATTTATTGCCGCTGACGAATTTATTCCTTCAACACTCATCGCTAATGAGAAAATATGCTCCGTTCCTGCGTATTTTATAAAAAAATGCCCTACCAAATGGAATGTGAACGTATAACATTCGTTTTGGAACCTCCGACCTTTCTAGGCGTTTTCAATAGAAAAAAAGACGGCCAATCGATTGGCGTAAATCACAACTTCATCCGAAGTCCAGATACGTTACGAGGTAAGAGTTTTTTTCTCGAGATTGCCCTCAAAATATATATATTGTTAAATGAATAGATCGTAGTGGCTCATAACTCCCAACTCAGAATAATCACAAAAGACAGAAACGGATAATAAGATATCACCATTGACAGATACGTTTCATATTTTAAAATGGATACCGTCGAATACAATATATGTATATATTATATAGTGTAGGCCATCAAGAACCACAACACTGCAATTTTTTATTGTTATTAATAGATCCCGGAGATTAACGGGTTATACTACCCAGGAGTACTGAAAAATGAAGCATTTTTGGGATTTTTTTTCGAGTACCTATGCAATGAATCAAAATGAAATGTTGACACTTGATTATATGGGTATTATTGTATATTATATATGTCCATGTATATTATATATTGTATATTATATATGTACATGTCCGCGTTCCCGAAACTGCTTCTCTATTTTATTTACGGTACCTTGAGATATCGGCGGCAACTCCGGATATTTATCTTGTTCTGTCTCCGTAACCAATCATCTGCAGAATCGTTATCTTATGCATTTCTGTTAGGTACCTAAACCATCTCTCTGAATTGCAACATAAAAACTAAAGCAAAAGTTTAACACTGAAAACTGTTAACTACTATTACAATGACAAGCACGTTTCTAGGTAATTTCACTAAAGCTGATAATGGTTAACTTTTTAAATTTCAGGTTGGTTTTTGCGGCTTGCTCGTTTTTGTCGTTCGATTGTCAAGCAAAAAAATTGTACGTATTAGTAAGTTTTTATCTTATAGTAGGGAATGTCGGTAATTACAGACATTTATTTTTTGTTATTATTAACATTTCAGAACCTAAAATTGACCAATAGTGTTACTTATAAAAGTTTTATTTTAATGTTAATATTTATAATCTTTTATAATTATTATAATATAATATTTTAATAATTATAATATTTTAATCTCCAACCTAATCTTGAAGTACTCCTACACTTACAACTACTATTTGCCTCAATTAGCAATATGTACGTTTCATTAAATGGCCTACTGGACCATTTTTACAAGACAGGCTTCCTAGCCTAGCGTGATTTTGGGACAGGTAGGCCATTTTCCCATTTATATACATTGTTTATATACTTAGTATTGTATTCACAAAATATGAAAAAATTGAATTGAATTGAATGTAATTTCTTGTTAATTTCTGCAAGAAAAAAAACATAGCAGTTTTGAATAGAGAATGAAGAGACCTTTCAAATGAAGTATCACAGCCCCTACTTCCAATTTGAAAATTTAGGGGTTGTAGCTCTCACCTGAAGGGGGTAAAATATAGGGATGACATTTTTATGTCGCAAGATGTAATTTTAGAATTAGAAATTGATGTGTCTCAGGATTTTCTTATAAAATGCATAATAATGGACATTCAGTAGCTACTGAATTTATTCCATTTGGCTGTTCAACACTGTATAATACAAGTGTTATTTGAACATTTTAAATTATTTTTACATCTAGGTGATATTCTACGAGAACTATTTTCATATATACTCGTTTTAAAACTCACGCAAATTCGTTGTGTAATGAATACGTTGCAATGATCATAATTGCGAACCACCTATTGAACGAGCAAAAAAAAGTACATTACTCGTTCAACCAATTCTGAGAGACAACCCGCTGATTGGAAATGGTCCGAATAAATTCATTTAAAAGTGATACCCACTTAAACGTGCCTCGTACATATTACAAAATCGAAATTTAGCGGTTCGCTGAATATATAACGCAATCAAATTTGCTTCTGTTCAATTTAGTTCACATCGGCTGTGAAATATTGCATCGGCCCTAAAGCGCAGACCGGAACTTCCGGAACAATTGAAAATAAGTTTATTTTGCGGACATTTTAAATAGTTCGGAGGAGTCGCTTTAGCCTCTGGCGGTGTAGAAGTTTTATTACCTTCGGCGGCTTTAGTGGCTTTGCTGTATTCACTTAAGAGACCGCATAACAAGGATGGTTGCGAAAATAAAAATGCAAATGCATCCTGTGTGAGTTATTTAAATTTTCTCGCGGTTTTATTTGTGACCATATTTTGCTATGTATTGCTCTTGTATTTTATACTGTTTAATATGTTTAAAAAAAAGAGATTCTTGTAGCCGTCAATTGGTGACAAATTAAAGAAAATACTAATAGCCAAAATTAACCATAAATATTTCAAATTGGAATCCCAATTTTTAATAGTTCAATAGTTAATAATTACACTGCCACACAAAAAAAAGTTGTCTGAAATGTACATGCGATATATGGTCTCATATGGTATTTTTTTCCCGCTGAACACGAATCCGGTCAAAATTGCCCCATCACCCTTCAGTCCTCAGCAAAATGCTGAAGAATCTTCAGAAAAATTAAGAATTTTCTCTAATGAGCTGTACTTTATGTGTGATATAATGTATAGTTTCCGAAGTATTTCTGTCTACTGAACACGGATCCGGTACAGTCCAGTAGGCAGAGATTTTCATGTGTTCTTGAAACATATAGGGCTAGGTTTGACGGTACCCTATGTATTTTTTTTGCGTTGAACACAACTGAAACCGCTAATTTTTTATATTAACAATTTGTGAAAAAAAAAACGTCTTTCTTTTTTCACATTTCCGCTTATATCTCCATTTCTTGGCATATCTTATGTAGCATATGCTTATAAGAAGTTGTAGCCTACTGAATTTCCAAATTTTAAGCCCAACCCGGAGTCTCCAAGTGCTCTTGTTAACTTGCAAATGACTGCTGAAGTTGAAAAAGTGTATTTTTTTTACCATTTTTTTACTTCGAAAGTAGGGCGACTATGATCATGAAATTCATGAATACAAAGACTGCTGTTTGTAGTATGGTTTAAAAAAAATTCAACTCGATCCGTTAATAACTTTTTGAGTAATTAACGATCGCATTTTTTTGCAAGCCTTAATTAACAATGACACCAGTTCTCTGTTTAGTGTACGATAATGACCAGGTTGAGCTAGAAAAATCATAAATCTCTTAAAGTTTGCAAGACTTTTTGAGATTTTGAAAAATATTAATTTGGGCCAGTTGTATAACGTTTTCTACGCGACTACCTTTGTTTGACGCTTTTTTTTTATAATATCTTGTAAGTACTCTTCAAGACGCGTATTTTAAACAAAAAAATGGGCGTCAAAATATTATAGTTACAATTCCGAGAATTTCCAAGCGGCAACGGCTGACACTGGCCTAAATTAATATTTTTCAAAATCTCAAAAAGTCTCGCAAACTTGAAGAGATTTATGATTTTTCTAGCCTAACCGGGTAAATATCGTAGAATAAACAAAGAAATGGCGTCATTGTTAATTAAGGCTTGCAAAAAAATTTGACCGTTAATTACTCGAAAAGTGATAAACGGATGGAGCTGATTTTTTTTTTTGTAACTTCATACTACAAACAGCAGTCCCTCCAAGAAATTTCATGATCATAGTCGCCCTGCTTTCGAAGTAAAAAAAATGGTGAAAAAAAAAACTTTTTCAACTTCAGCAATTATTTGCAAGTTAACAATAGTACTTGGAGACTTCGGGATGGGCTTAAAATTGGAAATTCAATAGGCTACAACTTCTTATGTGCATATGCTATATAAAATATGTCAAGGGACGGAGATATAAGCGCAAATGTGAAAAAAAGACGTTTTTTTTTTTACAAATTGTTAATTTAAAAAATTAGCGGACGGTTTCAGCTCCACGGACCCTGCGCATTGTGTTCTACGCAAAACAATACATAGGGTACCGTCAAAACTAGCCCTATATGTTTCAAGAATATTTTTTGATCACTTTAGCTCCCTGCCTACTGGACTAGTATCAGAATTGCCATATCTATCTTCAATCTTCAGCAAAGTGCTGAAGAATCACACATAAAGTAGAGCTCATTAGGGATAATTCTTAATTCTTCTGAAGACTTTTCAGCATTTTGCTGAAAATTGAGGGGTGAGAGCAATTCTGACACAAGATTAGTGTTCAGCGGGAGAAACTACTTCGGAAACCATACATCGCATGTACATTTCAGATAACTTTTTTTGTGTGGCAGTGTTCTTCAGCGCTTTGCTGAAGACTGAAGATAGATGGTGCAAAGGGTATCCCCCATAAGTATGGTGAAATGCCCCCCTTTTTTTAAATTTTCTTCGCATGATGAAAGTGTTTCTTAGGGCTAATTATGAAAGGTAGACCGAATTTTATGTCCAAAAAATTTTCCCTTCAGCTAGGTATGGAAAAAACCCTGTTTTTTTAAGTTTTATTTTTTTTCTCGGTTTTTAACTGTCGAAAAAAATCTGAAAAAATTTATAGAGTACAGAAAATATGATTAAAATTTTCAAGCTCATTCAAGGTCATTATGACCTCTAAAAAATTTATTCAAACTTTAAAAAATCCCATATCTTTTAACCAAAAACAGCTTCAGGCTCAGATTTTTAATGTTATATTTTCAACTGTTTTTTTACAACCTCAAATTTTCAGATTTTTTTGAGTGGTGGGTCATTCCCAAAAGTGCGAAAAATCAATTTTTTGTCCGTCAAACGACTTAATACGGCTTAAAATCATCATTTTATAGTGTCCTGATTTTTTTCTTGCACTAAAAGGACTCAAATGACTTCAAACAATTAAAAAATATGTTCACTAAAAATAGTAAGAAAAAAAATTCCACTTATCGAAACTAATAGTTTTTATATTTTTAATAATTTGAGGTAGTAAAAAACAGTTAAAAATATAACATATTAAAAATTTGAGCCTAAAGCTTTTTTTAGTTAAAAGATATGGGATTTTTAAAGTTTGAATAATTTTTTTAGAGGTCATAATGACCTTGAATGAGCTTGAAACATTTTTTACTTAAAATTAATCATATTTTCTGTACTCGCGAATTTTTTCAGATTTTTTTCGACAGTTAAAAACCGAGAAAAAAAAATAAAACGTAAAAACAGGTTTTTTTCTATACCTAGCTGAGAGGAAAATTTGTTGGACCCTAAAATTCGGTCTACCTATGGCATTTCACCATACTTATGGGGGGATACCCTTTGATGCCGGATCCGTGTTCAGCAGGAAAAAAGATACTTCAGAAGTGATGTATGACTCGTAAAGCACGGCTCGTAAGCATGGTCTTCATTTTTCTGAAGATTCTTCAGCATTTTGCTGAACACTGAATGGTGATGGAGCAATTCTGACATGGGATTCGTGATAAACGGGAAAAATACTTCGGAAATTATACATCGCACGTAAAGCACAGCTCGCAAGCAGTCTTCGTTTTTCTGAAGATTCTTCAGCATTTTGCTGAACAATGAAGCGATGGAGAAATTCTGACACCGGATTTGTCAACAATTTTGATGTAGGTTATAGAAGGCGCTCTCTGTGGCACTTTGAGTACCTACATAAAAATCGGCTTATCTTTTTTTATATCTTAGAATATTTGTTTCAATTACATACTTTTCTTACCATATTTTCAAAAAAAAAAGAAAAAAACGTAAACCTTGTAAATGTCGGTCCGAGTAACCATTTTCTAGATATTTTCATTTAACTAAATCATTGCATTTAACGGTATTGGTAACAATTAACATTGGACTCAGATAAGTTTGGTTAAATTGCAATATTCTTACCCAAAAAAATACTTATACATCTGCTGTGTACTATTAATTTAATGGGACACCCTGTATAAAAAAATAACTCCATGCGCAAATAAGTTAAATAACAAAGGGTTATAAGTTAACACACACTCAAACATAATATGGCCATATAAAAACACAATAAAATTATCACATCTATCTCTTCATCTACTGTGCAAGAAGCTTTATTTAATCAAAATTAACTGTTATTTTAAATTTTCTTATTACGGAAACCCTTATCAATCTGGAAAGTGATTATAAATTACTAAAGTCTACTAATTACAGTTCACACGAGCGGAAAATTATCTGTTATTTCCTCCCTCTGTCATTATTTATTCATCCTGTGAATATTGTTACCTCTGTGATTAGGTCTCTCTTAAAATTTAGGTTTGTAGATGTTGATTATTTAAATTACGCAAATTAAGGTATACATGTACGTATATAGTTACCCTGATGTCGGATTAATTTTACTTTGGGCAGAGTAAAACCCTTTATTGCCGAAATGTAAAATTTTAGATACGTATGAGGGTAGAATATACTGGATCTGATACTGACATGTAAACCTTTATTCAAATGGTCGCAGAAAGGGAGTCGGGTAAGGATTCAGCTATTCATTAAGAATATAATGTAGCTGGCTGGACATGCTAAAAACCGATTTAGAGAAAGTAATATCGTTCGACTACAACATAAAACTTTCAAGGGGTAATTAATATTTCATATATTTTAAACAATCTAATAAAACACTAATTTAATGCATTCAATATGTGATGTCTATTGATTTGATAAAAAAAAATCACAATTCTCAGTATTAGTTAAGCAATTTATTTGAAATGTTTTGAATAAAAAAAAACATCCTTTTTAATAATCAAATCGATTATTAATAAGGTCCAGGAAAGTATGCTGTCACACAGAACCGGCACTATGTAACTCTATGATAATAAAATTATAAACCGTATTTTTCAAGTGCATATTACTTGCCCCTGTATACCCACGCCACTGCCCGTGCGTAGAATGTTATCCCGAACGAAGTCTTCGCGGGAACCCAGAACTCCGTAATACACATTCTCCGTACGACGGTGAGCTATTCCGATAGTGACCTGCTGGCGGTGTAAACAGGTCGACCACCGCATTGATATAATTTTTGGTCATGAGTCATAATCACTCGTGAATTCGTGTACTGTATTTACATATTACCTGATTTTTGTTTTTTTGTGAATGGACTTAAAAAGATGATGGATGTCTCCATATGCGATGAAATACTCTTTTTTAGATTATATTTAATTTTAGAAATCAGTTTTCAACAAGACAATTGTATATTTTAAGAAGTTGATAACAATATTCTCCAGCAATGCGTTTTTATTTTAACCCATATATTTCCAACAATAAATTGCCGAAAACGTTCTCATTAAAGCGGTAACTGATATTTATAGAAAAAGTTTCCATTTAGAAATTATTTTGAGTTAATTTTAAGTGCGGATCTGAAGATTTTGCGGGGTACTCTTTATTTGAACAATGGTGAAATTTGAAGGCATCATACGCACCGACTTATTATGCAAGTCTATTACGTTCGCCATACCTAATCCTTTAATACGCTTATACAGTGATCTCAATACAAGTAGATTATGGCAGCGTGGGCACCATGAAGTTATCTAGTTGAGCGATACAGACAAAATAACAAAACCCAAGTGTACAGAAGCATAATAAGTGCATTAGGACCGATTAAGAGGTAAACGGACAAACTCTACAGGGTATTATCTAGCATTAAATATAAAAGTATTAGTAACATTTATTGTAACACAGTCACATGGAAAAAAGATACTGTTGCCTAGACCAGCGGTTCCTAAACATTTTTTGGCACGGCAACCTTTATTTAGACTTTAAGGCCTTTATGTTATGGGGTTATCTGCAGTCACGAGCTTACTCTGGACCTCATCTTTAACATATTTGTTCTCTGAAAGTACGCAGTAGATTAAAACAACAATTAGTAAATTACAAAGCCGGCAGATCCAGGCGGCGGGCCATCTCAACGGGCCATATCTCAACATAAATAACAGGGTAAGTTTAACACATCTCTTTCTAAATTGCAACAGTTTATTGTTTTCATAAATTTTCTTTTTGCACATACAAGTAGTAAGTAGTATGACGCGTATGGTTATGACCCGCCGCCCGGGTCTGCCGGCTTTACAGATGAGAGACCAAAAAGAAAGGAGTAAAAATGTGTTAATAATGTAGGTACATACCTATCGCTTGTGTCCTTCACCGACCGTCTTCACCGACTGTCTTCATTGCTTGAGCGTACATTTCCACAACCAGTAGTCTTCCTACATTTCTTGACACGGACACATATTTGGCACAAAAAAGTCTAAAGTGAATACTGTCGACCTCGTTCCACGAAAGGCTACATGCGCAAAACATTATGCACAAATCAAACCAAAAAATCTTTTTTAACAGCACCGCGAATATTATGTTGATGGATATTCAAATCTAAAAAATGTTTCTCACATTCTCGGCGTCTACGAAATACATATATGTCGACGATTGCAAGGAATACATAAAATACACTAATGGAAAAAAGGGTCAAACAAATTTTCCGAATTTTAGTGATTTTTCAGAATGCTGTATCTCAGTGAAAAATGATCTTATCGAGGTCTCAAAAAAAGCATTTTGAAGCTTCAAGTTTCTAGTTTTGAGATATTTCGGCAAAAAAATTGTTAGAGCTACATGTTTCGCGCAATTTTAGGAAGTACCTAGTGGGAGATAAAAAAAAATTTTTTGCACTTTTTTTTCAAGTCCACGAACGTGTAAAAACGTGTGTGTGTGTGTGTGTTTGTGTTTTTAACCATCAATTTTTTATTTAATATAAATTAAAGTCTATGACCCAAATCGCATTTCGACCCTGATTCAAACTTGCTTAAGAGATAACACACACACACTTTTTCCTAAACTTTTCTCACACTACTTCCTAAAATTGCGCGAAACATGTAGAGCTCTAAAAATTTTTTTGCCGAAATATTTATAATTTGTACTTTACTTATATTTATATTTCATAAATCACTAAAAATTTGGAACATTTTTTTGACCCTTTAATTTTTTCAAGTAATTAGTAGTAGTAATTAGTGTATGTCATCCGTCTATTGTAAAATCGTCGTATTCCATGTGTACTCGTACGCTTTAGGTAATGCTAATGCCGACGGTGGTGAAAATCAATTTTTTTTAAAGTTTTGGAAGCCTTTAAAAAATTCAATTTTCGAAAAAAAAATTGGATTTTTTTTTGTAAATTTCAACGGTATTTGCGGAAAAAATTGTGGGGAAGCTCGAAAAAAATAGTTTTTTCACTTTAGCCATGATTAGGACATGTTTAAGCTCAAAAAACGTGACCCTTTAATTTTTTCAAAAGTTTGACCATTTGCAACTAGAAAACGGTTCGTTAGATCGTGATGTAACTTTGCATGGTTTTGAGGGTATATTCAGCTTTAAAAAGGCACACGTAACATTAGTCGTTTCATGAAGATTTGAATTTCAGCCGTTGATGTTCTGAAAAACTATCAATTTCCCGTTTTTTTCCTGTTTTTTCAAATTCGTGTCAAGGATAAAAAAAATATCCTCAAAAATCGCAGCGGAACCTTGGAGGGTGTTTATTTCAGTTTTCAGAACTGCCCTTAGATTTTCTGTGCTACTGTTGGTTGCTGAGATATCGTCGATCAAAGACAAAAGTATCCTTTTTGATTTAAAGTTCGATATCTCAGCAATAAATGGTCGTATCCAGATTTAAAAAAAGCAAATTGAAGCTGAATAAACAAGCTATCCGCATGGCTAAGTTAGAAACATTTTTTTCAAGCTCGTGGAATTGAAAACAAAAAGCAAAAAAAAATCGCAAAATTTTTTCTCACACTACTTCCCAAAATTGCACGAAACATGTAGCTCTAAAATTTTTTTTTGCCGAAATATTTCAAAACTAGAAACTTGAAGCTTCTAACTGAAAATTTTCTAAACTTCTGAAAAATCACTAAAAATTCGGAACATATTTTTGACCCTTTAATTTTTTCCATTAGTGTATGTGATCCGTCTATTGTAAAATCGCCGTAATTTTCTATCATCAATTTCAGTCTATTCACAAATATGGCTGTCTATTCACAAACGACTGTGCCATTATTGTAAAAAATCCACACATTGTCAGATAATATGTAAATACACTATATTAACTAAAAAAAAATACGTACACGGTGCAAAATACGTATGTACACGTTTATTAGTTAATCACTCACATAAAATTATTTTAAATTCAGCGTTTTACTGTTTGTTTGTTTGTAATACTAATCGAACAATGAAACGCTCGCTACGCTATATGGATAAATTGCATATAGGCTATACACGCGAGAGTCCCAACACGTGTTACCAAGCATGGTCAGTGGCGTACGTATGCACCTTCAAGAAATACACGCGTACATAATTTACAAGGTGCTTAAAAAATACGGTTTATACGTCGTTGTAGCACACTTTCCGGACACTAATATTCACACTAAAGATATTTGCTGCCAAAAAATCGAACTATCCAGTTTGTTTTGTTGTACTTTTATATGTAGGAACAGACTGGCTCAGGAAAATTAACACCTGACACCTTTAATAAGACTAAGTGAACAGAATAAGGTTATAAAGGAACCAGAGTAATATAAAAAAATAAGCAAAGTAAATCTACAGCGTTGGGTTAACAGCTGTCTGCCCTTCTTTAGAATTGCCAGAGAATACACTGCTTCTACGTCTTAACTCGAGCTCATTTTGAATTTCTGTTAAAATTTAATTTTGTTTGGTCCAGTTTAATTAAATATGGCCCGGAGCTCTTGAAGTTTTATTTGGCAATTATGACAGGACGGTTCGTCCTGAAATTACGGCCGATGCTAAAAGTGCGCAAAAAAAGTAAGTCTATCGTGGTGTCTTAACATCAGTATCAGTACTTCTCGGCATTAAATGAATTATTTTCCGAATAAAATGGAAGTTTATTCAATGTAAAAAGTTTTACAGTAGCTCAAAAGCTCCATATTTAATTCAGAGATTTCAAGAACTGATATAAAGTATTTGTCACAATTATAGTTTTACAGAATTTTCAAATATCATATATTTAAATTGTCATTCATGGAATTATGTACAAATAGGTAAATTTTCAAAAGGTACAAAAAAATACCTATGCTATCTCCCCTCTCATAATATCAATTAACAATTTTAACAACAGGGATTAATTCTGAAAATATATGTTCAGGAGCTGTACCTACTGATTTTAGTAAGTTAGTTTGTTAGAAGTCTGGCATTGATAAAATTTGTCACAGACAAAATATAAAACATTTTTCGTTTCTCCTATAAAATTAACTAAAAATGACTTACGGGACTTCGCACTTTAGCCATCGATATGTACAACATTAGTTTTATAAACAATAAATGGATAAAATGAGGCACCCGTTTATTTTTTTTTATTTTACGATTATTAAAAAGTAAAAACAATTCAACACCTTTTTAACATAAACTCAAGGAAATTAATAATTCTTTGGAGGCTTTACTTACAGGGTCTCCCAGATTTATTATTAGCTTAGCTCTTATATTAATAAAGATAATCGAGTCTAACAAAAGCAACGATTTGTTGGAATGTAAGCCAATATTAAACGTGCCACCTCCGCAGTGCCATTTTTCTTTTAAATGATATCACGTATATAATATGTAATTTTTTTGTACAACCTCATACTTCGGTATTCTATATTGAACGCTCTTTTTAATTTAAAATCGGTCCACAAAATAGTTCAGATAGTTGAAATTACTTTTATATATGCAACTGATATTCCTGGAGTTGGTACTGGAATTTTCGGCGTATAAACAAAAAACTGGACGTTTTCCACAAAACACCGAACTACTACACTTTTCTCGACGCGCGTTTGAAGTTGGCATCTTCAGGAGAAGATTAAAACTAAATTCTAGCCTACACACTTGCACTATTTATACCAAATTTGTTGCCACGGTTCACTGAACCGTAACTGTCGTTGTTTATCAGAGCAAACAGTGGATTGGTGGGTATCGGACCATTGTCCTTATTCATACTATTGTTACACTTAATGATTTCTAAACTTTCAAAAGCATCCAACTGTCTACTGTTTGTTACATTTCTAATTAATTTTAAATTATAATAAGAGCCGACAATTTAATTAATAGTCCTTACAAAAAATTGTCAAAAAATTATTTGCCAAAAATGACAACGGAATTTAAAAAAATCTTTTAAAAGAATGTAACAACCTTATTACTCCTTCACTGAGACAAAAATTACAATTGTCAAATCCAGTAATACCTAAATTGTATTGTTTACCAAAAAATACATAAACCAGGAAAATCTGTAAATTTTGACAGCTGCCAACTAATATAGTATTTTTATTATTAATTTCTTGACAAGTATCCTCAGTACCTATTTATAGAAAATGAATATTTTCGTTATTTCAATTTTAAAAATACTTAATAACTACATTTTTCATTGAGTTTACTGAAAAAATTGACAACTGCCAATAGGATGAAGATGAAATAAATATCAATTACGGAACTAATTTAGTATATTAAAGTTCAAAGTATTAACAAGTGCTATATCCTTTTTTTGAATATTTTGTAATAATACAGGATACACATGCTTATTTTTGATTTTGACAGATATTTTGATAGCTGTCATCTAACATAATATATTATTTGATATTCATTCCATATGAATATATATCCATATATTATTATTAGATTAAGGAACACTCGAAGAAGGCAGTGTTCCTTGGATCCTTAGAAAATGAACTTTTTCTGTGACGGAAAAAACGTTTGACATTTTATCCCTGTTTACAGGTAACAAAATATCACTTTTTATGAAAATTACTTTTTTTCCCTCAGAAAAAAGTGAGTGCTTTTTTCCCGGACATATATACACATAAGTAAATGTAATAATTCTTGTGACGCAACTTTCGCTGCTTCTACTAACTCCGGTGGAGTCTGAGAAAACTCGAATCAGACATTTTTTAACTTTTATATTATTCCAAAACCCCCCTTCAACAAAATCTTCCCCCCAACCCCACCCCCCCCCGCCCAATTTTTAAAAAACCCCTTCCCTTTTTTTTAAAAAAAAAAAAACCCTTTTCCCCCGTTTCCCCCCCCCCTTTTCTAAAAAAAACCCCCAAACAACACAAGGAATTTCCCAAAAAAAAAACCCCCCCAAAACCCCCCCCCAAATCCCCCCAAAAAAACCCACCCCCCCCCCCCCTCCTTCCCCCCCCCCCCCCCCCCCCAAAAATTTCTAACCAAAAAAACCCCACACAAAAAACCAACCAAAAAACCCCCCCCTTCCCCACCCCCCCCCCCCCCCCCCCCCCTTTTCCTAAAAAAAAAAAAAAAACCACCCCCAAGGTGGTTTTCCCCCCACCCCCCAACCCACCACGAAACAACCCAAAAAAAAAAAAAACCCCCCCCCCCCCCCCCCCCCCCCCCTCCACCCCACAAAAAAAACCCCCCCCCAAACCCCAAAACCCCCCCCCCCCCACAAAAACCCACACCAGGGGCGGCCCCAAAACCCCCCCCCCCCCACAACCCCCTTCCCCCCAACCCAACCCCAACCCCCCCCCCCCCCCAACCCCCAACCCAAAAAAAAAAACCCCCTCCCCCCCCCCCCCCCCCCCCCCCCCCCACAAACCCCCCCCACCCCCCCCCCCTACGGCTGGGTTCCCACCCCCCCCCCCTTCCCCCCCCCCCCCCCCCCCCCCCCAACACCCCTTTTTTTCCCCCCCCCCCCCCCCCCCCCCCCCCCCCCCCCCCCCCAAACCCTCCCCCCCCCCCCCCCCCCCCCCCCCCCCCCCCCCCCCCCCCCCCCCCCCCCCCCCCCCCCCCCCCCCCCCCCCCCCCCCCCCCCAACCAAACCCCCCCCCCCCCCCCCCCCCCCCCCCCCCCCCCCCCCCCCCCCCCCCCCCCCCCCCCCCCCCCCTCCCCCCCCCCCCCCCCCCCCCCCCCCCCCCCCCCCCCCCCCCCCCCCCCCCCCCCCCCCCCCCCCCCCCCCCCCCCCCCCCCCCCCCCCCCCCCCCCCCCCCCCCCCCCCCCCCCCCCCCCCCCCCCCCCCCCCCCCCCCCCCCCCCCCCCCCCCCCCCCCCCCCCCCCCCCCCCCCCCCCCCCCCCCCCCCCCCCCCCCCCCCCCCCCCCCCCCCCCCCCCCCCCCCCCCCCCCCCCCCCCCCCCCCCCCCCCCCCCCCCCCCCCCCCCCCCCCCCCCCCCCCCCCCCCCCCCCCCCCCCCCCCCCCCCCCCCCCCCCCCCCCCCCCCCCCCCCCCCCCCCCCCCCCCCCCCCCCCCCCCCCCCCCCCCCCCCCCCCCCCCCCCCCCCCCCCCCCCCCCCCCCCCCCCCCCCCCCCCCCCCCCCCCCCCCCCCCCCCCCCCCCCCCCCCCCCCCCCCCCCCCCCCCCCCCCCCCCCCCCCCCCCCCCCCCCCCCCCCCCCCCCCCCCCCCCCCCCCCCCCCCCCCCCCCCCCCCCCCCCCCCCCCCCCCCCCCCCCCCCCCCCCCCCCCCCCCCCCCCCCCCCCCCCCCCCCCCCCCCCCCCCCCCCCCCCCCCCCCCCCCCCCCCCCCCCCCCCCCCCCCCCCCCCCCCCCCCCCCCCCCCCCCCCCCCCCCCCCCCCCCCCCCCCCCCCCCCCCCCCCCCCCCCCCCCCCCCCCCCCCCCCCCCCCCCCCCCCCCCCCCCCCCCCCCCCCCCCCCCCCCCCCCCCCCCCCCCCCCCCCCCCCCCCCCCCCCCCCCCCCCCCCCCCCCCCCCCCCCCCCCCCCCCCCCCCCCCCCCCCCCCCCCCCCCCCCCCCCCCCCCCCCCCCCCCCCCCCCCCCCCCCCCCCCCCCCCCCCCCCCCCCCCCCCCCCCCCCCCCCCCCCCCCCCCCCCCCCCCCCCCCCCCCCCCCCCCCCCCCCCCCCCCCCCCCCCCCCCCCCCCCCCCCCCCCCCCCCCCCCCCCCCCCCCCCCCCCCCCCCCCCCCCCCCCCCCCCCCCCCCCCCCCCCCCCCCCCCCCCCCCCCCCCCCCCCCCCCCCCCCCCCCCCCCCCCCCCCCCCCCCCCCCCCCCCCCCCCCCCCCCCCCCCCCCCCCCCCCCCCCCCCCCCCCCCCCCCCCCCCCCCCCCCCCCCCCCCCCCCCCCCCCCCCCCCCCCCCCCCCCCCCCCCCCCCCCCCCCCCCCCCCCCCCCCCCCCTCCCCCCCCCCCCCCCCCCCCCCCCCCCCCCCCCCCCCCCCCCCCCCCCCCCCCCCCCCCCCCCCCCCCCCCCCCCCC
>JAPWTK010000119.1:32500-422500 GCA_029963805.1 Aromia moschata
TTTATGGAGAAATTCATAACAGACAATTAAAAAAAGCATCTTAAAATCAGTATTTTTACGATCTCTAGAGTGATTTGGTTGAAACACTACAGTTTTGTCCCACTGTGCGTCGTGTGCGCATTTTTTAAACGTTCGATATAAATTGTACATACAGGATTGGAACGTCCAAGATTTCAAAGCCGAGCATTAAAAGATAGAAAAAAGAATAAACTCTCCGAGTAAAGGGAACCGACAGAGAAATATTATATCCATAGTTGCCAGACTGATAGGTCATTTTAAAACTTTTATGAGCGTTATTCTCTGTCTTTCGTGAGGGTAGCAATAAAATATGTAGGCGGGATGCCCTGCCCATTAATTATAATGCGCTATTGGTCTACGGAAAATAAGCACTTTAGTATTCCTGTGCGTACGCAGTATCCCGAGAAGTTAAATGTTTGGGTTGGTATTTTAGGCGATTCCATCGTTGGGCCATTTTTTATAAACGGTTTCTTAAATGCCAACAAATATTTAACAAATAAAACAAACTGTTTACGGACATGAACATGAAAGATCAAGACCGTGTGCCGTGATGGCACACGGCACGGCGTATGGGATAATTGTAAAAGTCAGAACTACGTAAGAATTTTCGTTTCATACAGCTAAGTTGATGTACACATCCATAGCTGCGAAAAAGTACCGAGTTGCATTCAAATTCGGCGATAGGCGTGTAGGTAATATCCCAATCCAAATTTATATTACGCGCAGGTCTCACACGTTTCTAATACGTGCATAAGCGTGAAACAATGTGGCATCTAACTGTCTTTGTCTGTCCTTAATGGTGTAATTTAACTTATTCTCTTCTACACATGTATCGCCAATACGTAAAGGTGCTATTTCCTAGGGTGTAAATATAAATTATTAGTTATTCGTATTCGTATTTATTTCAATAAATAGTGTTAGTTGAAAGTGCGATTTTGAGTTTTTCACACCTTCCGGTTCCGAACCCGAAGTGGATAAAAAGTTACAATATATATTACATTTCTGCAATGACCTAGTTCGAGACGAACTGTCTGATTAATTAATGAACTGTCTAATTAATTTAAAAATTTTATTATAAAGTGTGTGTCTACAACGAAGTAAAACCTAGATTAACCGTATGATTAAGAGTGTCATTACCTTAATCCGCGAATTTTGCTGAATTCCTCGCAAAAAAAGTATTCATTAGTCCGCCATGAATAAAATACCCAGCTTTAGGAGTTATTAAGCTTTTACTGCTTCGAGATTTGCGAAAGTGAACATAAAAACCGTCCCGTTTGACAAAGTCAGAGCTCGGTGTCTCGCGTCCAGACTTCCAGGCTCGCACGGACTACCTGGGCCTACGGCCGCTCAGCCTCCCTCCTGATAGTCCAGTAGGCAGAGACTTTTATGTGTTCTTGAAATATATATAGGTCTAGTTTTGACGGGTTCCTATGTATTTTTTTGCGTACAACACACAATTCGCGTATATGTCCGTTCCTTGGCATATTTTATATATGTAGCATATGCATTTAAAAAGTTGTATCCTATTAAATTTACTAGTTTTTAGTATTAAATTTACAAAAAAGCCCAAAGACTGCTGAAGTTGAAAAAGTTTTTTTTTGTCACTATTTTTTTAGATCGAAAGTAGGGCGACTATGATCATGAAATTTCTTGGAGGGACTGCTATTTATAGTATAGTTACAAAACAAAAAATTCAGCTCGATCCGTTAATAACTTTTCGAATAGGTAATTAACGATCTGATTTTTTTGCAAACATTAATTAACAATGACGCTATTTCTTTGTTTATTGTACGATATTGACCGGGTTGAGCTAGAAAAATAATAAAGGTGCCGCTTCGAAATTCTCGGAATTGTGACTATAATATCTTGACACCCATTTTTTTATTAAATAAGCGTACTTTCAAGATGTTATAGTCACAATTCCGAGAACGTTATAAAACTGGCCCAAATTAATATTTTTCATAATCTCAAAAAGTCTTACAAACTTGAAGAGACTTATTTATATTTTATACACATCGAGGCAGTGGCAATTATTCATAAGGACGCTTCCTTTCATTCCATACGAAATCAAGGGACCCACATCAGATTGTATGTTGTTGCTACTAGACCTCAATTGAAAGCAGGATAGAAAAAACGACTTAAAACTCAAAGTGATTAAAAAGTATCTGCACTCCCAGAAAACCTTATAAACGGTGAGATTTTTTTATAGCCCAACCCGGTCAATATCATACAGTAAACAAAGCAATAGCGTCATTGTTAATTAAGGCTTGCAAAAAAATCAGATCGTTAATTACCTATTCGAAAAGTTATTAACGGATCGAACTGAAATTTTTTTGTAACTACAAATAGCAGTCCCTCCAAGAAATTTCATGATTCGCCCTACTTTCGAAGTAAAACAGTAGTGAAAAAAAATATTCACTCTCATTTCTCAAATATTACTGTGAGAACAATTGTTTATAGATCCTCTCTATGTCATCATAGGGTTTACTCAAATAATGCACGGTTTCTGATTTATAAATTCCTCTGAAGTTATTTTAAATGTGAATAATGAAATAAGGTTTAAGGATATGGGGTTGAAGAGTTATAGAGTCTGCTGTGCTTGTATCTAATCTCCACGAACTTGGGGTTATACAGTCTGCAGTAAATTAAAAAAAAAGCACTTTTTCAACTTCAGCACATTTGCAAGTTCAGCACTTGGAGACTTCGGGTTGGGCTTAAAATTTTGTAAATTCAATAGGATACAACTTCTTAAATGCATATGCTATATAAAATATGCCAAGGAACGTAGATATATGCGAAAATTTGAAAAATATACGTTTTTTTTTCACAAATTGTTAATATAAAATATTAGCGAACGGTTTCAGCTCTACGGAGCACATTGTGTTCTACGCAAAAAAAATACATAGAAGACTGTCAAAACTAGCCCTATATGTTTCAAGAACACTTTTTGATGATTTTAGCTTCTTGCCTACTGGACTATAACGGCTTTGTTTGTTATCGCGAGCAAAATAATCCTTTATGTTATATTCGTTCTCGGCGTATTTAGGTACTTACGGTAATGCTTCTGGAATTAATTTTAGGCCGTAAGATAAATCTGAGAAGCATAAAAAGTTTTACGAATTTGTATCGAGTAACAGACGGTAGGGGAAGGTGGGACAAAATGGCATAAATAAACCTTTTATCTACAGATAGAAATAAACAACAATATTAATAATAATATAAATTAATATTTAGTAATAATACTAAAATAATATGGCACTGTGGATAAGTAATATGATGTGGTGTTTTCGTAAAGTAGTGCAAAAGTCGATGAAGTTGTCATTGATGTTTTATGGAAAAATCGCTCGGACACAAAAAGACAAATTGCCATTTTTTATGCGCGTCTATTTTTTAATTTTTTTTTTTCAAAAGGCTGTGATATTACACAGACCTGCAAGGATTTTTTTGAACCCTAATAGGTGATTCTGAAGGTTTTTGACATGCTGAACATAATACCATTGTCCGATATACCCCACCACGTCATAATTTTCAGAAAACCTAACCTAAAACTGAAAAAATTTTTTTGGCATATTTCGAGGCCTTCATAGCGAATAATGAAACGAGATTGGGTAAAATGGACTCGACTATCGTATTCAGTAAATCAAAACTTACAAAAATCAGTAGTAAAAATAGAAAAAAAACACATTAGGACTATGTGTTTTTGGCGCAAACTTTACTAGATGGCGCAATTATTATTTTATTTAAGTGATTTCACAAGAATTTCCAAAATCCATGTATGTTCCGGAAACGTACAAAACATTCAAAATTAAATAGGCTAATCCAAAAGGATTTTGACCAGCTAAACACGATGCCGTTACTTGTTTTTCTTCGTGAAGTTAGAATTATGAAAAAACTTAAAATTGATATGAAGCAAACCTTTTCTTATTTATTGGCATTAAGTAATATTAGGCATAACTGTCGTAGTCCATCTTAATCCATTACATCATTTTGTGTTTGAAAAAATGGTTGAATAAAAATAATAATAAACATAACCTTAAAATTCATAAAACACTATTTTCGTAATACTCGGCTTTCAATCACTCAAAGAAATACCTAATAAATATCATAAATAGTAGATAAATAAAATTCTTTTGTTTGATCCCTTTGATAAATTATACACCTTTTTCACTTATCCTGAATTTAGTTGAATACAACAGTTAACCCCGACGTGTTTACTACGTCAAATCTAGGAATATGATATTTATTATATATTTGAGTGATTGAAAGCTGAGTATTAGGAATGTAGCGTTTGATGCATTTTAAGGTTATGTTTATTTATTTATTCAAAAATGTTTTCAAAAAAAGTAATGTATTTAATTAAGATAGATAATGGCAGTGATACCTAATATTACCCAATAAATATGATAAGACTTGCTTAATATCAATTTTGAGGTGACTGAATATGATGATCGAGTCCATTTTACTCAATCTCGTTTATTTGCTGAGCTATGAAGGCCTCAATATAGGCCAAAAAAAAGCCGTTTTTTTTTTGCCCAGGGGACCCATATCGAATTTTAAGTTATTACTACACCCAATTTTTTTCAAAAGCGAAAGTAACGAAAAAATGTTTTCAAAAAATATCCACCTATATCAAGTCTTGGAAACTGGCTGAAAAGTATATGCATTTTTTTTAATCTTCAAATAGAGACCTACTTAACGTTATGGGAATTTGAATTTTTATTTTGTACCCTCATTCCGTTTCTAAGATATAACATTAAGAAAGCAAATATTTTGCAAAATCCATAAGAAGTGTTCATCATTTTCTATCATGATTAAAAATATGTTTCACAAATAATTTGCAGCCCGTTTATAAGGTTTTCTGGGAGTGCAGATACTTTTTGAATCACTTTGAGGTTTGAAGTCGTTTTTTGCTATTCTAGCTTTCAATTGAGGTCTAGTAGCAACAACATACAATCTGATGTGGGTCCCTTGCTTTCGTATGGAATGAAATGAAGCGTCCTTATGAATAATAAAATTGCCACTGCCTCGAAGTGTATAAAATATTTCATTAATTGGCGATACTATACCATAATCATTAATTAACAGTATAATTTCTAATTCAGAATGTGCATTCACTGAATAATGATTAAAAAGGTGAGGGAATGAGTCAAATTAATGGCGCAAAAATGTTGAATATCAAATATCTAATATTGACGAGTTTCAATATTATGAAATGAATGTAACTGACGATGTATTTATGGTGCTATGTATTTTGGTCTATCCTTTGTTTCATATTATTAAAACAGAATACATTTATACAACTACACATATCCATTAGAGCAGCATTTTGCTATGTATATGTGACGACCGTAAACAATCATTATTACGTTTCATCAATTATTTGAAATGAAATAAAATTCCGTGCAGCATTATTTTTCAATTGTAGCCACTATTTTTTTTTAGTACAAATTCATCAAGTTAATAAAACAGTAAACTAAATAGCTGATGTTCCTATGTTTGGAGGCTCATGCCGATTTTATTTTCATTTTTATATATTCTGCAAACTTCGATATTTGATACACTTAAGTAACTTCGTTAACAAAATTTGACCTTAAAGTCGGCTTTGCCAATTCAAATGTATCTTTGATAAGTTCAGGACTAAAATTGTTGTTTTGCGATCTGGAATTTGACAGCTTTCAAATTGTCAAAGGTTAAAGTTTCAAACCAACTTCATTTTGGTTCAATCTTCGAACAATATTTGTAATAAAATGTTTCTTGTTGGAATGTGTTTAATATTGAAATGTAATTGCAATTAATACGCATATTTTTACCTCACTTTGTATTTCATTTAACCCACACTAAAAACAAGAAATATGGAGTATGAAGTTACTGAACCTAGGCCAAGATTTAAAGGCAAAAAGTTGATCAACACACCAAATTGCCTACAGCTTGTCTGTCAAATATTTATTTACATGTCAACTATATTGGAAAAAAATAATGCTTACGGTTTTTGTTGTTCACAGACAACTTGAGTGTCAAATTTATTTACTCAGTACATATTTGCAGTTGCGGCTCGTGTTTGTGTTACATGGGTGGGCACAGGGTGTGCCAGTAGGATTACTTATTAGCTACCAATGGCGCCGCAGGCGAAAATTTTTTAAATTTTCAAGGTCATGCGTTTTACTGACACTTCAGAATTTCAATGAAAAATTCTTTTATACAAAAAATATAGACTTTCACAAGAATAATTTTTGGGATATGGTAGCTTTTTTAAATAATTATTAGGCACGAATATTGAGGGTTTAAATATATTAAAATAATGGGTGGCAACGTGTGAAAAAAATTTGATATAGGTATCTTACTGTTATTTGTAGAGGAAATCAGCTCGCCTGTGCCTGTTGTTCACAAAAATGTTAATCGCCTTTTCATTAAAGTCCCCGATTTGTTTCACAAAATTTAATACAATTAATTATTTGGTTTAAAATATGTCTGTTTTGATCCACATTTTCAGTGTGACGTCTTATATTTTCACGATAAGCACTATCAAGCTGTTGCCTTATGTCTACCTTTCCCAACACACTAAAATCTAAGATGTTATGTGAATGTTTTTCATTGTAGCTAGCATGTTTCTTAGCTCGTTCATTTAAATGTTTTAAATCACTCACCCCTTCTTGAGTCCATGCACTTCGGTTGCCATTCATCACTAAACAAATAAAACAAAACAGTTTGTTTCTTTTTAGGGCACCCACATAACCACTTAAATCTGTCGTAGACACTACTATTAAAATTTCGTAAATAATTTCGCGATTTTCCTACGTCTGTTTTCGAAATAATCCAATCGGGTATTGGCCTTTCTAACCGTTTAATTTCCGTTCGGATCTCGTATGTAATATCTTTATTAGTCAATAAAAAGTCCACCGAATTCATTTTGAAACTTTTCACAATCAAAAAACAGTAAAAACTCGCGAAGAAAATAAACAATCACTAAAAAAGGTCACTCAACAAGTGTGACCCGATCAGCTGATTTTCGAACGATTTAACAACGTCTGTCTGCTGCCAATTGTCTCCAAACATACCAGTCACCGAAAAAGCCCTATTAAAAACGAGGGCTAGGATACTGTGTGCCCTCGGCACGCGCGCGAAATGTGACTACGGTGGCTCAATGCGAATTCGGACTACGGTGGCTCGGTGCTCGATCGATAGTCTGTCATATATATGTGATAAAAATCATTATTTGTGGTATAAAAGGAATAATAATTAGAATATGAATAATTTGTCGTATACAATTAAACTGGGCACGTGCCCCTGTGCCCTTTATCACCAGCCGCCACTGCATATTTGTATTTCGCTAGAGGGGTCGAAACTGAAGTTACTACAAGAGATCAAAGAAACTGTCAATCAAAAGATTAGGAACGGAACACGTTGAGTAAAGTTGCTGTGGGAAATCAAGAAAATGAGAATTTCCATGCCTCAGGACGTCGCGGCTTGAAATGTCCCCGTAATTCCATTACAAAAAAAGTATAAAACCCTTGCAGATCACCTCAAACTCCAAATTAATAAACTATTACCTTTGATTTTCCCTTAGGCATTATGGCATTCTGTATATTATGCTTTTAGCACCTAAGGCTAAAGCAGTTAAAACTTGGTCTTCATGCGTTTACTTGTTTTACTTTACATCCACGTACTTAGTGGAGTAGAAAAAATGTTCAAGAAAATAGGCGAATTCACCACTGGATGATCCATTGATTTCTCATTTTTTTTTTAAGATTAACTTTGAAAGTGTCATCAAGGTCATCACATACCGACTTGAACATGTTTGTACTTCGATAGTAAAATGTTTTGAATAGGACACAGGCGCTGATTTTGCAAAATAACAGATATATATCATCTAATTATTCGTTCGTTCTGCACTTCGAAATATATTCCTGATAAATCTATGTTTACTCACTTTATGTAATTACAGAAGACATGGACATATATTGATTTTGTACATGGACATATATTTTAACGAATTACATCTTGTACATAAATATATTAATTTTTATACCCAATAATTTATTAATTTACGCATGGTACTTAATACTTTCTCACATGAAAGAGAATTCTATGTACGAGTTTTCACTTCATGGCATTCTGTATCTGAATTTGGCACCCTAGATCTGATTCGCTGTACAATTTGAAATAATCAGTCACTCATCTTTGTGCCAAATACATATATAGAATCTCATAATGACATAACAGTAGGTAGATATGTCATGCCCTTGTTAACACTTTTAGAGCTAATCTTAAAAAAATGTTGATGTTAAGTATGAATAGTCGTTTATCCATTTTTTAACAACTCACAAGCTCAAAACATTCTTCAAATTCTCCATTCATTGTTCACTTATTTTACTCGCATTGCATACACAAGACACACATAAAATTACACAAAACAGCGCTGTATTGGTTGTTTTGTTTAATTTTATCGAATTATATCTTATATAATGCTAAATGCATATACCGAATGTCATAATGCACCCCGTAGGCAACCAAGTCGATCTAATAAATCAACCACACTACAGAAATTAACATTCTTCCTTTAGCAATCACTATGATTGTGTCAGAGGGAGAATACACATTGAAAAAAACGTAGGACGCACAATCAACCCCTATGACAATGTCAATTGCTACAGGCGGGATTCGAACCCACGCAGATAATAGCTCTCCCAGTAATCGCCATCTTCTCACCTGGCACTTTTACGCCAGGCAATATAGCAGAAAAGTGCTCAGTTTTTAACAACAGTTTTCCAACAACAATGATCAACAACTCAATCATGATCAATGATCAACAAATGTACAGCTCCCCAACGATTGATTTTTTCTAAAATTCTTTTTTTGCGATATTTTGCGATTACACTGTTTTTGTTTGGGAAGCACTGTTTTTTGTGGATTAAGGGACGAAAAATAATTTTTTTCGAAAAAACAAAAAAATAGCACGTTGTAGCTCTTGAAAAAATAAATAATAAAAATAAAAAATGAGTTTTTTGTGATCGAAATCGGTTTAGAAGTTTTTGCACAAAAAAATAAAAACCAATGAAAAATGCCATTTTTTGAAATCAAGGGTTCTAATGGTCGCAGAAACTTCTGTTTGGCTTAAATAGTAGCTTTTGGTCGTGCCTATCTGCAGTAAAAATTTCATGCAAAAATAATAACTTTTCATAAATCGAAAAAAACAAAAAAATGTCGTTTCGAAAAACGGCTTGAACAATCCGAAAAATGGTCGTAGAGTATTTTTCCTGGGCTTAAATTACTCGTCATTAAATTCCCTACAAATCCATTATCGTGGCTTGTGGGAGAGGTTCATTCAATCGGCTGAAAAACGCGTTTGAAAATAAAGCGTCGCGTTGCTTCGAGCGCTCGGGTAATCGAGTGGACGCGTGTGGGGGAAGCCCTCCCGTAGCAGCGCGTCTGCGGCGGGAGAGGCTTCCCCCCACCACGCGTCCACTTCCCCTTCATTCGCTTACCCGAACGCTCAAAGCAACGCGACCCTTGATTTTCAAACGCGTTTTTCAGTCGATTGAATGAACCTCTCCCACAATTCACGATAATGGATTTGTAGGGAATTTAATGACGAGTAATTTAACCCCAGGAAAAATGCTCTACGACCATTTTACGGCTTGTCCAAGCCGTTTTTCGAAAATACCTTTTTTTAGTTTTTTTCGATTTATGCGAAAAGTTTTTATTATTTTTGCATGAAATTTTTACTGCAGATTAAGACCACTAAAACTACATACTTTGACCAATATTTTTTCTAACTTCTACTACAAGTAACTTTCTGCGACCATTAGAACCCTGGTAATTTGATTTCAAAAAATGGGCATTTTTCATCGGTTTTGGAAATTTTTTTGTGCAAAAACTTCTGAACCCATTTTGATCACCAAAAACTTATTTTTTTTCGTTATTTCAAACGCTACAACGTGCTATTTTTTGTTTTACGAAAAAAAAATATTTGTCATCCCTTAATCCGCAAAAAACCGGTTTTCGGCACTTTTATCGACTTTTTTGCTAAGGTTCCTATATACCGATTTTATCCAAAACATACACAATCAATTTCTACTATTTTTTACCTAATTATCGCGCCGAGAAACCTTATTTAGGACACTTTTCAAAAAATAAACTATCTAGCCTGGACTATTTATCCACTGAGCTATCGGCTCATACATATATAAAAAATTATAAACTGTAGCTGGAGCTTTTTTTTGGAGGTCGTACTAACAACTGCTTCAAGGCTTTGTTTCCATTTTTGAAAGTACGTATTTTGCTTAGGACGTATTCTTTCAATTTTTTAAAAAAAGTCTAGTTGAAAACAAATAGAAAAAAACTGAAACTAGTATCCCTATAATAAAATTTTTCAAAAATTATTTTTTGCGTTCGCTTGCGATTACACTGTTTTTGTTTGCGACACCACAGTTTTCCAACAACAATGATCAACAAAATGTACAGCTCCCCAACGATTGATTTTTTCTAAAATTCTTTTTTGGGATATTTTGCGATTACACTGTTTTTGTTTGCGAAGCCCCGGATTTTCGGTAGTAATGACCAACAGTGTTCTCAGCATCCCAACAATAGAAAATAATATAAAAAACATTTTTCGCAAAATATCCTTATATATTTCTTATATGCAAAATCTATCGGTCCTTTGTAAACAAATACATTTCTATTCAATACTAATTATTATAGTTATATAGAATATTACACAGCCCCACAAAAAAAATTGTTGTTTGGGGTTACACAGTCCCACAAAAAAACTACTATCGAGGCAACTGTATCCCTATGTAATTTCCGACGTTGAATCCGAATCCGAAGTCAAAAAAAATTGTACACCCCCAAAACAACCCCTCGAGCTAAAAACAGGGTAAAAATGAAAACGCTTCACGTAGTCTTAAATCTCAATAAGTTAATTAAATATAAACATTCAAGTATATAACGCATAAATACAGAGTTAACACAACTTTCCATTGAAAATCACATCCATGAGTGGGTGAAAACTACCCCTCACACACCAGAAAATTTAAAAAACTGCAGTTATTGCAAAAATCCTTACGATGCCCAGTTATTTTAGAAACAGTATGTAACTGCATCAGTCTCTATGCGATGCTCAAAAACTACCACCATGGAGTGGCGGAAACCACCCCTAAATTTAACTTACAGTTGCTTATATGACTCCTAAAAATAATTCTCTGAAAATAGTATTACTTATTTATATGACCTCTAAAAAAGAATCGTCTAAAAATTCGAATCTATATAGTTTTCTGATTATATAGTTTTTTGACCACCCGGTAGGTGGCGCATTTACAACCGCATACCAGTGTTGAAGGTCTAGGAATTTATACGTCAAGTTGGGCTCTTTATATTATATTTATTATAATATATTTATTTTGGGGGCGTTCATTGTTTCTGTTTTTCTCTGTCATATTGTTAAGTTTTTTTTTTGTTATAATTGGACCTGTGGTAGCACTGCTGGTCGTGCTAGTAGATCTAATTGAAGATAAGTACCCGAAGTTATTTACCCGTGGCAAGACTACGGGTAATTTTTTGCTACTTCATAATATGGGTACTCTTCAAGTACGTTGTCAAAGATTCTTCTTCAATAGGAAAATGCAGATGTTTTGAGCTTTTATAACTGTTACTACAACGATTTTTGAATTTATTGTTATGTGAGGAGTAATTCTCACCCTCTCAAGGGATGTCACTGAATGACTGATGCTATGCAAGTATTCACCTCCAAACTGTAGTGCTGCATATATATAGCCAATGTTAGCATCGATTAAAAGAGAAATCACGATGACAACATTTTTTCCCCGATTTTACTTTTAATTTAAATTTAGGGGTGGTTTCCGCCACTCTCTGGGGGTAGAATTTGAGCACCGCATAGGAACTAATGCAGTTACTCACTTTTTCCAAAAAAAAACTGGGCATCGTAACTTTTTTTGCAATCACTGAATTTTTTCAAGTTTCCTGTTGTATAAGGGGTAGCTTTCACCCACTCATGTGGGTGATTTTCAATGAAAAGTAGTGTTAACTCTGTATTTCTGCGTTATTTACTTGAATGTTTATATTGAATTAGAATTATCGAGATTTAAGACTATTCGTGAAGCGTTAAGTCATTTTTACCCTGTTTTTAGCGCTAGGGGTTGATTTTGGGGATGTATGATTTTTTTGACTTCGGATTCGGATTCAGGGTCGAAAATTACTTAGGGGTACGGTTGTCTTGATAGCACTTCCAAAAATTTTTTTGTGGGGCTGTGTTTTGTGGACAATTTATATTCAGCCGGAGTGCATGGCAGTTACTCTTTGTTTTTTTTTGTCTCGTAAAAGAGGACAACTTACTGAGACATTTTATTAAACCTGAACCGAAAAGGCCGTGACGTTGCGAACATACTAAATTAACCAAAAGCAATAGTAATCAATGTAACTAAGTCAAGTTGGTTTATTTCTAGCTTCAGTTGAATGTAAAGGAAATTTTTTATCTTGCGTTCAAAAAAAGCGAAGTCAAATGCGGCCAAGGTGATGAGAACGTAGGTCGTAGCGCTTAATTGTGACCTTATTGCATATTCCTAACAATGAAATAACTCATTCATTATACTTAATTACTTTTGAAACTCAATGTCGCACTTTTTTTTTCTGTAATCCTAGCTTGAAACTTCTTGGTCGACATTGAAATTAGTCAATTTATCTTAAAAATCCTCAAAAAGAACTGCTGTCATAACACTTTTTATTCGTGATCAATTACAGTAGCAATTGTTTCGCCATTTAATGTATTCCCCTTGGCGATCTCTACGCCACTCCATACGACTTTTCCATTGTTGAAAGCAGTGCTGGAAGTCCGCTTCTGTAGCTGGTTCAGAACCTCCGTCACTTTTGATTTAACCGCTTCCACAGTTTCGAATCTTATTCTCTTCAGTGTCACCGTGTCTAACAAGCCTGGATCAGTGTCAGTGTTATTTAGAATGTCAGCGCAAATGTTCATTCTTGATTCGTTTTGCTCGGGAATGAGGAGTTTTGGCATCATTTTTGCGCAAAATTTACGCATGTTGAACGATTAATGCAAAATCTATAGAAGACATCATTTGTCGATACTTGTTACTTCTGCAAGCCCTCATATGCTTAGACAACGATATTCGCGAATTGATTTACCACTTTTTTCAATGTTTTCGTCCGTTTTTTACGTTGAGGGCCTTCCAGGACGCGGACCGTCTTTGGTCATTTCACGTCCCTCTTTAAACCGTTTGAACCATTAAAAAACTTGAATACTGAATAAAATCTTAAACTTAAACTTAAAATTTGGACGTTGCAGAATATTTCAAACCTATTTAGCCAATTGATGTTAGCATTAAAAAAACTTTTCATGAATACTATACTTCCACTTTACTCAAGGGCGTAGTAGTAGTATCAAATATTTAAAAAAAAATAATGACATATTTGCTTTTTGATTTTACTCGACCAGTTCGTCATCCCGCGTTGTTCTTTCTGCCTACTGGCACTTCCACTGGATACCTTTGATCCACCCGTGATACCGTAAACAGAAACAATGCAATCGTCGAAACCTTCGCAAATGAATCATAAAAAAAAATAAAATTTTTGAATGGGTTAAAAATCGTTTGAAAACGTTAACCACAAAATGAAATGGATGGGGGGGCATTATTTTTTGAAACGACAAGAATTTCGAGCATTTTTTTTACCGATTATATCGTTTGAAAACGCATAAACCCTGTGATCGGAGAAACCGAGACAATTAATAATCGCCACCCCAGCCAGGATTCGAACAACGCGCACAGAGGTATCGCGCGGGAAGGGAGAGGCCGCACTCAACCCCCCTGCCCCGCCCCCCCTTCCAATCACTTCCAGTTTTCAAAAATAGAGTGTCACCTTCACACACGTAGGTTATGTGGAGGATTGGTGAGGACAAGCGTGGGTCCTGAAGGAGTCAGATGATGAGCTATCTCTTCTGGACTGACCAGGGTACATAGTAAAAGTAAGTCTTTACAGCTCTTACGCGGTCAATGTTCGATTACAGTTACTTATAGATGGCAACTTGCATCTCCACCTTCACTAAAGTTGCAGAACATACTGCCTTTTTTAGTTTTTTTGTTTTGTTTTCGCTTTCTGAGCATCACGTTAGTTCCATTAGAACGAAAAAAGCTGTTCGTGACTGTTTGAAAGCGAAAGTTGTGAAACATATCTTTTGTATTGCTTAAGGGGGAAATACAATTAGACTGACCAAAAAATCGATTTTTTTAAGAATTATTTTTTGTCAAGAAGTTTTTATTTTATTAATACCAAACTTTGCACACATATTTTGTTGACATTCAAGTGTCAAAAAAGATTTTTTTTAATATATTAAACAAAATCTCCTTGATGTTGCGCACGCATTTGATAAAGTTTGGCATGAAGGCTTGTTTCATAAATTAAACTTACTTCTGCCACGATAATATGCACAACTTCTACAATCTTATTTATCAGAAAGATATTTTAAAATAAAACAGGATGACGCTTATTCCGAATTAAAAGAAATAAGTGCAGGGGTTCCACAAGGTAGTGTACTAGGTCCAGTACTCTATCTATTATATACTAGTGATATCCCAAACCTAGAACATGAAACAATAGCAACATTTGCTGATGACACCGCAGTAATTGCTGTTGGAAGAGATCATGAAGAGGCTGCAGAAAAACTCCAAATCTCCATTAATAAAATCATCACCTGGACTAAAACTTGGCGCATCAAACTAAATGAAAATAAGTCTATACACGTAGACTTTACTAACAAAAGGAAGCAACATTTACCAATTAGAACAAACGATACCCAGATTCCTTATGCTGACTCAGCTAAATATCTGGGAATGACCTTAGACGCTAGACTCCGCTGGAGTCTAGCGTCTTTCCATGTCAAAAAGAAACGCGAAGAGTTGGGCCTCAAACTGAAAAAAATGTATTGGTTACTTGGACGAAACTCCAAGTTGTCTACATATAATAAATTGCTTCTGTATAAGCAAATACTGAAACCCGTTTGGACCTATGGCATCCAACTCTGGGGTTGTGCCAGCAAAAGCAACATCCAAGTGATCCAGCGTTTCCAGAACAAAGTACTAAGGAACATTGTTGATGCACCCTGGTACTGTCGAAACAGAGACATCCATCGAGACCTTCAATGGATACTGTTGATCAAACCATCACCAAATTTGCGAGCAGCCATGAACAAAGATTGCTCCGTCACGTGAATGTCGAGGCCATCCAGCTCCTGGACAACACAAACCAGTTAAGAAGACTCAAGAGGACGAAGCCTTTTGAGTTAGTGAAATAGTGACAATACAAAGCAGAGTATAGTGCGGTATCAGTGCTACATGTTAAATTTAGTGTAGTAAAGTTACTACGAATAGAATACAAGGCAACTAATGAGTAAGGCCTTAGTTTTAAGAATGTTCAAATGTAATAATGTAGGTTTGCAAAAAATTACTCATTGATCTGCATAAAAGATCAGATTGTAATAATCTTAAGGGATCTTGTAATGAGTATCTTTTTATAAAAAAAAAAAAAAATTAAACAAAATGGCGGCTGTACAGTGGCCCAAACATGATGCATGGATATCAATTGTGCGGATTCTGGACGCCGCAATTTTAATCTGTAACAGATCAACCAAAGAAATATCCATAAAAGGTTTACAGTTAGTCGACAAACTATTAATAAGTTAAAAAAAAATGTTTTGACAATTGGCACAACTTTTTTCGAAAAAAACAAAAAAATCGAAAGTTTTTGGTCATTTTTGCAATAATTATTGAGTTTTTCAAAATGAAATGTATGATTTTTTTTAGTTTAACTAGAAGCTAATATCATAAAGAAGAAATCCTGAATGTTTGAGACAAAACGATTGAACCGTTTATGAGTTATAATCGGCATAACTATTGAAAATGCTGTTTCGAGAAAGACGCGTTTTTTTTTGTGCCTTGATATCTTACGGGGAGAGGTTCGCCACGGCGCTCTTCCACCTAACCTCCGATACACTCACACCGTTTAAAATCTACCTGAATATGATACTATTTACGCCTTAATCAGCGATGCCAGGTGCATACAGTAGGCCTTCAGATTCTTTAGTTTAATAAAACTCATTTGTACTTTGCTGAAGCTCTTCGCGAGCCTATATAAATTCGTCCCAGGGCATTTCAAAAGAGGACATAATAGACAAAAGGTCCCCTAGGTCGACAGCACCGAAATGGGTACTACGCCCTCTCTTCGAAGAACGACCAAAAAAAAAAAATAGAAGAACTTTGAATTTGATTTTAAAACATAGCATGCATATTCTACGATGTATTTACTATCTTTTTTAGGTAAAAAAAAATAATCGATTTTTTGGACCCTCTAATTGTATTTCCTCCCTTAAACACTTAACAAGTCCTTGAGTTGTCTATAGAACTCCTGCATTGGCCAGGGTAGTAAAAGTGAGCTTTAATCTCAATTAGGGTAGTAAAGCTTCTATGCAGTCAGTGTTCGGTTATACCTCTTCTGTATTTTATTTGGACTTTTGTTTCATACCCTTTTTTGTTTGTTTTTTTTGTTTTCCCTTTCTGGCCGTCACCGTCTGGAGTTCCAGTATATTCCATTATTATGAAACATAATACTTCTATTAGTTTTTTTTTTTTTTTTTTTCAATTTGATATATGTAAATCTGAGCAGCGTCAAAGTCCTTTGATATTTACCATTCCCGTTTACGCCTTTCAACTAAACGAACTAATCCTGGAAAGTCATAGTGCGTAATAAAATACATAAAATTAATTTATCCTCGTGTTCTTCTATTGTGTAGAATGTTCGCTATAAAGAATAATTCCTTTTTAGCGAAAGCTGGATGCGAATCCTGGATAAAAGGGAAAAAAGAATAACTGGCAGGAATAAGGACCGAAGAGGACGAGGATATTTTAATGTGGACCCGGATGCGGGAGCGAAAGAGCGAAAGTCCATATTACAATATGCAAATTTAATCCCCAATTACTAGGATGGTTGAGTTAGTTTCATTGCCAAAGGGAAAAAACACATGAAAGAAGTTTATTTACAATGCAATTTATCTTACATAATGCCTTACACAAAGGCGCATTGTGTCTTATATGGAATAAGAAGGAGATGTGAAACTTGGGATTTCATTTAATGTTCAACAAAAGCATCCGAGTATCATTTGTACGATAGGAGCGCCTCTGCAGATATTTCAATTTATCCAGTATGATGGAAAGTTCAGTGAAATACTCGTAAAAAATATCAGGATTCCAAATTCATTTTTCAGGAATGAAAATAAATAATAATACGAGAGGTTTTCAACAATGACTAGGACTGAACTTATTAAAGGCTGTTATAACGTATGTCTCAAAAGTTTTCGGAAAAAAAATCCAATAAAATTAATTTATAGTAAACATGATCCGATCAAGTTGCCGTTGGAAACAAAATTTAGTAAATTGTTCGAAGTTTAATATGGCAAATTATTTTTTGTAAATAAAGGTGAATACAATGTCGTACAAGCTTGATCTTCGTAGAGGTATTTATCAGTTGGTGGGATAAGTACCTAAACGCGATATTGTTTGGATCTACAGAAAGCAAGATATTTCAATTTCGACACTCTATCAGACGATAAAATAAAAAAAGGAGTGTACCTATCCCTTATATCACTTTACCTAAAAGTGGACGACCTAAAGTTTAAAACCGACTTAATGAGCGAAGGTTGATAAAAAGAGCAAAAAAAAATTGGAAATATCAATGCGTAAGTTATCTCGAAGATACCATATTTCACGCTCAACTATTAGTCGAACATTGTCAGAAATAATCTAAATTATCGTAAAAGAAGAAAGGCTCCAAAATACACTGCCACTCAGTTTGAAAGAATTCCCAGGTGTCGCCGTGCTTTGAAACTCATTCATTTTAGTAAAAAAGTTTTTATGGATGGTGAAAAATATTTCACGTTTTCCAACTCGGAGATCAGTTAGAGAGAGTAGGCAATGACAGTTTTTATATGGATAATATACAATACGCTCCTGACAAAGTTAAATTCAAAGGCAAAGTCAAGTTTGAAGATAAAATTTTGGAGTGGTGTGCTATATGAGAGGCTGGTGTTTGAGGTGAAGTTATCAATCATCCCAACATCCCAACGACCAAATAATGTTCTGGCCTGACTTAGCTTCGTGCCATTACGCCAGAAGAACAAGAGACTGGTTGGCCACAAACGGCATCAATTTTGTTCCGAAGACAGATAACCCTTCAAATGTTCCTCAGGTGAGGCCCATTGAGGAATTTTAGTTTAATTTGAGCATTAAGGTATACAGGGTTTGTCCGGAAAGTAATGGAAGTGATTTTTTTTCCCGAGACTGTACGCGCCAGCCCGCGCTTTACGTTCTGGGATTGTGGTGGGGGGACCTGGCAACAAGATCCAACAAGCGTCAGTTGGTTACCGGTCGTTGTAGCGGTCGCATCACTCGTTCTTTGAGAGTCGTTACAATGACCCGGTGCAAGAAAAAATGCAACGTTCGCTTGAGCAACGGATGGCGACCAAGTTTTGTGTGAAACTGGAGAAGAGTGCTGCGGAAACCATTCCAATGTTGAAGAAGGCTTTCGGCGTCGATTGTCTTTCGGACAGGCAAATTTTCCGGTGGCACAAGGCCTACGCAGAAGGTCGGGAAGATGTCAACGACGAGAACCGCGCTGGACGGCCATCAACCTCCAGTTCCGACGCCAATGTGAAACGTGTGCGTGACTTGTTGAACACTAAGTGTCCGTTTAATTTCCGAAACATTAGACATTACGAAAACCATTGTTCACGAAATTGTGTCGGAGTCTTTAGGAATGAGGAAGGTGTGCGCGAAGCTCGTGCCAAAAGTGCTAACGGACGATCAAAAAGCGAGGCGCGTCGAAACCTGCCAAGAACTTTTGGACACCTGCGAAGACAACCCCGCTTTCCTTGATGAGGTCATTACCGGGAACGAAAGTTGGGTCTTTGAATACGATCCGGAGACGAAGAGGCAAAGTGCGGAATGGCACACGTCGAACTCCCCTCGCCCCAAGAAGGCCAGGATATCCAGGTCAAAGATCAAGACAATGCTGATTGTCTTTTTGATTGCCGGGGATTGGTCCATCATGAATTCGTTCCGCAGGGGACAACCGTAACCGGAAAGTTTTACGTCGAGGTGCTGAAGCGGCTGAAACGCAGGGTGAATCGCGTCCGCCCAGACATCTCAAAATCCTGGAAGCTTCACCACGACAATGCGCCTTCGCACACCTGATTCCTCGTGGCCGATTACCTCGTCAAGGCAGGCATCACCGTTGTTCCCCAGCCTCCCTACAGCCCCGATGTGCCCCCCCCCCCAGAATTTTTTCTCTTTCCGCGCCTCAAAACCCCAATGAATGGACAGAATTTTGGGTTGGTGAAAAACATTCAGAAGGCTTGCACCGACGCTTTAAAGGCGATTCCGGAAAACGACTACCGTGCGGCTTTTGATGCGTGGAAGACCCGCTGGAACCGATGTGTGGACGCAGGAGGAATGTATTTTGAAAGTTTTTAAAGATTTGTACACATAGAACCAATAAAACCATTTTTCAAAGCTCACTGACATTACTTTCCGGACAAACCCTGTATAGTGGGGTTGAGAAGCCCAAAATGAAGAGCAGTTAAGACGCAGAATCTTTCAGAAAATTCGGGACGTCGACGTTGCTACCGCCCTAAGAATTATGGGCCATGTAAGAACCAAATTACGTGCCATAGAGGAGCATGGGCTTTTATCCGTCATGTAAATGTTATGTTTAGTTGAATTAAAATGGCTTTTACTTTTTTCCGAAAACTTTTGAGACATGTTAGTTATCTATAAAACCCTAAAGGTCATACAATATAATCCCAGAAGGCTTTTTTCATTTTGCAAAAAAAAAAAAAAATATCACAAATTGTTTAAACTTGATTGTCGCAACATTTTCTAAGCTAAGACATTTTCATTGCACCACAAAAAATTGAAATGGATATAATAAAAGAGCAAATGTATGCCTTTGTTGTGTGTTTGTTTGGGAAAATCAGCAACGGAAAATGTCGCCATAATTAAGGCAGCATAAGGGCAATGCTATATGGTATGATCTGCGTGTTTTAGATGGCACAAACAAGTTTATTTACTCAAAGCTAAAGATCTGTATAGTCTAATTTACTCAAGCTCTAAATCTAAAAGGTTTCGTAATATGTAGTGAGAAACACACCAGTAACGTAATATTCGAAGTCGTTCGCAGAGTGTCACATCTCTGACAGGTGTGATAATAGTATATTATGCAACGATCATGTAATGAGCAGAAAGTAACGATATTTATTTAAACAAAAATGGAACATATTAACATAATAAAATAAATAAAATAAATAAAGGAACTGATCTGGTGCCTCGTCTATAAAAGTTCTTATTTCTTCTGGACACAACGTCTTAGATTTCTTTCCTATATATCCTTCCGATTTATGCTTTAAAAAAAGTATGTAACTTCTTATATTTAGATATCGCTGCCTCAGAATTATAAAGTTCTATGTTACAGTTTTATCGGTTTCGGACTTATACATATCATATGGCAATATGCACAACTTAGAACCTTTGGCAACATTGCTATTCAGTCTAACAACGGCTTCAAAGGGAAAGGCTTTAGAGAAGCATACGATTGTTCTTCTCATACCGTGTTCTTCTGCCACCAAAAACTTTACATGCGTTTATCTCAAAATTATTTGTGTGTAACATAGAACTTTGTAATTCTGAGGCAGCGATATGTCATGCTATGTTCAATGTTTAATAACGTTTTTATAATAGAATAATGTGTCCCTAATGTTGATGATTTCATTTTTTCAGCAAGTTCTTGAAAACAAGCAATTAAAACATTCTCTGAAAACGAGGTACCATAATTTGTGTTTCTCCAGTCCATAAACTGTCTATATAATTTTTCAGAGGTTTTTTTTTTATTTTTCTGGTAATATATTCTCGATTGCATTTGTCACCTTTTCTCGAATATCTGGAGGAGTGGAAGATAATTCTTCACTTCTCACTTATGTTGTAATCGGACATGGTTTTTGATTTAAATATTCTTAAAAGTTGCTATGAAGAAGCGAACTTTCGTAAACAACAACTGTCAAAGTCAAATCACCAATTTTCGCATTTTCGCAAAAGGCTACTTGATTGAAAAAAACATGGAATTTGATTGATTGTGAAATCTGTATCATAATGAAAATTTGTATTATAATGAACCTTATTATGAAACATGCAGAAGATATATAATTTGAAAATTATAAAATGGTCGTAGAAAAATACATATTTCTTACTTCCTTTCCTTTTCCTTTTCTATCTCCTTGTTTAGTTTACATCCTCTATAATGAATTTAATGACCAATGACTTTCCAATTTATTTTGTGTTAAGCTTCAACAATTAAAATTGAAGTCAATGGATTTGGTGGCTTAACACAACAAAAATGTGCTGTCGGCTATTCTGAAAAATGTTTTATATAAACTACATCAAAGCTTTTTCAAGATTATTGCAAATGAATATATGAGCTATTTGTTTCATTATACATATAGAGATAGAATAATAAAACCTTTCAGCTTCGTATGTGACCATTACACCATTCAACAATTAAAACTTATTTTTTTGTTTTCAACATTTTTTATCTACAGATTTGCCATCATCGCCGAGTCTAAGGATGTAGAAGTAATGCCAATCTAAATAATAATAGATGAAAATAATTGTCGAAAAAAAACACATATAATATATAGAAAATATATGTAGATAAAATAGAGAAAAAAATATGGCATAAAAACAGCACGATTGATATGAAAATGTATAGAAATCTGTAACTGTTCAGATTTGTCTGATTTTATTCCTCGCACTTCAGGAGAGAAATATATTTTTCAAGTTCTGAACTTTGTCAGAACTTCAACAATTTGCTTAAACTTGTAGGGTATAAAAAGTCCCACAGGAAAAATTTAATGGAATGGAAAAATAAGAAATATTTTGTAATATTGTAAACATTCTGTGTAACTGCTCACGAAAACACGTTCTTCCTATACAGTATGTATTTTTAAATTAGTAGCTACGCAAGAAAAATCAAAGGAAGTAAGGCCTAAGTGAAGGACAGAGGAAGACAAATAAAATTTCCCACACCTAACCTGCATGCCCCACTCAGCGGGCGAGTCAATGATGACGTAGTGGTACGATTCGCATTTGTTGGCGACTTTGTACCCTCCCTATTTCAATGAGAACCAAAACCCTCATTTCGGAAGTCAAGGACTGGAATGGGAACAGTTCGCTCTGATAGTCGTGTAACTTCTCTGCAACTTCTGCGTCTGTCTCACTTAATGAACCTCTTTCTTCACATTTGAAAAAATAGAATTTAGTTCACATGCGTTATGCATTTAATTCCAATAAGAAGATCTAGGCGGTTTGAACTTAAAAATAATTTAGTTTCTGATAAATGTACTGTATTAAAGATATTTGTGTAAAACACAGGGTAAGTGTAAAATATTGATTTATTTTATTCACAACTGTGGTTTTTGTTAGATAAGTCTACTAGATAGCAATCTAGACGAAACTAAATTCGGTAGGCAAAAGTAAACGTCATATACCTAATTTGTCTAAATCAACAAGACTTGAGTTAACTTGCTCTGAATCTATAATGTTTAAAAGTTTCAAGTATTTACTATAGATACGAGGTGTGTAAATTAAGTAATGAGACTGGCAACGTAGCGCCCGATCTAGCAATTATCGTCGGCGCGCGGTGCGGGGAAAATGCAAGAGGTACCCGGCTATGGGTGTCCGCGTCGACGCTTAGTTGTTGATGGTTGATGTGCGTCCCTTGCCACGTGGGGACGCACGGGGGGACGCTACACGCTATGGAAAAATTGTGCAGCGTCGTTGTGTCTCCTGAGTGGTGAATTTGGGAAGTTCTCCCACGTCGTAGAGTTCCGCACCGGAACCCTCGACGTGGGAAAGAAATTAAACCACTTACGTTGTTGATGCGGGCTCCCAAACGTACCACAGAAGTGTTGGGCAGGTCACCCTAGGGAGACCAGCGGCGACGACTTGACTCGGAGCGGCGGAGGATAAGAGAGGGCGAGCAGCGCGGCGCGTTGCTTTTTGTTCCCTACGGAGCTGCGCGCGCCGCTCGTTTTTCGACGGAACCGTTCGGGTTAAGTCGTTCTTGCGTGAGAAGCGATGACACTCTCCGGTGACACAATACTGCGGAGACGGGACTTGGAAGGGCGATAGGTTAACATGTAATGCACCCTCAGTACAAGTTTGAACTTGTTAGAGTCATTTGCGTGTTTTTTTTGTGACTGTTTTCGTAAACCGATTTTTCTAATATGTTTTAAAATTTAAAAAATGAGTTCCAGCACTGCTATGACGAATGGAATAACTATCTCCAGCGCTGTGTGGCTTCCCAGGGAAGTTATTTTGAAAACGACAATGCTGAATTTTAATACTATTCGAATAAAAAAAATTTAAAAATCAATCTCATTACTTAATATACACACCTTGTATAAAACATATAATTATGAAAATCACATTATTTATTACTTCATAATATTCAATTTCATTTCATTAGAACAAAATAAATACTGAAAAGGTGGACAAAAAATACTTCCGAAACCATATCACACATAAAGTACAACTCATTAGGGAAAATTATTCATTTTTCTGAAGATTGATCAGCATTTTGCGGAAAATTGAAGGGTGATGGAGAAATTCTGATACCGGATTCCTGTTCAGCGGGAAAAAATACCTCGGAAACCACGGAAAGCACGGCTCGTAAGCACAGTCTTCATTTTTCTGAAGATTCTTCAGCATTTTGCTGAAAATTGAAGGGTGATGGAGCGATTCTGACACCGGATGGTCAGTGGGAAAAAATCCTTCGAAGACCACATATCGCATGTGTATTTCAGACAACTTTTTTTATTTTGTGTGGCGGTGTTATGGAAAATAATAATTATTCCATATTAAAAAGCTTTTCGTGAAATTTCGTGATTTTATGTCTAATGATTTTCAAGATATAAAAAAATACCTATTCAGAGGAATCCTTCTGATGGAGTTCTGATATCACCTTTACCATGCATTTTCAAAAAAAAAAAACATTAAGATTTTCGACATTGCTTCTGTATATCGCATATATTGTGACTACCTAATTTAGAAACGCCTTCATAAAGCGTGTTTCCAAATAATTATGATTCCATATTACAAAGTGTTAGGAAAAGGAGTACTAAATTTTGTAATTTCATGTCTAACGGTTTTCAAGATGTTTAAAAAAAGTCTTCAGAAGAATACTTCTGAATATATGCAAAACAAAAAATCAAAACAGAACGGCAGAAAAAATGTTCCGCTTAAACTTAAACTCTTAATATTTCTGAACATGTCCTAGCTAATGGTGAAACTATTTCTTCCGGGTTTTGCCGCGGTCGTCTAAATTGACTTGACGTTTCGCTGATCATGCTGTCAGCTTCTTCAGAAGGTTTTAAAGACTTTAGAAACAGCCGTGAAAGCCTGCATTCTACTATGTCATAGCTATTTGGGTAATTTTTTTAAAGTTTTTCAGTACTACTATATTTCCATTCCACTACATGAATGTGGAACTAATTTTATTGAAGGAACACTACCAAACGGTATCTAACAATACAAAACCTTTGAACCTCAGCGAAGTTTTACATTGGCCTTTGTTTTTAGAACATTAATTTGGGAAAAAGAAGTAGGTTACACGAAATACAAACATTCACCGAAATTCACTTATCCCCGAACCGTTCTGCAAACAAATTGAAAGTACTACTTTTACGCCCTTCTGAAAGTAGACCGAGTGTAAATTCGGCGAGCGGCGCCCGACAAATATTTGCGAATTCCGTGGAAAGTGCGAATTAGGCGGAGAGACAGGGCGAAAGAGCAAAAACAATTGCGTTGCCCTGATACGGTTAGACCCGTTAACGGCCCCAAAATTAACAGCGTTTTCTAATAGCTATGGACTTCCAGCCTTTGAGGATAGAAAAATCGTGCGCTGTGGTAATTAGGGCTTCAAAGGCGCGGGTTACAAACAGGGCCGGATCCAGGTCCTTTTTAATACCGACAACTACGTGCACGTAAAATACTCATAATACACGGTGGAGACTTTAACTGGAATATATTCGCTAGCAGGGTGGTGAATGATTTTTTCAAAAAATTCCCGAGACACGTCACCTTTTAAATGTATTTACCTACATTTTGCAAGTAATATGAAAAATATAGCCCTTCAGGGGTGGCTGAAACCACCCTCGACATGATTTTTTCAAATGCAACCCTATGGCTTGTGACCCCTCATTGTAAAGCTGGTGGAAAGAGGAATCCAACGTACTGATCAAATTTTAATTTTTAGGATGCTTGTAGGGTTGCATACAATTAAAACAATTTAAAAATTAAATTTATTTTCAACGTAACAATTGTTCAAAATGTGCACCATTCACTTGTTGGCAGCATCCCAGTCTGTGGTAGGTTTCGTCCCTTACATTATGCAACATTTGCGGTGTTATTTTTCCGATTTCCTCTCTTATCCTTTCCTGCAGATCTGCTATGTTGTTGGGTTTCTGAATGTAAACCCTACTTTTAAGATGTCCCCACAAAAAGAAATCCAGTGGTGTAAGATCTTGAGATTTTGCTGGCCACTCAATATTACCTCGCCTCCCAATCCACCTACCGGGAAAAATTCTGTCCAGATACTGACAAACAATGGCAGCATAGTGTGGTGGGGCCCCATCTTGCTGAAACCATAACCTCTCGTCGGTCAAGTTAGGGTTTAAGGGGTTTGGAAATAAATGACATAGCACTGGAATTAGTTCGTGCTGGAGTAAACGCAAGTATCTTGCTCCATTAAGAGTGTCATCAAAGAAAAATGGTCCAACAATTCTATCTTGTATTATCGGCCCACACATTAGTTTTCTGTGGGCGCTGAGTATGAAGTTCCCTCATCCAATGGGGGTTCTCTTCAGCCCAGTAACGACAATTTTGGCGATTTACGTGCCCATTTAATGTAAAAGTAGCCTTGTCAGAGAAAACTGTCCACTCTAAAGATAACTGGTTTTGATCAATACAAGTCATCAATAAATCGTAAAATTCCACTCGTCGATCTGGATCATCTTCAAGTAGCTCTTGAACAGCTTGCATTTTATATGGGCGTTTTTTCTCATATTTAAGTATTTTTAAAACTGTTTTGTGATTAAGATTACTATCACGGGCCAGTTGACGGGCTGGAGTGATTGGATTTTCTTCTAGAGCAAGCAACAAATTCAACTTCGTGTCGTCATCAACAACAGCCTGCCTCTTTCTCGGTACTTTCCTGACATGACCCATCTCTCGATATTGTGCCTCCATTTTACTAATGGTACCTTGATTTAGTGGTGGCAAGTCAGGATGCGTTTCTCGAAACAAGCGAACAACTTCGCATTGAGTTCCCGCCCTATTATTCAGTTAAATATGACATTTTCACCAATTTGAAATAACACTTCGTTTCAAACTCTGAATACAGCATACAAACTAAATTACTCTTTGCGGCCGTGTAAAAACACTAGCAAAAAATAACAAATATCAGTTGTGGCAAAAAATTGCTTGGAATTTTTTGTGGGGACATATGAAAAGTAAGGTTTACATTCCAAAACTAAACAACACACATTTTGAGTACGAAATTGTTGCGTTAAAAATAAATTAAACTATAAAATTACGTTTTAATTGTATGCAACCCTACAAACATACTAAAAATTAAAATTTGATCAGTGCGTTGGATTCCTCTTTCCACCAGCTTTACAATGAGTGGTCACAAGCCATAGGGTTGCATTTGAAAAAAATCATGTCGAGGGTGGTTTCAGCCACCCCTGAAGGGCTATATTTTTCATATTACTTGCAAAATGTAGGTAAATACATTTAAAAGTTGACGTGTCTCGGGAATTTTTTGAAAAATCATTCACCACCCCGCTAGCGAATATATTCCATTTAAAGTCTCCACCGTGTATAATAATAATAATAATAATCATAATATCGTCGATTTAAAGGTAAACCTTATTAACTCTAGAAGGTATACCGGGATTACGCGGACCCCAAGCAGTTCCAATTTTCTCGCGTCATAGTTTATAAAGGGTTTTGCAAAATGGGCGGATCGATGTTGAAATGGAATAAAACAAACTGTGCATGAGGTATTAGCCAAAATCTCTTTTTAATTGAAACACCCATGCATGCCATTGTGTATGGAATAGGACATCGTTCAAATGTCCGTCGCGGCTCTCACGGTGGCACGGATGCGACAGGTCCGATTTTCAATGACTTTGCCGCATAGATCCGGCCTAATTTGAGCGATGGCCTGGGTTATGTTCACTTTGAGGGCATCAGTCGATTGCAGCTTATTGGCATACACCTGCAACTCCAGAAAACCCTCCAAGAAAAAGTCTAGCGGGGTTAAATCGCACGATCTTGGTGGCCAATTCACGTCACCTTCGCGAGAGATAACCATACCCTCAAATCGTTCATGCAGAATGCCCATCGTGGCGCGCTAGCGCCGTCCTGCTGAAACCACATGTCGTCCACGTCCATATCGTTCAATTTGGGCCAAAATAAATTGGTTATCATTGATCTTGCACCGGTCGCCGTTGATGGTGTCCACAATAACGTCGCTTTACGAAAAGGTAGGGTAGACCGGGGCACGTTTACACATGGGGCACGTTTACGCAGTGCACTTTTTCCGAAACGAGTTATAACTGGCGCGCCACCAGTCATGACAGATTGATGCTGCTCACCAGCGGGTATTCTCACAAGTTTTTGAGCATCAGTCGAGCTTCGGTCTAGCTTACAAGAAAGGATAACCTGTTTTCTGCCAAGCTGAGTAAATTTGGTGTTGAACTTATTGTGAACTAATAATACTTAGTTAAGGATAAACAAATATATGAACATTAGCAAAATTGTATCCTTTTTTGAGAACTGTATTTGTATGAACAGAAATGTTATTAATTTTCGTTGCATGTTAAAAATAAATTCAAACATGGCGATGGGGCACGTTTACGCATTGACATCGGGGCACCTTCTTTACGCACGTTCTTTTCAGGCAATTTAGTTTTTCAAATCATCATTTAATGTTTAATTGAGTAACAGATTCGTCTCTTATGGCTTACAATCATATAGTTCCGTATTCATGTCTGTTCAGCTTTAATTTTATATACTCTTCAGCCTGTAATGAATTTTCTTTATTTTACAGATGGTAAGACATTATGTTCAAAAAATTAACAGAACCAAGTTAGATGTCTGTTTAAAGTTTGATGTTTAGATGTTTGATTAAATATTTATTTCACTTACTCCTTGGTATCACTTATAATATGCGTAAACGTGCCCCACTTGATGCGTAAACTTGCCCCGTTCCCGGGCAAGTTTATGCAACAGATTTGTACCTAAAAAAATTTTTTTACGGTTAAAAACACAAATAGGGCAACAACTGAATACACAAATTTTGACTTTATTAACTGCTTTATAAAACCACAATGTGTAAAATTTCCTAAGTTAAAACATAAAAAAATAGAAAACTCATTGAAAAAAAATCCGCGTAAACGTGCCCCGGTCTACCTTACGGACCAATGACGCGTGCCCAAAATCCGCAACAGACAGTAACTTTTTGTGGATGCAATGCCACTGGGTGAACCTCGTGTGGGTTGGCATAGCCCCATATACGGCAATTTTGCCTGTCAACATAGCCATTCATCCAAAAGTGAGCCTCGTCATTATTTACAAGATTATTTTTGACCAAAATTGGGGTCCAAACGCTCCGAAGCCCATTCACCGAACAACCGGCGTTGTCTATCGTCATTAACTTTGAGCTCCTGGGGCAGTTGAATCTTGTACGGGTGCAGGCACAAGTTCCGACGCAAAATTCGCCAAGTTGAAGTCTGCGAAAGGCCAAGTTCTTGTGCACGGCGAGGAATTGACTGCCTCAGGTTCTCCTGCACACTTACATACACAGACAGCGGCGATGTTCTCGGCCGATCTGGCGTTCCTTTGCCGTACTAGTCCGGCAGATCGTTTCCAATTTGGCCACCAATTGGTCTCCAATTTGGCCGCCAAACACATGGTATTTACAAATGGTGATTTTCTTTTTAACATATTTTTATTAGCGAATAAAATAATGTGGCTATTATTAAATAACCGAATTGATGCTGCTACCAGCGCGCTGCGAGCGTGTCGCGACAAGTTTGAACAGAACTGTGTCTGGTGATACATTCCCCATCCTGAGCTCGCTGGACAAGCCAGTGGGTCGCTCAGTTTGACTGTCGCATTCGTTTGAATTAGTTTACGCACCAGTGATGCGTCGAAAAAAAGTTAAGTGTTCAGATGGAGCAACAAGTTAATCTCAACTTTCTTGTTAAACTGGGGAAAACTTTTACAGAAGTTTATGCAATGTTAAAAATGAATGAATGTTTATCCAGCACACATGTTTTTGAATGGTTTAAACGGTTTAAAGAGGAATTAGTCTGCAAAGAGCATCGTCTAAGCATCCGAGGGCTTGCTAAAATAACAGGAATCGACAAAGAATGTGTTCGCCAGATTTTGTATGAATTGTTGAACATGCGCAAAGTTTGTGCAAAAATGGTACTTAAACTCCTCACTCCCGAGCAAAAGGAATCAAGAATGAACATTTGCGCTGACATTCTAAACAAAACTGACACTGATCCAGGCTTGTTAGACACGGTGACACTGAAGGGGACAAGATTCGAAAGTGTGGAAGCGGTTAAAGCAAAAGCGACGGATGTTCTGAACCAGCTGACAGATGCGTACTTCCAGCACTGCTTTCAACAATGGAAAAGTCATATGGAGCGGTGTAGAGATCGCCAAGGGGAGTACATTGAAGGCGAAAGAGTTGCTAATGTAATTGGTAATGAATAAAAGGTGTTATGATAGCAGGTCGGTTATTTAATGGCCACACCTCGTAGTTCATGCTACATATTACTGCAAAACTATGCATATTCAATAAAAACTCGTCCGTCCTTCTTTTGCCCCCGAAAGCAAAAAAGAAAATAATTTAACAAAATTCATTGAACGATTTATAGAGAAGCAATGCTCGCAAGGCCTATAGAAATAGATCGCTGACAGATTGTACACAAAAAATCCTTAACTTTTTTCCAGACTAAAGTGTCGAGACAAATGATACATGTATCATAATTTGTAGAAAAAGTAGTCTGGTCAACTCAAGATGGCAATTATCGACCCAGACAGGCGCTAATTGCTATAGAAATGGACACCTGACAGCAGAGAATATAGCGAGGGTAACTGATATAGAACGACAGTTATTAGGTACAAAAAGTTGTATCTCATGTTTCTGATATGAACGAAGTTTTTGTTTTCTTCCAGTCGTCTTTATGGAACAAATATTTTCAAGAAATCTACTTCTTATTTTTTTATTTATATTTTTTTGATAGAAAATTATAGTTACCAAAGCTAATAAACTGCACTCCGTTTTTATATTAGCACCATTTGCGTTCAATCGACATTTATTTTATATACTGACTATGAACTGATTTGAATTTTATATACTGATTAATTAAGGGGGTAAATACAATTAGGGGGCAATGATTTTTTTCTCTCTCTCTCTAAAAAAGTTAGGAAATTTCCCGTAAAATACGCTCGTGAGTTTTAGAACGAAATTCGAACTCATTAAATTTTTTTTTCGTCATTTTTCGAGAACGCCTTTTTTCAGCGCGCTGCAGGTCTCTCAGGACCACTCTCTGCACTAAGGCAGAGAGCGGTCCGCATTAGTGAAAGTTTTATCTATTGTATCTTACTCACAAAGAACTACAACAGATGAATAACAGCATGTACGAAGAGACTGAAGGCCTTTTGTACGCCCCTGGAATCGCTGACTGAGTCGTAAGTACCATTTTTCGGTATTCAAAACTTTAAACGAATTTTACTCAAAACAACATTTTCAAAATTGGCAACCACGATTACTCAAAAACTACTCGGCCGATTTCGCTTAAACTTTCAGGGTTTCTTCTTTATATTCTTAGCTTGTCTGTAAACCTAAGTGTTTTGGAATTTCATATTGCAAAATTTAATAATAAATGCAAAAAAATACGGAAAATCACCGATTTTCTAGAAAAACTTCTGCCAAACGTCAGATTTTTTTTAAATTTTTTGAAGTTTACCGATAAACTATATGTATTTTTAACATAAATTTTATTACCTGGACTGTTACAGACGAAAATTACGACGTCCAGAGTGGTTGCCGTTTTTTTTTTGTTGGCCCACTTTGCGCCAGCGTGCAGCCTCCATTTTGTTTTGAAAAATATTTTTTTTTAATTCTTCATTCTTATCTTAACAAATATACAAAGTTTTGTAATGATTAAATAAAACCTTCTTGGTAAAAAAAATGATATTTAATGCGTAATGTTAGCCCGTCTAATTGTATTTACCCCCTTAAATTACCCAGAATACTATTTAGAGCTATTTTATTTTCAAAAGTTTAACGTCCATCCAACATGCATGGTATTTTTGAAAGACGCGAATGTTTACAATAGAATGTTGTTTCAAAAATAAACCTATTGGAAATTATGCATTTTACTGCATATTACTATCTAAAAGTTAATCAAATGAGTTTCGTCCCAGGGGTTCTCTATTAGGTGATTACAAAGTTTATCTCGTCAGCTATATCTTAAATTCACCCTAAATATATATATAAATATACCCTAAATTCACCCCCGAACTACTCGTAGATAAAGTTTTTAAAAATATTAATACCAATTTGGTTTATAATTCTAAAAATAAATTACAAACGCTTTTGGGCAACCCCAAAGATAAAATCGACAATAACGAAAAGTTAGGAATATACAAAATAAGTTTGTGATCAAAAGTATATTGGGCAAACAAAAAGATCTATTTTGACGAGTTACACATGGCTCATTTAAAATATGGCAGAACGGAAAAATCTTGTGTTGCCCAACACGCTTTAAAATAACCATAGATAGACATAAATAATTTAAAATTAATTAGAAATGCAACAAACAATAGATAATTGGATATGTTTGAAAGTTTAGAAATCATTAAATGTAACAGTAGTATGAATAAGGACAATGGTCCGATACCCACCAGTCCACTATTTGCCCTGATAAACAAAGACAGATGTTACGGTTCAAAGAAACGCAACGGTAGATTATAAATAAAATTTAAAATCTTCTCCTGAAGATGCCAACTTAGTTGGCGAAACGCGCGTCGAGAAAAGTATAGCAGTTCGGTGTTTCATGGAAAACGTCCAGTTTTTTTGTCGAAGTTTTCACGTCGAAGGTTGTACTCCTGGAGCTACATCTTCTTTAACATCGTTTAAATCGTTAAAAACAATCTACGAGGATAATGGAATATTAAATTCCCAATTGCTTTCTGAACTACATAATGATGCTAGACATAATACATTTTGTATTAGGTCTCGTATTTCCGACTTGAATTACATTTGGATAGTTATATTTGATGCGAACAGTTTATATTACCAAATACAACAGATTAATATAGCTTAGATAACACTTCGGGACTAATTTTGTATATTATGGGTATAATGCGTTTTAATGTTTTTGAAATAAATGTTGTAGTCCGGGAGTCAGGTCAAAATTTGGTAAATTATTTCTTCTGGAACGATAATTAGTGAGACGCATTAGGGAGTTGTATCATAATGCCTCGTGAACGTCAGCTGCGGTTCCGTGGGTGGTATGAGCGGCGGTAGCCTCCCACGCACGGAGAAAAAATTTTTTTAGTCATTTTCTCCTGACTAAAAATTTGTCAAACTATAACAAATCCAATATCTTGAAGAAATAAAGTCAACTGACTATAACATGGTGTATTATACGTCAGCTGATCGCTTAAACATGAAAAAAAATGTATAGGTACATTCAATGATTTCCTCTCAACTAAAAATTTACCTGATGATAGCTTATATGCTACTGTGAATGAATATAAATTTCAGCTGGCTGTACCTCGATGGAAAGATCGTCAGCTGATACCTTGAAAGTTGTAACGCAGAAGTAAGGCGGAAGCATCTATCGTCTATTTAAATGCACCAGCTGACGAGTTTTCCCTCGACTTACTGTTAGCTGATTGTTTTTATTAATTACAGAAGTATATTAACAATCAGGTTACAAATTTTTATCCGAGAGGAAATGATCTTAATCGTATCTTAATCGTATCTTAATCGTATCTTAAATTATTCGGCATTCCGCTTCGATATGAGTTTTCCGATTAAATCTATATTCTGTATAGATACTTTAAAACTAATAAGTATATAATTGAGTAATTGAAGAAATATTTAGATAAGTAAATTAATCAATTTATATTTTATTGTAACTTAGCTGTTCGATAAATAACATTCATTTTAAAAAAGTGATTGATATTGCTTCAATCTTTAGAAATAACGAGAATAATTTAAGATACGTCATTTCCTCCCGGATAAAAATTTGTAACCTGATTGTTAATATACTTCTGTAATTAATAAAAAAAAATCAGCTAGCAGTAAGTCGAGGGAAAATTCATCAGCTGATGCATTTAAATAGGCGATAGATGCTCCCGCCTAACTTCTGGGTTACAACTTTCAAGGTATCAGCTGACGATCTTTCCACCGAGGTACAGCCAGCTGACATTTATATTCATTCACAGTAACATCATCAGGTACATTTTTAGTTGAGAGGAAATCATTGAATGTACCTATAATTTTTTTCGTGTTCAAGCGACCAGATGACGTATAATACACCATGTTATAGTCAGCTGATTTTTTTTTCTTCAAGATATTGGATTAGCTATAGTTTGACAAATTTTTAGTCAGGAGAAATGACAAAAAAAAAATTTTTCTCCGTGCGTGGGAGGCTACCGCCGCTCATACCACCCACGGAACCGCAGCTGACGTTCACGAGGCTTTATGATACAACTCTGATGCATTCCACTAATTATCGCTTGAGAGGGACTTGGTCATAAAAATCTGTCGCTGGCTCCCGGACTATTGCTTTTTATGTTTTGCTTTCCGGGCAAAGTTCTGAAACGTTCTTAAAATTTATAAATACACATAGAATTATGTTAAATTATTTATTACTATAAAACATTGATGTTTTGTGGTTAAATATAGTTATAGCGTGCACTGATTGCTTGACTAAGCATAAGTCTCACTTCAATAACGTCCAATACTGTTCGACAGCACGAACATGTGGTTAGTCTCGCCAAATCACCATTCCAGATACTGAGGTATTGATTTCAAGCAAGATTTATTTCACGCTTATACAGAATCTAACTATAAAGTTCAGTTTCGACGGACTTTGGATTATTATTCATATACTGAAGTTCTGCACCGACGAGATCATTAGCCTCGATGAAGTTAGTTTGGAGAAGTGTAATTTTACTTATTGGCATGAGAGGCATTTGACAAGTTCATTTTACTCCTTCAAAAATAAAAATAAAAATATTTTTCAGATATCAGCACATTTGCAGCATAAAAACGACGTTGATTTGTGGAGTTTTTGTGGAGATTTTGATTCATTCCACGAATGTGGAATGAATCAAAATTCTTGTAATTTAATTTCATCCTTCCTGTCGGACAGATTTCAAAAGACAGTGCTTAATAATCGAATATCTGAACCCCTAAATGTAGTTGCAGGTGTTCCACAGGTCCTTGGACCATTACTTTTCACTATATTCACTTCCACATTTCATTATTGTTTACAAACCTGTAATTGCCATTTGTATGCTGATGACACACAGCTTTATTGTAGTTTTCCTCCCAATGAGATTGAATTGTATTGCAATTTAATAAACAATGATTTAAATAATTTACTGTTAATATCAACCGACCATTTGTTAAAAATTAATCCCAGTAAATCAACAGCTATACTGTTCTGTAAAGAGAATATTCGTGAAAATATACTTAGTCAGTTAAATTTAGAAATTGGACGGGAAAAGATAACTTTTTGTGATAATGCAAAGAGTCTTGGTCTTATTATTGACTCCAAATTAAGATTCAAACAACATGTTACCACAAAACTAAGTAAAGCGTATGCAGCATTAAAATTAATATATTCACAGAGGAACTTCCTAAGTTTGGAAACAAAAAAAACATTATGTGAATCACTAGTATTATCGCAATTCGATCATTGTGATACAGTGTATGGTCCATGTATTGATAATATTGACATCCGACGTATACAGAAAGTACAAAATTCATGTTTGAGACTTATCTATGGTATCAAAACTTCAAGAATTTCGCATAAACTGAAAACTATTGGATGGTTAAATATGATAAATCGTCGCAAACTTCATCATGCATGTTTCTACCACAAAATTCTAAAATTGAAATCACCGCCATACCTCCTTGATAAACTATCGTATAGAAGTGATATTCATAATATTAATATTAGGCGTAAAGATCTGCTTACTATACCGCAACATCGCAAAAGAAATTTTTAAGAGATCCTTTTCTTACAATATGGCTGTATGTATAAATAACTTACCGCGTCATAGTTTGTCTCGATCCTGTCAAAACTTTAAAAAACAATATAAAAAATATTTATTAGAACTGTAACAGATAACTATCTTTCTATCTACTTTCTTTTGTTCTATCTTCACCTATTTCTAATTCGCTTTTTTTTGTTTCTTTCTCTTTCTCTCTCATTTATTTATTTTTCTCACTCAAACCCAGAAAATATTTAATGTACTCAACTTAAATTTTTTCTGTTTTTGCATACTTGTTAAAAGTATTTGTAAAATGTTTGGTGAATAAAAAAATATTTATTATTATTATTATTATTATTTGTTGTAGGAGGATTGTTAGTCACCCTTAAAAATACCGCCCCCGTAAAGCTACCCCGTACTGCTACCGCCAGGATGGTTTTCTACATAATATGACGAATATTTTTGTCCTAACTGGTATAAGTATTTTTTTTAGAAATTAGTTTTGATATTATATTTACCTTACTGTTAGGGTTACAACAAACTAAACAAAACATTCTTATAGTACATAGTATATAGTAAGGTGCGGCAAAACAAACAGTGCAGTTGCGATGAGCGACTACATTCGCTGTAGTGGGGATAGGAACCTGGGAGGGGCTCATTGTGTCCAGTCACACACCCAGTTTTGGCACCAGTCGTAGCAATGGTTTGGGGGGAGCATCGCGGCTTCGCCGTTCGCACGTTTTTTGAAAGCGGTCGATCTTTCATCATCACTCAGCGGACCTTCCGACGGCACTTTAACATTCCACGTCATAATCCCGTTCCGCATCGCAATGTTATCGCGAGTTGGGTTCGTGCGTTGGAAGAAAGTGGTTCAACAAGAAGGCCTAGGGGATGGGAAGACCCAAAACAGTGAGAACTCCCGAAAATGTCGCTCTAGTGAGAGCAGCTGTCGAACAATCACCAACATGCTCTGCCCGGAAACATGCAACTGCATTAAACATGTCTGACCGCTCTGTAAGGAGGATTTTGCATAAAGATTTATTCTTCCATCCCTATAAGATTATGGTGGTTCAGGAGTTGATGCCTCCAGACTTTCAAAACCGCGTTAATCGCGCCCAAGAAATGTTAGACCGTATCCCACCAAGGTCAACATTCTTCAGTAGTGATGAAGCCCACTTCCATCTGTCTGGAGCAGTAAATAAACAAAATTTCCGTTATTGGTCGGACAATAACCCAAGGGAAGTTCACGAGAGACCGCTCCATTCTCCGAAAGTGACTGTATGGTGTGCCATTTCCAAATTTGGGGTTATTGGACCGTACTTTTTTGAGGAGGATGGGCGTACAACAACCGTCACTGCTCGGCGTTATGTTTCGATGCTAGAATTTTTTGAACCAGAAATGGAACGGTTGGTTGAAGAACAAGACCTTGAGGATATTTGGTTCCAACAAGACGGGGCTACGGCCCACACAGCACAGATTTCAATGACAAAACTGCGGCAGATGTTCCCTGCGCGCCTCGTCTCTCTGAGGGGCGACCTGGGGTGGCCGGCGAGATCACCGGATTTGAGCATTTGCGATTTTTTCCTGTGGGGCTACCTCAAGGAAAAGGTTTTTTTGCAGATTTTTAAGCATCGTCCTCACAATTTGGAAGAACTGAAGATCCGTATTAGAGAGGAAATTAACGCCATTCCGATCGATATGTGCCAGAATGCAGCTGAAAACTTCAGAAATCGCCTACATCAGTGCATCGCTTCTGAAGGACACCATCTTCTTGGTGTGATCTTTAAAACTTAAGTGAAAAAATGGGGTGTAGTACTGACTCGAGCGAATAAACCTTTTCATAAGTAATTTTTTAGCTCTTCTAAACTGCACTGTTTGTTTTGCCGCACCTGTATTATGTAATGATAATGCTGTAATAATATGTATGGTTACATTACATTACTTCACCAACGTTTCGTATTTGCGGAACCATAATCAAATATATTTTTTAAAATATGGACCTGAATTTTAGTCGAATTCCTAAAGTATTTTCAGTTATGAATACAGAAATGTACTACATACAGGGTTTGTCCGAGACTGTACGCGCCAGCCCGCGCTTTACGTGCTGGGATTGTGGTGGGGGATCTGGCAACAAGATCCAACAAGCGTCAGTTGGCTACCGGTCGTTGTAGCGGTCGCATCACTCGTTTTTTGAGAGTCGTTACAGTGACCCGGTGTAAGAAAAAATGCAACGTTCGCTTGAGCAACGGATGGCGATCAAGTTTTGTGTGAAACTAGAGAAGAGTGCTGCGGAAACCATTCCAATGTTGAAGAAGGCTTTCGGCGTCGATTGTCTTTCGGACAGGCAAATTTTCCGGTGGCACAAGGCCTTCGCAGAAGGTCGGGAAGATGTCAATGACGAGAACCGCGCTGGACGGCCATCAACCTCCAGTTCCGACGACAATGTGAAACGTGTGCGTGACTTGTTGAACACTGACCGTCGTCTAAGTGTCCGTTTAATTTCCGAAACATTAGACATTACGAAAACCATTGCTCACAAAATTGTGTCGAAGTCTTTAGGAATGAGGAAGGTGTGCGCGAAGCTCGTGCCAAAAGTGCTAACGGACGATCAAAAAGCGAGGCGCGTCGAAACCTGCCAAGAACTTTTGGACACCTGCGAAGACAACCTCGCTTTCCTTGATGACGTCATTACCGGGGACAAAAGTTGGGTCTTTGAATACGATCCGAAGATGAAGAGGCAAAGTGCGGAATGGCACATGTCGAACTCCCCCTTTTTGATAGCCGGGGATTGGTCCATCATGAGTTCGTTCCGCAGGGGACAACCGTAACCGGAAAGTTTTTTGTCGAGGTGCTGAAGCGGCTGAAACGCAGGGTGAATCGTGTCCGCCAAGACATTTCAAAATCCTGGAAGCTTCACCACGACAATGTGCCTTCGCACACCTGCTTCCTCGTGGCCGATTACCTCGTCAAGACAGGCATCACCGTTGGTCCCCAGCCTCCCTACAGCCCCGATGTGGCCCTCCCAGACTTTTTTCTCATTTTGTTTCCGCGCCTCAAAACCCCAATGAAAGGACATATGGTGGATATGGTCATTATTAATAAAATAGAGACACTATTAAGATTATGCGATTGTTCAAAAGAACGGAGAACACCTCAATATTTACATTTAGAATTTTCAAGAAATGCATAGGTTGTTATGATCACTGATCATGTGCTACATTTTGTGCCATTGGAACTTGCTGCTGAACATTTATATCCGGAGAGGTATACGGAAAAAAAAACTTCATCTCTTCTATGCACTTCTTTAAACAATACACCACATCGTTGGCAAGGCCTATTTATTGCTCATATCACAAATGACTTGGTTTCTAATTTTTTGCTAAATCTAAATAATTCTGAATATAAATCGTAAAACGTTCTTCATTCGTTTGAACAATCTTATCAATGTGATATATTATGACATAGTTGAATTCAAAATTAAAAACGCTTTAAGAATGCGACAAAAAATGCAGGTTCACATTTAAAAAAATAGACAAATCAAATTATGATACTGTTATGTGAGTGTTATGTATTTATCTTTAAATAATTCACTCCTTCACTTCAAAACACGTTTATTAAGACTTTACAACTCTTTAAAACCTTAACTGTGTAACATTCAAATCACAACTAACTTTATCTTAGTAACAACACCACTATTCATAGTTATTACAAGCTCCAGAATATTCATTTGACTTCTAGAATGGTTATCTGTCATTCCGTACAATTCTTTATTAACAGGTAGTGTTAGTAAAGAATTGTATGGAACCTCAACCACCTTCAGGTGACAGCTACAACCCCTAAATTTTCAAATTGGAACTAGGGGCTTGTGACACTTCATTTGAAAGGTCTTTTCATTCTTTATTCAGAACTGCTATGGTTTTAAATTTTATTTCAGAAATTAACAAGAAAAAAGTTTCTCCAGCGTAGGAAATTCGCTACATTAAAATAAAAAACAAATCATTATTTATTAATGCAGCAGATGTTCAAAATGCATGCCTCCAGCATCTTGGCAGCATCCTAGACGTAAATAGAAATGTATTCTAACGTTGGTTAACGTCTGCGGGGTAATCGACCTAGTTTCAAGTTTTATTCTTCTTCTTAAGTCAGCTAAATCGTAGGGTTTGGTTTCGTAGACCATACTTTTTACATATCCCCATAGGAAGAAGTCTAATGGCGTGAGATCAGGTGATCGTGTGGGCCATTCTACAGAACCACGCCTCACTATCCAGCGATTTGGAAATATTGTATGGAGATATTGCCGGACATTGACTTCGTAATGTGCTGGTGCACCATCCTGCTGGAACCATATTGCATTACCTGGAAGTTATGGACTTCCTTCAGCTGGATACAAGTTTGCCATCGTCGGTACAACATTATTTTGAAACAGCGCTAAAGAAGTTTCTCTATTAAAATTGCCGTCAATGAAGAAGGGACCAATGATATTTTCTCCAATTATTTCTGACCAAACATTAACTTTCTCAGGGTTTTGCGTGTGTAGTTCCCTCATCTAGTGTGGATTTTCTCTCGTTTTTGTCGTTCAATTGTCAAGCATAAAATTGTACGTATTTATTAGGAAGTTTTTATCTTATTGTGGGGAACTCATAAAAGTTTTATTTTAACATAACAAATTTCCTACTCTGGAGAATCTTTTTTTCTTGTTAATTTCTGCAATAAAATTTAAAACCATAGCAGTTTTGAATAGAGAATGAAAATACCTTTCACATGAAGTATCACAAGCCCCTACTTCCAATTTGAAAATTTAGGGGTTGTAGCTGACACCTGAAGGGGTTTGAATTTAGGGATGACATTTTTACGTCGCAAGATGTCATTTTAGAATTAAAAACTGACGTGTCTCAGGATTTTCTAAAAAAATGCATAATATTGGAGCTTATAAATTTATTCCATTTGATTCCATTTTATTCCATTTCCATAACTGAATAGACTGAATGTGTAAACTATAAAACTTAATAACTGTCAGCTGTCATTAATGACACTTCACAAATGTCACAATACGAATACGAAACGTGGGAGAATGAATGTAATGTGAAAATACTACACCTTATTTAGATAGCCACTTAAACATGTTTTATTTTGTCATAATCCTATTGTTCTTCAAAAAGTTATATTTTTCAAAATAACTCAAAAACGAAAGGTGTTTTTTTAATCTTTATTAAGACCTTTCCGGTAATCACTAAAATATGCAACTTTTCCTCCTTTAACCAAAGTATCACATACAATTTCAAAGATCACCAATTAAAAATTGATAGTTTAATTATGACATATATTCATTTATTAGACATTTTTTTCGCTTAAACCTAAAATATCGACGTGTCAGAACATTTTACGCCTAATAAGACATTTTTTTTTTAATTATTTCATGCTCTATACTTCATGAACTTCTACTACGTGGATGTGGAAATAAAATGACCTAATAATTTTAAATTTTCCGCGTTTTTTAGAATGGTGGGGGATTTGTTAATGTTTTTATTAGTAATTGCTTAAGGGATAACACCACTCCAGCATTTTGAAAAAATCGATTTTTTTTTACTTAAATTGTACTTTATGGTCATACAAATGATATACAATTGGTCCCATAGTGAAAAAAATTTTTTTAACAGGTTTTATTTTCAATTTTGCCACCCTCACTCTGAGCGCGTCTTTTTCGAAATTTCGCGCTCTCAGATTTTTCTGAGCGCTCTCTTACTGATGCAGCAAAAAGGGCCCGATTGTCTTTAAAATCATCCAGAAAGGAAGAGGAGGAGGCGAACATCAATATAGATGGTCAAATGTATGGAGCAGGCATCGCAGATAAAAGGTAAAAAGATATTTTGAGAATTTAAGTGGTCATAAAACTTTAAACGCGTTTTTCGCGAAACCACTTTTTTCGAACTGGCCGGAAAGATTATTCGGAGACCGTTCAATGGATCGATCTGAAATTTTAACTGTAGCTTCCCAATTACATTTTCCGTAGAAGTACGTAGCCGTTTTTTGATTCGATGAAAATTTTCTTTTTTTATAAACAATTTGCTGCCGATTTTTTTGGCCGAAAATCGAGTTTTTTTTCGTAAGTGCGCCATTTGCACAAAAATCGATTTAAAAACAAACCCCTACGAACTTCTCTAGCCAATAGTATGTAGATTAAGGAAATTTTTCGTTTTTTTCTAGGTCTTCGGTTTTCTGAGAAATTTGTCCGGCCGTGAAGGACCTTAAAAAAAAGGCGCGGTCGAAGATTGGCTGTATCTCCGCCATTTTGTATTAAAATAATTTTTTTTTATGCTTCAATACATGTTTAATAAGCCCTCTAAAAATAAATACTCTTCCTTTTCCCATTATCCCAAAATAAATTCTTAAAGTTAGACCTTTTTTTCGGTCGCTAGAGTGGTTTTACCCCTTGAAATATTTCTGCTGTGAAAAGCACCCCGACTTGAAGACAAGCTGTTCGTGATTTAACTGCAACAAATTTATTTTATAACTTGAACGGTTTCAGAAGACATCAAAATTTTAAATAAACGACGGCCCACCCAACGAGGTAATATCTACCCGTTATCCGGTTGACTTGGTCCGGATTTGGTCACACTTAATGCACTGTCGTTGCGACAGTCGGAGTAAATTCAAACCAAATGGAACGAATCTTCAGCGAAGTAACACTATTGCATCAGCTAAGCGAATACGTGGCAGTTAAATTAGCAACAGATTTATTAGGATGGTGCAAATGGACATCGAACGGAACAAGGTAATGGGAAGATATCCTCTAACAGGATAACGTTTGCGTTCAGAGATTAGCTTATGTCGGCGTGTTGGCAGACTTCAGTGTTGCCAGATGAAGTGCAGGGAGAATCGTGTAACTCGGCTACCGAAAATCGTGTAAAATCGTGTAAAGTCGTAAAAATGTTAAATGTTATTTTGGAAATACATAAAAAACAAGTAATAAAATACCGTATTATTTATTAAATAAAAAAACTTTTATTACAATATTAAAACAAACACTAATACATTTTATTTTTATAAATATATTTAGTAACAGAATTCACAAAGGTATTCTTTTAAAACAACAAATAAGATTATAATAAACACGTGACGATGTACATATTATACGTCATAATCGAAATATTTATAAAGAGGAGCAGGGACGGACTTTATATACAGTGTGTAATAAAAAAAGGATATACCTTGGGGGCTTTATGGGAAATTTAACGTTGAACAAAAAAGTTCCATAAACATGGGTCCGCAAATGAAGTCTTACTAATGAAAACCTCAAAAAAACACAAAAAACGTGTGTTTTTTTTTACTTTCATTCAAGAATTACTATGAAATGGCTCATTGATTCAAAAAAATGTCTCGAAGTCAACCTTTTAGTACATCAAATTTGGAGTAGAATGCCGCCAACCGGCGTTACTGTAATTAATTGCCGATATATATATTTTTTTGAAAAAAATAAATTTTGTAATATCCATTTTTTCTCACTCAAAACCTGGTTCAACAACAAATTCTTTTCATCTCGATTTTGACCGTTTGACCTCATTTTCAAAATCAGGGTAAATGTCTTCTAAACAAGCGGTTGGCGGCATTCTACTCCAAATTTGTTGTACCAAAAGGTTGACTTCGAGACATTTTTTGAATCAATGAACCATTTCATAGCATTTCTTGAATGAAAGTAAAAAAAAAAAACACTTTTTTTTTTGTGTTTTTTTGAGGTTTTCATTAGTAAGACTTCATTTGCGGACCCATGTTTATAAGGTTTTTTTTGTTCAACGTTAAATTTGCTATAAAACCCCAAAGGATTATCCTTTCTTTTTTTTGGGGACAGCCATAGTGATTTAATTTAAATAGATTATTTGAATGCTTTTAAAGTTTTACATTTTTATAAAAAGTGGCGAATTTTGTTACCAAACGCCAAAAATCGTGAGATTTGTCCCTTTATTCGTGTAAAAAGGACCGAAATCGTGTAATCACACGATTAATCGTGTAATCTGGCAACACTGGCAGACTTGTATAATCTATTAACTCTGATAGTATATACATATATGGGGTATTTCACGCCAACTAAGTGAGGTCAAAAAAAAATTCTGGTTGAAACATGTCACATCGATAGTACTTGCAAAAAAACTAACTTCCCTAAAATTTTAGATTTTTTTGAGCCACAAGGAGAGGGATGGTCAGGGTGAGAAAATACAAATTTTCGTTTCGACTAAAATTTCAATCTTTCTCCGTAAGAAAATGAAAAAAATTAAAAAGAAGGTTGCGATGGTTTTAGATGTGTTTTTTTGCATAGAATACGATAAAAATATTTTCAAAATTATTGTATGTAGTTTTCACTCTTATTTTGAGGATTGAAAGTTTAAAATCGAAATTTAGAAAAGTATGACACAATTTTTTTTTCAATTTTTTTTAATCTCTCTTTTTTTTTGTACTTTCGATTAATTTTTAATTCATAATGGGCGTCGACCAGGAACTGGCCCAAAAAACGAACCAAACGTGAAAAAACGTGGTTTTTGCGTATTTTCTCATCCTGTGAGATAGTAAATGGCAAATAAATAATATATTCTAAGGTTTTTGGGGTCGCTGATTACGAATCTAACGTAGAAAATGTCCCCTTGAATACGATGGTATTTTTTAAATTTCAAAATTTAGCCATTTTTTAAAAGTTGACTACGAGAAAGAGTTGAAAAGACTCAAGTCATTTGAATTATTAAAATCAAAATCTTATAAGAGAATTGTGCAATAAAATTTTAAATAATAAACCAATAAATTGAATACAAATATAGAACAAACATGACTGAAGTATCTACCCCTCCACGAAATTTATTCATTTTCATAAGAACTGTTCTATTATATCAGTGGTTAATCTGGTAAAATACTAACATTAAACCATTAAATGTAAAATATAAACCTGTAAAAGAAAATCGAGAAAAATTCGTTTCCTTCAAATTGTTCTAAATGATAACTAAAGCTGGCAGATCCGGGCGGCGGGCCATAATCATACGCGTCATACTACTTACTACTTGTATGTGCAAAAACGAAATTCATGAAAACAATAAACTGTTGCAATTTAGAAAGAGATGTGTTAAACTTACTTTGTTATTTACGTTCAGATATGGCCCGTTGAGATAGCCCACCGCCCTTTCGGCTTTAATGATAACAGTAAAAAAATGTGGAAGATGAACTGGATATGGTGTATTTGGTGGTAGTGATTTTTTCTGATTTTTCTGACAAACGCCGTTAAAAAGCAATACCAGCAGATAAAATAGTTCTGGGGCATTTTTGAAATCTTTTTTGTATGAAAGGTGTCTATTTAGGTATTTTTTTTTCAAATGGCGGGAAAACAGTTTAAAAAACTATTCATATATTATACACGATTGTGTGACCCTTTAAGGACTGTAATTTCTTTATTTATTACCTAAATTGAATGACTACTGGCAAAATGTGGATAATTTTGAAAAATGCATTACACTACATTTAAAATAGTAAAGTGCATTTCATACTTTCGATCCAAGGCCTACTGTAATATTTAATTTTCTAAGGGGTCAAAAAGTTTTAGGGATTTTTTTAACAAAAAAAAAAATTACACCACTGTCTTCACCATCCCTGAAAATTAGTATACTCGTATAGCAATTTTCGTTCAAAAATAAAATTTGCAAATTTGCATAGTTTTTTTTTTTCAATACCTAATTAAAAAAAATACACTGCACCATTTCTGTAAAATTAATGTTTCTGGTTATTATATACAGGGTGGTCCTCCGGGAATTGCATCGATCGATTATGGGAAAACTATATTTATAAAAAATCTGAAAATCTGGTGACATACTGCGATGGGACGCCTAAAATTTTCACCGCCTATACGGAAGAGTCAATTTTGATGCCCTATAAATTGTTGTTATGGTACGGTAAATTCTAAGAATATTTCATATATAATTCTATACCTAAGTTTAAGCGGTTCTGAGATATCTAAGTTTTTATGTCAAAAATGACGTCTGCAGGCCCTAAGATAATTACCAATTGTTCCTATAAGAAAGCCTTTATTATTCAATTTGGGTCGGATTCCTTGTTGAAAAGGAACCACTTTAATAGATTTTTTTGTAATATTCTCATAACTATAGTTACAGAGTGTAAAAAAAATGAGATCAAAATGAAATTGAGAAAAATGCCAAAATTCAATTTTTTTCAAATGGAAACCCCCAATTTTCATGATTTTATCTTATTTAGAATTAAAAAAGGGTAAATTTGTATATGGTTGTTTATTCTAAAAATTTGTAGTTTTGAAAATGTTGCCAATTTAAATTATTTTAAAATATTTTCAAAATTACAAATGTTTAGAATAAACAACCTTATACAAACGTACCCTTATTTTTAATGCTAAATAAGATAAAATTATGAAAATTGGGGGTTTCCACTTGAAAAAACTGATTTTTGGCATTTATCTCAATTTCATTTTTGATCTCATTTTTTGATCACCTTGTAATTATAATTATCAGAATATTACAAAAAAAACTATTAAAGTGGATCCTTTTCAACAAGTAATCCGACCCAAATTGAATAATAAAGGCTTTCTTATAGGAAAAATTGGTAATTATCTTAAGGAATGCAGACGTCATTTTTGACATAAAAACTGAAATATCTCAAAATCGCTTAAACTTAGGGATAGGACATTATATATGAAATATTCTTAGAATTGCCCATAGAATTTAAAAATGTATTAATATACAGGGCATTCCATTTAAAATAACAAAGTTGACATCTACTTCCGGTATAACCGGAAGTGCAATTAACGTGAAAATATTTTAGGCGTATGTCCCCCATCAACCTTAGTATTTCACCAAATTGTCAGATTTTTGCTAATTATAGTTTTCTCATAATCGATGGATGCAGTTCCCGGAGGACCACCCTATTATAATACAGTACCTATACATATTATGACAAACGAAATTAACGGAATTAATCATTATTTACACCAAAATAATTATAGTGTCCATTTTTTTTATTGATTGCACTGGAAACCTCTAAACCGTACAAAATACACGACGTCGGTTAAATTAATCAGTTTGTATTAAATTTTCAGGAAAAATATCATTTTTTAGTCAATAAAGGGCTTTTACATAAAGACTGCAGGCAATATTTTTTCTATACCCGAATTTTTATACAAAAAAAACTCAAAGAATTTTAGGCGTTAGTGTCTAAAAAAATTTAAGCTGCTTGTTTTTTTTACGTCAAAAATATCGGGGAAGATACAGTAAGAAAATTTCACATCTAAATATAATTAAGAAATATTGACATCTTGTTGATGTTCTTATAATAAAATACAATAATGGAACAAAAGTAGATAACATGCCGACAGAATTTTGAAAGAAATTACATTTGTAGTTTGATGTAACACAAGGAAATATATAAATACATATATATATTATATAAATATATATATATATATATAAGTAATAGATATATATATATATATATATATTTATACCCATGTATAAAAAATTTAAATTGGAATTCACATAATAATGAAACGTCAGTTTAATTTCCTGCAGAATCCAGTACCCAGCAGAACGAAAATTTCCAGTAATTTTTTTCGTTGCCATGGTAACTACTAAAAATAAGAGCATATGATTGGTTTGAAGATATACCTGTAGATGTGAAATTATCATCAAAACTGCAATAATAAACCTTTACTTAACAAAACGAAATATTCTTGAAGTACTATGTTGTGTAACCGTATAGTAGTATTGTCTTTTCCTAATAAGAATTGTTTTTTCATCGGTTTTTTTCTTGTGTTTCTTCTAAATTTTCGTCCCCATGTGTCTCGATTTTTCGAAATTTTTTTGCCACACAGGATGCGCAATAATTGATGAAGGTATCTAATATGGATTCTGCCCTCTGGCTGTTTTCCAAATTATTATATCAGTCCACATAAACAAAAAATAAATACTTTTTGCAGTCTATAACAACTTTCCCAAAGTCAGGATTATCTGCACGTACAGTGTTTCGGCGGACAGCCAATTAAGTTGAAATTTGGTAAGTTAACTCACTGTTGAATGCCATAAATACACTGAAGTGAACAATTACACTGTTTTAGGAAGGTTCTGAAAATTAGACAACAAAATTGACCGAGAATTGATTGCAATTTACACCTGAACTACACAATATACCTACGTAATCCGAGCGAGAACAGAAGGGTTAATAAGCATTGTTGTTTGTCGTGCAATGTCCATATGTATAGCTTTCTTTAAAACAAACATTTTCAAACCCCACGTGTTTAATAAAATGTGCGTATTAAAACACTTATTACTTTTATATTTCTGCATAATTTCTAGAATATTCTTTCAGTCAAAATATAATTATTTGAAGCATTTTATCATTTCTTTTGTCTCTAACGGTGACAGTTCATATAAACAGTGGGTGTTTGAAATTCGGCACAATAACGTAGATACGTAGGTATACAGAACATAAATCATATTTCACAATATCCGACATTTGCTTCAACCACCTACTTCAAAAAACAAAGTGGTATGGTATATATTAAATTTTGCGGTATCCGAGGCTATTACCTTTCATATACACATATGTGTGCTTTAGACTGTCATCAAATGGCTTCCATCAGTGAAATTTTTACTGGCACATCGTTATATTATACGATCCTACATTTTAGATTCCAATTACCTGCACAGAACACCGTTTGATACAATGACACTATTCGTGTCAAGTTTATGGGGTAATCCTTTGGGATTCTCATAATAATATGTGTGTATACAACGACACAACAAAACATAAGTACGGAGTGTGTAAATTAAATAATGAGCTGGTCGGTTACCGACAGTTTGAATGTTTTCTATGGTCCCAATATGAAGTCCCTTGAGGTGATTTTTCAATCTCATCGATCATTTTCAATCGATTCCAAAAAGTCAAGACACTTTTCTCTCCTGATGTCCTTTTGTCCCTGTGAAAGGAATTTTGGAACCATTTTTTCGCAGATTTTCCTCCTCCCCTATTCGTTAGTCAAAATCTGATGAACAGTGGTCTGATATATAATATAACTCTTCCTCGATCATTATTGTCATCAACCGACAATCTGAACGTACTAATCTGAACTTGCAACAGTGAAAAGTACATTTACTTCCAATTTGTACTACCTACTGCAAATAATTTAGATAATATAAAAAAGTATTTTTATATTAGTAAATTTGCGAATGAATTAGAACTTCCTGTTATATCGCCAGACGTATTTGACAAAACCTCTTTATCTTGTTTTTAGTGTGCATTTTCTTTTTTCAGTTTCATCGACTTTCCACTTCACAAAGTAGATAAACAAAAGGTAGATACCGATTGGCCTATTTATCTTATTCTGGAAGTATAGAGTGAATATGTTTAAAACCGATCGAAATCTTACGTAAATGGTTCGTATCATTTCTATAAAGTGAAGTTAACGCTGAAATGATACATCTTTGAAAGATAACATTTTTTATTAATAAACAATCTATATAACACTCGATAGTCGAGACTCGACAATCGAGTCTCGACTCTCTCGATCTCGAACTCTCGATCTCGATCTCGAACTCTCTCGAACTCTGTCGATCTCGAGAGAATCGACAGTCTTGAAGCCATTATTTTCAGTTTTAGAATTTTCCTTCTAGTTTTAGAAAACCTCCACAAGATTTTGGAAGCAAGACTTTTGAGAAACGAATCTTAGAAACTACAAAAGTTCTAATTGTACTAAACGAATTCTACAATACTGCCTACTACCTATAGTACCTTTTATCAACATTTTCTTTCTTATCAAATAAATTTCACCATTGTTACACTTCTACGTGAAAAGAAGATTTAATTCATGTACCTACAGTTTTTTCTTTCTTAAAAAATATAGAAAAACATTTTCAACTCTCGATACTATTAACAATAGTTTAATTGACAGTATAGAAACTATCGATAGTACAGACCCCCATACCTAATGACAACATAAAATTCAATACGTATACAACGGACAAAGTTTTAAAAAATTATTTACTTACCCACCTTTCCTGAGATAGTAAGTAGGAGCGGTAACTGAAATAGAAAAATAATTAATTAATGAATATTTAACAGCGATTTTTTTGTATTTCTGGGTTAGGGAAGTTCAAATTTCATCTAATTCTGACATTCATTTTTTTGCTATTCAATCTAGAAAACCGTTCCATAGCTAGCCTTTTTTTTTTAGTTGTGGGACCAACCTACTGATGTTATATTACGAGGTATGTAAATTAAGTAATGAGACTGTTTTTTTAATATTTCTTATTCGAATAGAATTACAATTCATTTATTATATATCTCCTACAAAATTACTTCCTTGGGAAGCCACACAGCGCTGGAGATGGTCATTCCTCACAGCAGTGCTGGAACTCATATACTGGAGTAGCCTTCAGTTGGTCGGTTACAGCCGTTTGAATGATTTATATGGTCCCAAAATGACGTCCTTTGAGGTGATTTTTCAATCTCGACAAGAGGAAAAAGTCACAAGGACTCAAGTTAGGCGAATAAGGAGGCTGAGGAGCCACAGGAATGTTTTTTACTAGTTAAAAATTCGTTTACTGAAATGGCTGTGTGACGTGTGGCTCATTGTCGTGATGCAACAGCCAGTTGTGTTTGATGTTTGGTCAACATGATTTTCAACATGTGTTTGATGTTTGGTCAACATGACCCTTTTTCAAAGTTTTTCAAGAACCTCTTTGTTTGGCCTGGAGGCACAAACTCTTTGTGGACAATTCTCTGGCTATCAAGAAACAAATCAGCAACCATTTGATCTTCGACTTGCTCATTCTTGCTTTTTTGGGTCTTGGAGAGTTGAAGTGTGCCATTCCATGCTTTGGCGCTTGGTTTCCGGGTCGTACTCAAACACCCAAGTCCCATCACCAGTAATAATGACACGTTCCATAAATGGAGATCATTTTTGAACAGATTTTTCTCATCCCCAATTCTTTAGTCAAAATTTGATGAGCAGTGGTGTGATTCAAATTTAACTTTTCCGCGATCACTCTTGTCGTCAACCGACGATCTGAACGCACAAGATTCCGAATTCTATCGACATTTTTATCGGTTCTTGAAGATGAAGGCCGTCCGCTGCGTGGTTCATCTTCAATCGACTCTCTTCCTTCTGAGAATGCCTTAAACCACCGAAAAACCTGTCTCCGTAGGCGTGTTGAAGTATTGCAAAGGTATCCGTTGTGCTGTGTCCAAGTCTGAAGCAAAACCTGATGGCACACCGTTGTTCAAAAATGTCACTCATTTTTAAAACGCACTAGAAAAAAAAAGGTTTCCGAAAATAGTCACAAAGAACAAACAAATGACTCAAACAAATTCAAATTTGTACTGAAGGTGCATTACATATTAACATACCGCCCTTCCAAGTTCCGTCTTCGCAGTGTTGCTAGATCGGGCGCTACGTTGCCAGTCTCATTACTTAATTTAGACACCTCGTATATCACAGTGAATATTACAAAGTCTTCTAAAACTAATTGCGGAAGTACACTACTATCGGTGATTAAACAATGATTTACTGTACTTGAATTATTTTATTACCGATTCCATTTTTATTTATCAAACATTTTGGTTCAGTTCTTGTCACAATTCGAGAGAATCCCAGTTATATCGGTATTATTGATAAAAATCAAATAGACAAACTAAAGAACTTGTGAAAAAAACACATTTCTTTATATTGTTGAGAGTGACGCAATTATAGCTTGACGACGACTTTTTGATCCAATCACCATACTTCTATTTCCTTCAATAAGAAACAAGTCGGTTAAGAACCACAAAGGGCATCTTTCATCCTTACACGATTCAGCACAAGTAGGGTACAGATAGGGAATTTTCCGGGTTTAACAAGGAAGTTTGAGTGAACGGAGTTCGACAAAAGAAACTCTTTTTCTGAAGGTTCTAATTTGATTGAGCTAATAGAAATATCGACTTCTCAACTTGAGCTATTTCCTTTCTCCACAGTCACATACATAGTATCCAGGTCGACGAAAACAGTATTTCCATATCAAAAGTACTCGTATTAATCAAATAAAATGATTGAAGGTTGTTGAAGTCGACGCACAATTATAATAAAAAAATCTTCTTAATTGGGATACAAAAATTAAAAAAAATATTTAACTTTGTCACTAGGGTCCGGAAGAGTGTGCCAAAACGCAGAGTCGGAGTCGTAATCCGTCATGTCATTGACGTAAGGACATCGCTTGCAAGGGTCTGACTATGTATACTATATATTTTTTGGGTCGCTGAAACTGAATCTGAAGTCCAAATTGCTCCATCAGATCCGGTTCTTTTCCTAACCTCAAAAAACAGGCCTAAAACCATGAAATTCAAGCAAAAACTATATAGTAATTTGATAAAAACCCAAACTATGAAATATATGAAATCCCATAATCATATATTTCATCAATTCCATAACCGTATAATCTCAAAACTCCATGATCTTAGGCCCCATAACCTCAAAAACCCAATATGATCCGTCTATTGTAAAATCCTCGTAATTTTCGTTATTGCAAAAACCCACACAAGATCAGATAAAATGTAAATATACTAAACGAACTCTAAAAGAACTACGTACGCAGTGCAAAATACATATGGCAGAATCGAAAAATCTTGTGTTGCCCAACATGCGTTTGACAACAATAGAGTTAGGGTTAGATAAAGTTAGGTAAAATTAATTAGAAATCTAACAAACAGTAGACAGTTGGATGCTTTTGAATGTTTAGAAATACTACTGTATTGGACCATTGTCCTTATTCATACAACTGTACTAGAAATCATTAAATGTAAACATTCCATTTCCAGACCACTGTTTGCGCTGATAAACAAAGACACATATTACGGTTCAGTGAACCTTGACGGCAGATTAAGTATAAATAGAGCAAGTGTGTATGTTAGAATTTGGTTTTAATCTTCTCCTGAAGATGTCAACTTAGTTGGCGAAACGCGCATCGAGAAAAGTATAGCAGTTCGGTGTTTCGTGGAAAACGTTCAGTTTTTCGTTTCTACGCCGAAGGTTCCAGTACCCACTTCATGGATGGTACTCAACATAATTTGATAATAACCATTTGCTTTCAAAAAATTAACAGTACTGTAATTACAAAGTTAATAAGGTAGTATAAATTTTTAAACATAGGTAATTTTTAATTTACTGAAAATAGCCTTTTTTGAGTTTGACTTTTCTTCCTGGGTGACGATATATCGTTTTTCTGAAACTAATTTTTAACATCATTATCATTGTTAATATCACAATTATCTGTTTTTAATCGACATTTAACATAGCACTATTAATTTTTATGCCAAATAACAAAGTATGATGTCTTCTTATGAATAAAAAATCTAATTGTATTAACCTGCTGGATTAACCTGATGGACATAGGGATAACCTATTTAAGAAAAAATTTTTTTGAAATTGTCAAATATAATCAATTGTTATAAATATTACACTTCTGATATGATGTCAAGCTTTCACAATATTATTGTAATATTATGGTATTAAATTTAAATTTATATGTTAATTGGTATATAAATGTGTTTATTTTATAATGAATTATGTATGCATGCTTACGCATCTAGCAGACTTAATTATGAGTTAGGTGTAAGAGCAGACAGCTTCCGAGATAAATTTTATCTCGGAAGACTGAACTGAATCTCGCCCTATTTTGTATTTACTTATGTATAATATGCCTTTTCGTCAATAATAAAGGCCTTTGTTATTGTTATTATTATTATATGTTCTTACAACCTCTATGAATCGGTCGACGTTGGTCGCGTTCCTAATAGAGATAATAGTTTAGCTGTTCACTTTTGTTGCTTTTCCCCAGACATTACTTTTCATCAGGAGAGTAACGTAAATCCAGAAAAGTGCTAAGGAAGCACTAAATAAAGCTCGGCCTCAGTACGAGACCGTAATGGAATATTAGACTTACAATCCAGCGGCCACGGTGGCGGCGCGGTGCGGCGACATGATGAAACATCGTGATATTCTCCCGACTATATCCGTTACCGAAATAAGGCCTGGACGCTTACGAGTGACGTCAGAACTCCTAGGTTAAACTATGCCGGGGTAATACAGTCGTTGGGCAGCATACATTTATTTGAAATACAAAGTAGTGGAGAGTCTGAAACAGTGGCCACGTTTTTAAAAAAGTCGTAATAAAAGCCAGAATTGACATTTTTTCTCCACCCTGATAGCACTAGGTGACAAATTCGACATTCTTCTCTACAGATTTTCACTTTAAGACTGAAAAAATTATATTTTAACTAAAATTTTGGAGTTACAAAAAATTTAAAATAAAGTGGCCATTGTATCTACCCTGATGGTACACTGGCCATTAGGACATGGTACAGTGGCCATTACTGTTTAAAAAATAGAAAACAAACGGATGATATTTGTTAGAATAAAGGTATATTATGTTAAAAATATGTCACAAAAATAATAATAGTAATAATGCAAATTAAAGGCTATAGCCGGGTAAGGGGTCAAATCGGCCCTTGGACCAATCGAGGTTCTGGTTTGACAGGTCGGAAAGATAAATGAAGACTCCTTTAGCTAGATTTACAGACCTCCAGGTCGTCTCTAGAAGCTCCTAACCTCAAAAGTGTGATTTTTCATTTTTTTCTTCTGGGCGCAATTTTCAACCAAATGATTTGAAAATCACAGAGTTGCATGTTTCTGTTACAAATATGCTCAATTTTTTTTTCAATTTTTTTATTCCAAATGGCGCTCAGAAAAAATTATTGAATATTTCAATCAATATTTATGTACGCTTTACATTGGACAACTTTAAAGGCCATGTTTTTTTTTTTGTATTTTCTGACGTTCTTTCACGTGCTGCTGCTTAAATTTAATTTTAGGTGGTGGAACATCGTAAAAAATTAAATCAAACCGTTTTTTTGTCAGTTTATTTGCATTTATTCGGCTTGGATTACATTTTATCGAAAAGTTACAATTTTTTTCGGATTCAACAGAAGAAAAAAATAGTATCTTTTTTATGATTTTTAGATGATTTTTGTTTTTTCAAAAACTGCGAAAAATTGAAATTTTCAATTTTTTTTTAATTCTGAAAAATTTTAGGGTATTATTTGATCGATTTTAAGATATAAAATAAACAATATACGCATGTATTGCCAGTTGGAAATCTCTTGTTTTATATATATACCGCAGACGCGATTAAAACAATAACAAAGGTATTTTAGCGACTTAGTAGCGACCGGTAGTTTGCGCAACATAATTATGAGTTTTAGGTAAAAATTGTCACTTGGTTGTTACGTAACGTTTAGGGGGGGGGGTACAGAAAAAAGTTACGGCGCTTTACATGGGGGGGAGAGGGAGGGTCAAAAATCTTCAAAAATTGCGTTACGAAATACTTGAACGCCCCCATACAAAATAAACCCGTTGAAAACTAAAAATTGACGTCGTTTGGTCGTTAATGGGATAATGGATTGTCCCTCATAGCTTTTTTCCGTGTTCCGTTAGACCTGCGAGTACTTACGTCACAGAATATTACGACAGGGCACCCAGGCCTTCTTTCTCGACGGTAACGTCCTGAACCATACCTGAAAACCTACGCCGGAAGGCAATAGAGGAATCCATCTTATTATCTATCAGATTTGCGAGCGAAGAGCTTGCGCATTCAGAGCCGGCCACATCTAACCATCAGTTTAAAGCAAGAAAAATACTATCCATTAATTCTCATCTGTCGGCCGGTCTCCCGTCCTTCCGTCCCGACCGACCCTCTCCAATTTTCATCCCTGGACGACGTCAGGGCCACATCGGCAGCGTCTGGAGACCCCGAACGGGGCAGGCCATTACGGCCAGTAGGTGCTAATATTGTTAAATGTCTTATTTTAGTTTGTCCCCTCGTTTTTGGTTTATCATTTGTAAGCATCTGGGACAACGATGTGTTGACCCTTCCGTTTTGTGCCTAGTCGCGACACGCAGTGGTCCAGAATCACATTTCATCGAATACAGTTAACAGTTTGTGTCAATCCGAAACTGTGAATGTGGTTCATATATTTTACAGTAATTCAAGTTCTGCTGAAGTAGAGATGGGGGTACGGCAAGGATCAGCCATGGGTCCCATTCTGTTTCTTCTCCATATTAATAGGTTAGAGCATGTATTAAAAGACACAAGTTTACGAGGTGTGTAAATTAAGTAATGAGACTGGTTTTTTATTTTTTTCTCAAGATCTCAAGTCAGGCGAATAAGGAGACTGAAGAGCCACAGGAATGTTTGTACTGGCTAAAAACTCGTTTACTGAAATGGCTGTACGACAAGGCGCAATGTCGTGATGCAACATCCAGTTGTTCTTGATGTTTGGTCTCACACGCATGGCCCTTTTTCGAAGTTCTTCAAGAACCTCTGTATAAAAGTGTAAAAGTGTTGACTTACTGTTTGGCCTGGAGGCACAAACTCTTGGCGGACAATTCCCTGGTTATCAATAAAGCAAATCAGCATGCATTTTATCTTCGACTTGTTCATTCTTGCTTTTTTTTTGGGTTTTTGGAGAGCTTGAGGTGTGCCATTCCATGCTTTGGCGCTTGATTTCCGTATCGTACTCAAACACCCAAGTCTCATCACCAGTAATGACACACTCCATAATTGATGAGGATCCACGGTATACAAATAGAAGGTATGATATCGCGCAGCTGGGCGCCATGACTGTGACGTCAGCTTGTGCCCACTTTTGTCAGCCGAGGAGTGTGTTCTGAAGGCAACTTGATAATTTTGTGCTAGTTTTTATATTTTTGAGCACAAATTTGTTAAAATGAGGTGTGCTGTATACGGTTATAATACGAACAAACGTTCTAAAACAATTTCAAGTTTTTCGGCTTTCCCAAAGACAAGAAATTTAAAGCAAAGTGGAGGCATCCGTATAAACGCGAAGATATATTCAATGTTAATAGTGCCAGAATTTGTTCAAATAACTTTTTTGACGAAGATTATGAGCGAAATCTAAGACATGAGTTGCTAGGATATCAACCGAAATGATTTAGATCTTTCAAGAAAGAAGCTGTTCCATCAAAAAACCTTCCCAATAGAGAAAAAAATCCAAGCAAGTCTGATCAAGTACAACGGCAAAAAAACGGCAGGACAAGAAAACTGTGGAATACATTTTTAAAAGGGTTTGTTTGAGTAAACTTCCTTGTCTGTCTTTTTATTATGTTGTACTAATTATATACAGGATAGCCATTAAAAACTATTCAACTGTATAAAACAGTTTCCGAATATATCCATTTTAGTTGTAAAGATAATTTTATATATCCTATCCTACTATTTAGGACCTAAAACTATCTTTGTTACCTAAGGATCTTATTGTAGGTTATAATTATTAACTATGATATTATTATTAATTATTAACTAAGGATCTTACTGTATTTACCTATTTACAATAATTGTATTATCCCAATAAACACAGTTATTTTTTATTATTACTTTATAATAATTTTTTGACAACTCCTGGTTTACATAAGACATATCTCTTTAGAATAAGAATTTAACTGTTTGCTGCTGGCAAAACATAAGTGCATATTTCAAATTAAAGACGTAATAAAATAATTAGAATATCTATATTTAACATTAGTTAAAGTGTTGACCAACAATTATTTTAGATGGTAGGTATATTGAAAACAGACATCTATGCAAATCAGGAATTTATTACTTATTTGAACAATTCATATGTTTATACATCATCATATAGAGTGATATTTGTACATTTTTATACAACCAAGAATTATTTCTGTACACCCTATTTAACGGGCCTAAATCGAAATACAAAAATGGTACTCAAACTTGAGGTCTGTGTACACTTTTTCCAAAATGAAATTTTAATTATACTATTAAAAAGATCGAATTTTGGACATTTTTGTACACCCAAAAATTATTTTTGTACACCCTTCAAAAATGAAAAAAATCAAGTGTCAAAAGTGGTACACAATCCTGAGTATTTTTGAAAAATTCATACGTTATACGTCATAATATACAGGAGATCGGACACGATATGGCTTACTGCCTTCGCCCTGACTCCAAATGGGAGTTATATGACGACTTAAAGGATACGAGGCTCTGGGGCTCAGGAAGCGAGACTGTGGTGCTAGTGTACACAGTGTGAAAACAATTGACGTATATCCGAACGACAATATACATAATTATTGAACTAGTTTGTTACTTGACTTTTTACTTTGTGATCACTTTTATTTCTAACTGTTCTTTACCATAAAATATGGTTGTACACATATAATTCTTATACCTAAGATTGGAATTCCTTATTAGATGTACCATTTATTATTTGTAAATTTAAAACTGACATACAATTTTAATAAGAAAAAACATGATAAAACTTTGTTACACTCAGGTAAAGTTTTTTTTATTATATTTTGGTTCATTCTTTACTGCTTTTTTTCGGTAATAATATACTATTATATAAATATATTGCTTTGTACTATGGCTGTATGTGATGACGTATAAACATATGAATTTTCCAAAGTTTTTAAAAATTGTCAAAATTGAGTCTCAGATGTTTTCATTTTTGAGAGGGTGTACATATATTTTCACTACTTGTCTAAAATTTGTTTTTGGTAGTGTACACAGGCCTCAAGTTTGAGTACCATTTTTAATTTCGATTACGGCCGGTTAAACAAGGTGTACAAAAATCATTCTTGGTTGTACAAAAATGTACAAAATTTGTACAAAGTTCTCATGTGGTCTTTGTTTGATTTCGAAAAAATGGTACTCAATCTTGATGTAGCCGGCGCGCGCGCCGTATCACCGAATGTTTATTGTTGTAACGATATTAGTATTTATTTAAATTTAGTAAACGGCACAGTAAGGCGTGACGGGTATGGCTAGTTTTAAATGTACAATCCTTTAACAAGCCCTGAATTTTGTAGAATTGTTATTGATGAACTCGAAAGTGCTACATTTGAAATTATTTCTCGGTCTTCGTCAACTGTAATGTTTTGTTTTTCTTTGACGTTCTTGAATGACTTACTAAAAATTTCAAACTATCTGTTTATCGATTCATCGACGTAGCCTTAATCCACAGAGCCAAACTCCATGTCTTTTTCATGTAATATTTCTTGTTCTGGATAAATCATTTAAAAGAAATGAATCTAAATTCGAAAAACTGTCTCAATACAAGCCTTGACTAGCGTTGCTAAGGAAACTAAACAATCATTATTTGCGGTTAATAAGGAACAATAGCTAGCATATTTTATTACGACTAACAAGTGTGTGCGCACGGTATTTGAAATTTAAAGCAAAAATAACATTTTGCAGTTGTATGTGTATAAGTTTTATATTTATTAACAACATTATTTTTCGTCAAAAATATGAAAATATATTGATAGGTATTTTCATGTCATTTCATGTATTTTCAACACCTACACGTTTCATAGTAAGCACATTCGCTTTTTAACGATGTCAGTTAACAAAAGTTGTTATTCTTTTGAACGAAGTTGTATCTGCAGATCTTACAGACATACTTTCGCAAATACATCGTTAGTATATCTAAAGATTTTTCTGACATTCACTACAGTTTGATGCTTGTTAGGTATTCATTCCCAATCGATGAATTCAGGCATCTTTTGTGTTTGCTGTAAATCATGTGTCTGTAGCGAGTTTTGTACATCTAATTGTGTATTTTAAAAAATAGAGTATCGCATTTTAAGGACAGTATTACATGTGTTTGATGAGAAAGGCCCATCCGGCACGTCAGAGAACTAAAAACCGCCACACTAGCATATCGGCTGTACACTCATTTGGACAGGAATAAAACTACAAACTTATCGTCCGTCTCTTTTTTTACCATCTCCAAAAAATGAGTGGATGAAAATTTCTGAAATAGGGCTCGTTGAGTAAGTGAAACCGAAGTCCTTTGCACTTATGCGAATCGACAATCGCCAAATTCATAAGAGGTTCCGAATAACCAGCGAGCAATGAATTTTCACCCACTCGGACATTTTTTAAAAGGGGTCAGAGAAAGAGGGTGATGGAATGGAAAAGGGGATTTAAAGGAGACGGCCGACACGGGGTGTGCCGAAAAGGGTTCGAGCATCCTCAGGAAGGCCTTCAGAGTCACCCCACGCATCAAAACATATGGTATTAAGAGCAACATATGGTAATTCGTCTGAACGCTAAACTCCGATAATGCGAGTGCAGCAACGCTCGGTCGGGTGGGGTGTTGGATGGGTGACCATATTTGGTCTGTGAAAGTTTGTCGGACAGTGACATCTGGTGGATGGCACCAGAGGTGGCAATCTGAGCCATCTGCTGAACCTCTGTCAGTGGGTTCGAGTCCCGCCTTATATACTTGGCAACTCTATTAGGACATGGGTGTTACTGTGTGAGAGTATCGGGGGTTAGGTCGAAGAGCGCCAAGTATGAACCTCGTGAGGGCGAACTTCAAGGCACAAAAAAAAACCTGCTTACAGTGCGGCAAATTTTCAGTTGTAGGTGGAATATCACTTTTGGCTCTCAATCGGCTGTTCGCAGTCAGTCCCGTCAACTTCAAGAGCCTTCAAGTAAGGCCATGACATGAATTCGAGACAAATAGACCTCCCCCGCAGCCTCCTACAAAGGTGCAACCAGAGGGGGTGGGTGGGGATCGGTGTAGGTGTGGCTTGGAGGGGTGCTTGGGTTCTAAAAGGTGAAAGCGAGTTGTGGCTCAGTTCAATTTTCAACATGGGGTTGGTTTTTGGGGTGTGGACGGTGAATCGTTTAAGTAACAGTTTTTTTCGCTAGTGGATCCTGATTGTCGCGGTTGTATAGTTTTCCGAGGTATTGAAATATAAACTGAATAACAATAAAACTGAGACAAATTATTGAATTATTAAAACTAAGAAAATCATGAAAATAAAAAAGACAATATTATGAAAAATAAAAAATATATATATAAAAACGAGAAATCTATACTTCCTGCATTCTTCTTGTTAGCCGTGAGCGATTTGGCCCGTACGTATGGTTGTAGAAGGAAAATAATCATTCGACTTGAAGTTAAGGTACGTTTTATTCGGGGCGACTGTAACGATGATCGTTCAACGATAATCGTAGAGCACAACTTCTTTGTATTTCTTATACGAGGGGGTCCCCAAAAATAACCGGAATTATTTATTAAAAGCTATATAATTTCAATTTTTTTACAAAACAACCTTATCCCCTTCAAAATACTCTCTATTACAACTAATGTATTTGTCTCACCGGTGCTTCCACTGTTCGAAACATTTTTTTTAGTCATCTTTAGAAATCGCTGACAACTCCTCCCTGTTTTTTTTCTTGACCTCTTCGATGTTGTCAAATCGGAACGCTGTTGCGCAATCTTCTTAAAACTTCCAAATAAAATGTTTGATTGACGGTCTGACCTGGGGGAACAAACTCTGAATGAACTACGCCCTTGACATCAAAATAGCAAATCAGCATTGTTTTGATGTTTGATTTGACTTGACGATATTTTTTTGGACGGGGTGACAATGGCCTTTTCCATTGGCTTGACTGCTGCTTTGTTTCTGGGTCGTAACCATAACACCATGACTCATCACAATGACCTTTGACAGAAAATCTGGTTTCAAGCTATTGTTTCAAAACACTACATGTTTCAACTCGACATTCTCTTTGATTGTCAGTCAGTGCCCGAGGAACAAATTTGGCAGCAGCCCTTTTCATTCCCAAATCTTCGGTTAAAATTCGCTGAACCGAGCTCCGAGACAACCCACTAATTTCTGACAGTTGATCAATTGTCTGTCGACGGTCTGTGAGCACAAGCTCTCGAATTTTTTCTACATTTTCGTCGTTTCGGGCAGTTGATGGACGTCCAGAACGAGGTTTGTCATCAATCGACATGTCGCCATTTTTAAACCGAGTAAACCGGTTACGTGTGAGCGTACACTTGAGCTTTTCCCTTAGCGTCATCTTTATAAGCTGTTTTCAACATTAAAAGCCGCAAGTATATGTCGATTAGAACGCAGGTTGCGCTAATCTAAAAAGTGTTACGTTAATTTTGACGAGCAGTCAATTTTGAATTTTCACCTAAAAATACGTTTTCCTCGGGGTGACTGTAACGATGATCGTTCAGCGATTATTTTGAACGAGTAAATAAACGATAATCGTTGAGCGACAATCGTTTGCGATTTGTAGTAGTTGCGTGTTTTCAGTTGCAATTACATTGTTCCAGAGGGAGGTTGTGTTAAACAGAAAGAGTTTGAAATTGAGTAGACGTAAAAATTTCTTTTAATTGAGGAGATGGAAGACGACAAAATACTTTTCCGCACGTATGGGATGAAAAGATCCAAAATGCGCCGTATGTTTTCTGAAAAATGAAAGTCTATATCAAAGATTGATCACTAATCATCTGCGTGAAGACAACAAAAAGTTTTCCGAATTTTCTGTCGAGCAGGGATGTGATTCGCCACTTCCTCAATAAGTTCATCATCCCCCTCAGAAAACGAAAGACCAATGGCGCGCGTGGTCTTCTCACAAATAAACGTTAGCGACTGACGATTATATTCACTCTTTTCCTGAACTACTATTCAAGACATACGATCGTTGTTAACGACTCTAGCGGCAATCACTCGAAGCAAAACAGCTCTACGAGGGGGTATCCAAAAACAACCGGAAAAGCATTGCCGTGGGCGAAGCTTGTGTAGTACGCATTTCTGCCGCCAGGCGTGTATAGCGCAACTCATTGCCAGTTCAGTGCCGCCAGTGTTGTCGACCTGGCTTGTTCTGTTCATCTGCAGTTATTGTTTTTGCTAGCGCTGTTTTGGTTTCATTTTTTATGATGGCAAGTTTAAGTGAACCACGTGCAGCTCTGAAATTTTGTTTTCTACTTTGTAAAAAAAGCTGCTGAAACTGTCTTAATGTTGAAAACAGCTTATAAAGATGACGCTAAGGGAAGAGGTTTACTCGGTTTAAAAATGGCGACATGTCGATTGATGACAAACCTCGTTCTGGACGTCCATCAACTGCCCGAAACGACGAAAATGTAGAAAAAATTCGAGAGCTTGTGCTCACAGACCGTCGACAGACAATTGATCAACTGTCAGAAATTAGTGGGTTATCTCGGAGCTCGGTTCAGCGAATTTTAACCGAAGATTTGGGAATGAAAAAGGGCTGCTGCCAAATTTGTTCCTCGGGCACTGACTGACAATCAAAGAGAATGTCGAGTTGAAACATGTAGTGTTTTGAAACAACAGCTTGAAACCAGATTTTCTGTCAAAGGTCATTGTGATGAGTCATGGTGTTATGGTTACGACCCAGAAACAAAGCAGTAGTCAAGCCAATGGAAAAGGCCATTGTCACCCCGTCCAAAAAAAATGTCGTCAAGTCAAATCAAACATCAAAACAATGCTGATTTGCTATTTTGATGTCAAGGGCGTAGTTCATTCAGAGGTCAGACCGTCAATCAAACATTTTATTTGTAAGTTTTAAGAAGATTGCGCAACAGCGTTCCGATTTGACAACATTGAAGAGGTCAAGAAAACAAAACAGGGAGGAGTTGTCAGCAATTTCTAAAGATGACTACAAAAAATGTTTCGAACAGTGGAAGCACCGGTGAGACAAATGTATTAGTTGTAATAGAGAGTATTTGGAAGGGGGATACGGTTGTTTTGTGAAAAAATTGAAAGTATATAGCTTTTAATAAATAATTCCGGTTATTTTTTGGGAACCCCCTCGTATAAGAAATACAAAAGAAGTTGTGCTCTACGATTATCGTTGAACGATCATCGTTACAGTCGCCCCGAAGAAAACGTACCTTAACTTCAGTAGAATGATCATTTTCCTTCTACAACCATACGTACGGGCCAAATCACTCACGGCTAACAAGAAGAATGCAGGAAGTATAGATTTCTCGTTTTTATATATATATTTTTTTATTTTTCATAATATTGTCTTTTTTATTTTCATAATTTTCTTAGTTTTAATAATTCAATAATTTGTCTCAGTTTTATTGTTATTCAGTTTATATTTCAATACCTCGGAAAACTATACAACCGCGACAATCAGGATCCACTAGCGAAAAAACTGTCCATTTTTTAAGGTTCAGGCGATGGTTTCTTATATAGTGTATAAATAAGCTTTCGCCGTTTTTAATAAAAAATTGAGAATTTATTATGAAAGGACTGTACTTAATGTTTTATTCGACGTATTGTTCATCGCTTGCCACTATTTTTTTCCATCTTTCTGGTAGCATACGGATACCGCTTGGTAGAATGCTTCATCTTTTGAGGCTATCCACGAATCGACCCAATTTTTGGTATCTTCATATGATGTGAAGTGTTGCTCACACAGGTCATGCGCCATCGATCGGAACAAGTGGAAATCAGAAGGAGCAGTATCTGGTGGATACGGCGGATGGTGTAAAACTTCCCAATTGAGTGTTTCCAAAAAGGTTTTGACCAGCGCCACAACATGTGGACGAACATTATCATGCAAGATAATAACTTTATGGTGTCTGGAGTAGTAGTGGGCGCGCTTTTCCTTGAGTGCTCGAGTCAATCCCATCAACTGTGTTCGGTAGACAGCTCCAGTAATTATTTCGTTCGGTTTGAGCTTCCAATTCCGCGTCTTCGTACACTTTCAGCCTTCCACTACGTTCTTGGTCTTCGATGCCAAATTCACCGTTCTTAAACTTTTGAAACCACTCACGATAACTTCTCTCACTTAAGACAGCCTCACCATATGCTTCTACAAGCAATCGATAGGCCTCAGCTGCAGATTTCTTCAAATTGAAGAAGTAAATCAAAAGTTCCCGCAAATGAAGCTTATTCAGCTCAAATCTCGACATTTTCACACACAAAAGAATATATTATACTGATAAAAAATCACTAATATTTTTAGGTTATATTGTTGCCTGATATCCAACCTTACGATAATGGCGTTTACATCTGACAATTTTAACCATACCTTACAGGTGGCGCCAACTTTTGTCAAACGGCGGAAACTTATTTGTACACCTTTCAGAAAAACAAAGGATCATTTCCAACAATTCATTCCAATTTCGACGGAGGCCGGATTTCAATATAAATTGAGCGGGGTCCTTTGTAGAAAACGATATTACTTTTTAATCTGTTTTTATTATTTAGGACTGTGAGCATTTCAAAAAAAATTAAAGCTAATAACAACCCGAGGGTTAATTATTCTACCTTGTGAACGTAAAATTCAACCAAACGAATATTTTACCGTTATATTTTCTGTATTTTATGTCTTCCTCGTTGTTAGAGGCAAGCCATTTTTTAAGTAAATATTTTCTGTAGCGAATGTCATAAATTTGATTACAAGATACAAAATTCTCTCCAGGGTGTTTTCAGAGGGAAGCTAGTAAACCGATAAGAGGCGCACAGATGCAAAAAATTCGGTTCCCGGCCCTTTGTAATTTACATAGGTAGGCGTGAGTTTGCTTCTGAAAAATTCACTTTTAAGTATTTCTTAAATGCATAACAGCGCCTTACAAAAGTAAAGGGGATGTTTTCTTTTTATTTCACAATACAGCGTGTGGCCACAAAAATTGGCTTTGTATGGGAAGTATTGTTATTATTCGATTTTTTTGATAATCAAATTTCTGGATGACTGTGTTAAGGCATGTTTTAAGGGGTTATATACCGGGTGATACAAAAGTATCAAATAATGGCTTTAACTTTGTTATTTGCAAAGTTAAAAAAAGTTCAGTATAAAAGTTATTTTGTTCAATACCATGTATGTTTTAAGTTTTTTAGTTTGTTGATATCTTCTTTTGTTTTGTTCCTATGGCAACCAATTTTTTTTTTATGGCAATTTGTTATTTTGTTATTCAGTTTTATTTTAGTTTCAGTAACTTTGCAATTTTTGGGAAAAAAAAACATAAGGGAGAAAAAAATATTACTATTCACTCACAATTAATGAATTAATTTCACAAAACTAAAATTTAGATCTAAATAAATTTAAAGAGTAACAAAGGTAGACTAAATATTAAAAAAAAAACAGCAATACTAAATCAGATGTTCAAACTTGAGTTCCGTTGACGGCCAAGCAATGACCTAAGCGGTATTTAAATTCTACTGTAGTAGCTCTGTGGAACACCTCTGCAGGTATTCTGCGCATTTCAGCAGTTATTCGCACCTTTAAGTCCTCCAAATTACGAAGTCTTTGTTTGAACACACTATTTTTAACATGACCCCACAGGAAAAAATCTAAGGGCGTCAAATCCGGAGATCTGGCAGGCCACTCAATAGATCCTCTTCTGCCGATCCACCTGTTTCGAAAAACATGATTTAAGTACTCTTTAACATGTACCGCAAAATGTGGAGGAGCTCCATCTTGTTGGAAGAAAATTCTATTGTCAATACCTCCATTTTCACCCGGGAATAAGGCTGTGATCGCAGGTATGACCTGAGTTTGTAGCAGTTGAATATGTCGATCAGCGGTAAGGGTTTCATCAAGAAAAAATAGGCCTATGATATGTCCTCTTATAATGCTTGCCTACATATTTACTTTTTGCGGATATTGTGTGTGTGCTTCTTGCACCCACTGTGGGTTACCTCTCGCCCAATACCGACAATTATGTCGATTTAATGTGCCCTTTCAGCATAAAGGTCGCTTCATCTGACAATACAATATTTGAAGCAAAATTCTCATCTGCATTACATCGTTCCATCGTGTACTCCATCGTGTATTCATGTATTAATTGAAGCTTATAAGGATGTTTTTTTTTTTATTTGTTTTTAATTCTAAGCACATAAATATGGCTAATTTCTAAATTGTCTGCGATTTCCCTGGTTGACACTTGTGGCGTTTCTTCAATTGTCAACAGAACATTTAACGCTTTTTTCTCACTTGTTGCCGATTTCGGTCTGCCAGTTCTTTTCACGTCTTTAACGTTACCAGTTTCTCGAAATTTTTTAATTGGTTGACAGACTGTTCTTTGAGATACAGGAGTATCTGGGTAAATTCCGTTGAATACAGTACACACTTCGCTTTGAGTCCTCTTCCTATTTCCGTACCCATAAATCATTAATATTTCAATACGTTGTCTCTCACTCGTATGTGTCATGTCTTCAAATTTAATAATTTGCAAGAATGTCAAACAAAAACTTTGCTTTAAACCGACAATAATTACTTATTCTTTGTTTGTATTAATTTAAATGTCAAATTTACATGACATTCTTTAGCAAAAGTAATGTTTCTGTTTTAAAACTGCATGACTTTTTCCCTTATTAGAGGTGACGAGATAATCGTAATTTTTTTTTCTCGCTTATTTTTTTTCAAAAATTGCAAAATTTTGTGACTGAATAGAGAAAAATATGCTTTTTTCATAAAGAAAAAAAAGTATGGGTGCCATTAAAAAATTGGTTGCCATAGGAACAAAACAAAAGAAGATATCAACAAACTAAAAAACTTAAAACATACATGGTAATGAACAAAGTAACTTTTATATTGAACTTTTTTTTTAACTTCGCAAATAACAAAGTTAAAGCCATTATTTGATACTTTTGTACCACTATTTATATGTTGCGGTGCGCCAAAAAATCGAGAAAAAAAATGTATTGCATATTTTTGTAATGGATATCCCTCAAGAATGTGTCCACATTAGTCGTGGAGTACTTCTGGACACCTGTTCCATACCTCCAAACTTCGGGCAATTTTATGTTATCTTTAGACTTCAAACTTTACATGCGATTATATCGGAATTAACTTATTCGAGAAGTAACTTCGTGGTAAGCAAGATAAGAGATCAATTTGGACCAGTTTTATAAAGTTCTCTACGCGACTACCTTTTTTTGACGCGACGTATATATTGTTTTAGCGTTGACATTTCGAAATTATCGGAATTGTGGCTATAATATCTTGACGCCCATATTTTTTAAATACGCGTCTTGAAGCGTACTTTGAACATGTTATAGTGACAATTCCGAGAATTTCGAAGCGGCAACGTTAAAATAATATATACGTCGCGTCAAAAAAGGTAGTCGCGTAGAAAACGTAATAAAACTGGCCCAAATTAATATTTTTCAAAATCTCAAAAAGTCTCGCAAACTTGAAAATATTTATGATTTTTCTAGCCCAACCCGGTCAATAGCGTACAATAAACAAAGTAATGGCGTCATTGTTAATTAAGGTTTGCAAAAAAAATGCGATCGTAAATTACTCGAAAAGTTATTAACGGATCGAGCTGAATTTTTTTTGTAACTTCATATTACAAATAGCAGTCATTCCAAGACATTTCATGATCATAATCGCCCTACTTAGTAAAAAAGAAGTAAATAAAAGTACTTTTTCAACTTCAGTAGTCATTTGCAAGTTAACAATAGCACTTGGAGACTTCGGGTTGGGATTAGAATTTTCGAAATTCAATAGGCTACAATTTCTTAAATGCATATTTGCATATGCTATATAAAATATGCCAAGGAACGGAGATTTATGCGAAAATATGAAAAGAAGACTTGTTTTTCACAAATTGATAATTTAAAAAAATTAGGGGACGGTTTCAGCTCTACATATCCCGCGCATTCTGTTCTACGCAAAAAATACATAGGAAACCGTCAAAACTAGCCCTACTATTTGTTTCAAGAACACATAAAAGTCTCTGCCTACTGGACTATCTACTAATTAGTCACAAGCCCAATTAATAGGTGTCTTTTCACATTTCTCTTTATTGCTGTGTCGACAATGGTACCATACAGAAAGGATAATAAATTCGCACCTAAATATTGAATGGTTTTTAAGCTCCGATTATGCCTGCTCATTTTTTTGTACCTCATGATCAAAACAACGGAATCCGCAACAGGTTACAAAATATTCATTACAATACGTGACAGGGCACGTCAGGTTGGATTTGTAACTGTTACCGGTCGGGTATCTCCTGGGATCTGCAATGCGTACATCATTCAAGCTTTTATTTTATTCACTCTGTAGCCACTGGATGTCTGTTATAAATACTAAAGACACTTCGCCTCCAGCGCACATTTACACTAAATTAGAGCAAATGCAACGGATTACTTTGTCGCATCCAACTGCAGGTGTTTGTGACGTGCGTGACAAGAAGCAGTGATTTATGAATGCTCCACAAACGGTCGTCCTCCGTCTGCTTTGAGCAAATATTACCGGGTGACTCAACTCTAACAATATCAAAATTCCTCATTAAATCATTCCCCCACAAACCACCCCTAACTCACACCTAAGGTGTTTTTTTTTAATTTTCAAATCACATTTGAACAGAATGATTATTACACTTTACATTAATAGGCCTCAGAAATTTAAATTAGTGTTCTTGGAGTGGGTCCTGGAACGTTCGGCACAAAAAACTGGACGTTTTCCACGAAACACCGAACTACTATACTTTCCTCGACGCGCGTTTCGCCAACTAAGTTGTCATCTTCAGGAGAAAATTAAAACTAAATTCTAACCTACACACTTGCACTCTTTAATTTGTTGCCACGATTCACTGAACCGTAACATCTGTCTTCATTTATTAGAGCAAACAATGGACTGGTGGGTATCGGACCATTGTCCTTATTCACACTACTGTTACACTTAATGATCTTATTATGCTTATGATTAATCTTCAAATGCATCCAACTATCTACTGTTTGTTACATTTCAAATTAATTTTAAATTATTTATGTCTAACTTATATCTTTATTTATTTCTATCTAATTATTTATAAATATCTTAGGTTGATGTCAAAAGCGTGTTGGGCAACACAAGAGTTTTCAGTTCTGTAATATTTGCCAAATGAGCCATGTGTTCTTTAAATCTAGTCAAAATAGATCTTTTTGTTTGCCCAATATAATTTTGATCACAGTCTTTACAATTTATTTCGTATATTCATGACTTTTCGTTATTGTCGATTTTGTATTTGGGGTTACACAAAAGCGTCTGTAGTTTATTTTTAGAATTATAAACCAAATTGATATTAATATTTTTTAAAATTGTATCTAGTCCGCGGTTGAATTTAGGTTCATATGGTAACGAAACAAATTTCGAATTGTCAGTATCTCTACGAAAAGTCGTGGAATTGTACAGGGTTCTCTTAAATGTATGCTTCCTTATTAACTTATCTATTAAATGAAATGAGTAACCATTACTCTTAGCTATATATTTGATCTATCCAGAGCGGTTGATACACTGGATCCAGAATTCTTACATATACTCGATGCTATTGGTATACGAGGGACGATTAATGAGTGGCTGGTGTCTTTTGTTGTAAATCGCAAAACAGTGGTAAACATAGAAAACAATATTTCTGACATAGAAAAAATAGAACTTGGAACCCCTCAAGGGGTGTACTCGGACCATTGCTGTTCCTCCTGTATATTAATGACCTTCCCGACTTCATTGAGGATGGGAGACTGTTCATGTATGCAGATGACGCGACTGTAGTGGTATTAGGACATACAACCTATGAGGTAAACTTGAAAATGGAGGCTATTGTTGGACAATTTCTTTTATGGTGTGAGGTTAATCACTTGGTGATTAACATAGCAAAAACGAATTTCACTGAACTTATCGGTAGATACAGATCTCCAAGTGATAATGACAACCAATTTATAAATTGCATAAAACAAAGCAATGGTATTAATTTTCTGGGGACATCTTTAGACTGAAAATTAATGTGGGATGATCAAATAGAACATGTATGTAGCAAACTTAATAAAGCATATTATGCTATTTACCCACTAAAAATATATTTAAATCATAAGACTCTGCTAAATGTATATTAACATATGCCCTGGCATACTCAGCCTTAAGCTATAATATTAGCTCTTGGGGGCAGGCAACTGAATGGATGCGTGTATTTATTATACAAAAAAGAATAATTAGATTAATCTTCAATCTAGAACCACTTGAATCTTGCAAAAATGCTTTCAAAAATAATAAAATTCTAACAGTAACAGGAATTTACATATTAAAAATACTGCAGTATCAATTTAAAAAGGGTTCTGATATACATAGTCATAATACACGTACCCAATCTAACACTTATTTAAATAAATTTCACCACATGTTTTATAAAAAAATCCCCAAACTATGCGGGGGGGGGGGGGGGAATATATAATATATTGCCGAATCACGTAAAAAAGTCTATCTCCTAAAATTTTTAAAAAACAGATTAAGAGTGTTCTATTAGAAACTAGTGTGTATACTATCACTGAGTTTGAAGATGTTCTGTTGAGATCTTGAACAACTTAATCGGTTAAAGTATATTTAGAAAACGATAAGATCTATGTTGACTAGATTTAAAGAACACATGACTCATTTGAAATATGGCAGAAAAGAAAAATCTTGTGTTGCCCAACACGCTCTTGACAACAACCATATGATAGACATAAATAATTCAAAATTAATTAGAAATGTAACAAACAGTAGACAGTTGGATGCTTTTGAAAGTTTAGAAATCATTAAGTGTAACAGTTGTATGAATAAGGACAGTGGTCCGATACCCACCAGTCCACTGTTTGCTCTAATAAATGAAGATTCAATGAACCGTGGCAACAAATTAAGTAGTGCAAGTGTGTAGGTTAGAATTTAGTTTTAATCTTCTCCTGAAGATGCCAACTTAGTTGGCGAAACGCGCGTCGAGGAAAATATAGTAGTTCGGTGTTTAGTGGAAAACGTCCAGTAATAAATTATTTATATTTTTCAATAATAAGATTTTAATCTAACTCCATGAAGAAATGGATGGCCAAAAGTAAGAACTTTTTGGAACCTACAATTGCACGCAACGTGGCTTCAGTTAAGTTGCATTAGGTTACTAAAATTATTTTGTGTTAAAAATTGATCGCAGAGAACCTCAGTTAAGTTGGATATTTCACGGAACATTGAGACACCCTATATTTCTCCTTCCACTGGTCAATAGTGTACACCAGGTATATACATTTCTCCCCTTGGTTGGGACTTACTATTGTCTCGGGGATAAACACCTGCTTTGACGCGGGTACAGTTAGAATTGCCCCAGAACGCTCTATTGGACGCGCCTATTTTTGCATTTATCACTGAAATAAGCAGTTTCAAGCAGCGAATTTTTATGAATTTCTTATTCCACTAATATTTCCCACATGTTAAATTGTGAATTAGCGTTAGTGATCTGTAGAGACAAACTATTTTTCTACTTTTCTTTCGCTACCTTAACATGCGCGTTTGTAGCAGAGTTAACATTTATTTTCCATAATAAGAAATTCAAAAATTTGAATTTCAATGCATAAATAATATTTTACATCCATTCAAGAGTAGCCTCCATTTTTTTAAGTCGGAAATACACCTTGTTGTAACAAAAATTCACAACACGCGAACGTTGAGTATTTCGGGACCGATTCTCGTACCGTTACGCACTCGAAGGTGGCCAACTTCCGACTGAAGTAGAACAGCAGGTATAAAACCTAGGTAGCTGTCGTTTCCGTATTACACGCAGGAAACCCTGCTTCACAAAGCTGTATGAATTAAAACAGAATATAACGAACTTGGTTTTTCGATTTTTGGCCAGGATTTTCCGATTCTAACCCACTGTGCGTTGTGGTATTTTCTACTAATATTGTGATTTTTTCTAAGAAATATTTCTTTAACCTTCGCCAAAGAACTTTCTGAGTGAGAAAAAGATTTTGAGAAATTTTATTTTGTAATGTTTGTAAGGGTCACTCTTCGAGAGGAAAATATTATTTTCTACATAGTTACTGTATTTGAATAAAAAAAATAAAGAAGGAACTGTTTTGCATTTCTTTGTATTGTAACGTTTCCTAAAAAAACTTGGAAAAATGCATTTTCGAGATATATTTTTTTCTTAATCCCTTAGCAAAGTCAACATGCCGAATAACAAGAAAACCATTACAATAAGTTGCCATTGGTCGATCGTCATATCTTTTCAAGCTAAAACAAAAAAAAAACCGTGAAACATTGTTGTACCCTCATGGGGTACAAAAATGTCCCACAAAAAAAAATTCCGCCTCTCCTCGCCTACAAGATTGACTTTTTACCATCATGGCATTTGATAACTGAAATGTGTAGGTATGTTGGGTAAAAATTTCATTGATATACGTTGCATAATAAAGTAATCACAGTTAAAAAACCTGAAAAGTGGCACGTTGTATGAGTTGACGGTAACCCTAAGGGGTTACCCGTTTTAAGGGTAACATTAAGGGGTTAACAGTCAGTTTTTCCAGAAAGTTGATATTGTTATACGTTTTCGGTAAAATGCAGTTGGGACAGCCAGTAGATTTGATAGGACCTACCAGCAGGGCACTTAATCATATTAATGCAGTGGCGGTGGGCTATAAGATGCGCTGTACGCGCGCACTACCGACAATTTAGCATTAATAATTTTATTTAGTAATTAATGGATGCATTTTTTATTTATCGCCTTTCCGCATCCCTAGCGTTAATACATCTCAATATTATTTGGCCGCAGCGTTACGAATCCACTAGACGCTAGGTCTCTATCTCCAACGCAACTGGTTTCCGATCGCGGCACGGGAATCGACAATACGATTGTGCTTCCATGCAATACAGAAAAAGCGAACGCGTATTGTTACTGCTTGCCCCTCCACAATTAGGAAAAATAGTGGGCGAATCCTATAGATATGATGTGCGGAGTTTAAGAGCGCACGAGAGTGACAGAAGTCAGAATCGGTTAGTTTGTGAATTGTTTTCGTACATCGCTGTTTTATCGCTCACGTTTTATAAATATAAACTCGGGTTTTCGGTTAGAATCTAGTTTGTAATAATGAATTATATTCAAAACTTATTAAAAACTCCATTCTTTAGCTTGAGTTTAGCCGTGAAAGAAAAAAATAAACAGTTTGTAATAACATTTAATAATGACTTATATAAAAAACATTTGTGGTTAAGTGGATGCGATGTATTGAACGCAGTGTTTTGTTTTCCGTGTGTTTTGTTTGGCGGAGAAACACCTTGGACCAAAACTGGAGTAACGGATTTAAATCACATAAACGAGATAATAAAAAAACATGCAAATTCTGCTGGACACAAGAATAATGTTTTGAATTTAGCCATGCTAGGCACTGCAAATATTGCGACAATGCTCGATTCTACTCATCGACGAGCAGTGACAGCACAAAATGAAGCGGTTTCAAAAAACAGGTATGTTTTAAACATTATTATTAACTGTATTCGTTTCTGTGGAAAGTTTGAACTGGCCCTAAGAGGACACGATGAATCGGAAACATCATCCAATCCAGGCATTTTTCGTGGGTTGATTGATTTCAGTGCCGAATTAGACGAGGCTATGAAGTATCACTTACAAAACGCGGCGGCTTTTAAAGGAACTTCTAATACTATACAAAACGAGCTACTTCAGTGCATGCTTGAAGTTTGTCACGATGAAATAACCATTGAAATTAAAAAAATCCAAATTATACAAAGAAAATTAGGTAAGTTTTCAAATTAATAAAGTTAATAAAAATAACCTTAATATGAGATAAATATTTCTCATATTTTCAATTTGTTGTCAACAAAAGTTACTTTTTCATTGTAGCGTCATCCTTGAAATTGCAAACTTTCGATACATCTTCTTCAAAATAGCCGGCCTAGCTGTATTTATTCTTTGTAGTATGGCAAAATGTGAGTTCATTTTTTTCAATTTCAGGCAACAAAAGTAACTTTTGTTGCCTGAAGATGGTCATTTAGTGACCGAAACCGGTAGCAAGTCAGAAATAAAGGATTTGTGAGAAGAAGGCCCCTCTTGTCATTTCTTTCCAAATTGAAAAAATGAACTCACATTTTGCCATACTACAAAGGATTTCTCATATTAAATATAACATATAAATATTTATCTCATATTAGAGATATTCTTATTATTCTTATGATTATCGTTATTTTTATGTATGGTGCATCCCCAATCTTAGGATCACGCACCGCCACTGTATTAATGTATTCAATAATTTTGCGCGTGTATGTGTTGATGCGGTCAATAATAACTAAGCAAATATTATTGTCGACACCAAGTTTAAATATTGTCATGGTGACGAATATAATTAAGCGAATCACACAGTTCCGAATTAATTAAAAGCTGAAGCGTCATTAATAAAGCCACCGCAAGCCGCAGCTGGAAATTCGGATCCCTGTCTTATCTGACGGCATTGGCATCCGGGATCAATTTGCATTTCCTGCACAATCGAAGGCTCTACCTCTAGGAGGTGTCTGGTTTGAGGAACTAGATAAGACACAAAACGTAACCATGTGAAAGTATGTCCACATTACAATCCACAATTGTAAGAAAAACGAGAAACATTTTTAAGAAACTCTATAAAATCTGAATAATTCTGGACGTATACAAAATGAACGGCAGTAATTTCTCGACTTGCTGTATTTGCTAATAAATATGGAGACATCCAAAAAAAAAACGTCATCAAAGTTGGCCGAGAAAAAAAAGACGTATTTCTATTCTTGATCGAATTTATAACCTTATTTACTTGTCAAGACTGTCACATCATATGACAGCCATTGTTTATTTTACAAATTGTGACAGTCACTTGTCAAAAGTTTGACATAACCGAAAATCTTAGACGTGACCGCTATTTCCATCTCTCTCGTTCATAGCCAGAGTTGATGACGTTTTTTTTTTTTGGATATCTATATACTTAAGGATCAGAATTACATACCTATATTGAGATATGCTTTCTGTTGTGATTATATATACTTTGTCATATAATATCATTGTGATACCATATACTGGAAACCTTTGCATTCCAAAGCAAAATTGGTTAAGTCGAATTTACAGACATTGAAAAATATCAAGTTATGTTCAAAGTGTGATGTTTGGCTATACTTATGACCCTGATGAATCTCTTGAATGATCTTATTTATGACCCATATGACCTTTAGGATCGGTATGAGCTTCTTGACTAATATTGTCATTATGACCTTTATGACCTGTATGAACTTTATCACCCATTTAAACTTGATAAACTATATAGCTTCAATGACCTAAATACACTTTATAACCTTTATGACTTACACAATTTATTTTTTTTGCTTAAGCTTAAAATCCCGACGATTCAGGCCTATTTAGCCAATAAGGAATTTTAAAAAAGTTTTCATGAATACCTATTATATTTCTGTTCCACTACGTGGATGTGAAAGTAAAAATACATGCAAAGTGTTCATATATATATATTCTTTGTGAACCTTACAACAGTCATTAACAGTAGTATATAATTACATACAAAAAGTACCTGGAAATTTGGATTTAAATGAACCGCTTAAAAGGGATCCGTAAAATGTTTTTTTCTTCAGGTTGGTAGCCCCTTCCTTAATTACCAATCCTGATTAAAGCGCGATCTGTCGCTCAGTGTGTTTACAGCAGCTGTTAGTAACAGACGACCTCAAGTGTGCTCGGCGAATTGTACAAAGGAAAAAATAGTGGAACAATGAGCTTATTTAAAATTTTGTGCCGCAAACGAAATTTGGTGTGCTGATTCATTGAAAATGTTAAATAAGGCCTTTGGTGATTCGTGTATGTCCAAAACACAGGCTTACGAGTGTTATAAGGAGTTCAAAGCGGGCCGTGAAATCGTCTCGAAAAGATTTGCCTCGCTCCGGTCGGCCATCGACCTCTACGACAGCCGATAACATCGACAAAATCAAAACGTTAGTGCTTGAAAATTGCCAAATGAGTGTTAGAGAGTTGGCTCAAGAGTGTGACATATAGACGATGTCAGCTCGTGGTATTTTGAGTGATATTTTGGTTGTAATGTAGGATTAGTGACCTGTTTCCTTGTTACTGTAGTTAACTAGTGGGATGAGGTCAAATGTTTCAAAAAAAAAAAAACTAATTTTCAAAACTTAGTCGACGTTTCGCAAAATTTATTTGCATCCTGAGGACTAATTGAATTAGCTTTTTGTTGTCGTTTGTGAAAATAAATATGAATGAAACATTGATAATCTCTATAAATAATAAGGTACAACGTACTGTCACACAGACGTGCATCGGCTTTCTACCCGTACGGGAGATATTTTGGGCATGAAACGCGTCGCTGAACATGAAAGAGCTGAATGTTCTTCAAAAACAGCATCGGAAGCAGGTTGCTGGGAAGATCGAAAGTGAAGGTGATACTGACTTTTTTTTTTATTAGCGAGGCGTGGTACATTACGAATTCCTTCCGGAAGGACAGCCGGTTAATAAGGAGTATTATCTCGGCACTTTGAGGCGTTTGCGTGAAAGTATCCGTCGGTAACGGCCGGAATTGTGAAACGAAAATTCTTGGATTTTGCACGGCGACAACCCGTCATCTCACCAAGCTACGATTGTGACCGAATATAAGGCCAAAAACTCAATAAATACGATCGACCAACCAACGTATTCACCGGATATGGTTCCGTGTGATTTTTTTTAATTTCCAAAACTAAAATTGCCACTACGCGGTTGCCGCTTCGAAACGATAGAGGCCACCAAACAAAATGCGCTGAAGGTGCTGAAGGCGATACCTTCGGCGGCCTATGAGCGGTGTATCAAGGATTGGGTTAAACGTTAAGCCTATTTTGAAGGGGACAACATAAATTTTTATGAATAAATACCAATTTATTTGTTTTTTCCATTTTCGGGGTACTTTTTGTACTCGTATATTGTATGACCAATTACTTTAACACTCTAATTACACTACTAGTGATTTGATCTTTTTCTGGCAATGAAAGCTGCTGACTGAATTACTGCGTAACACATTTTTCATTTTATTTTTTATTTTTTTCACCACTAATGAACTTTTTTATTACTGGAATATTTCACTTGCTGAACATAAAAAAGCCTTGCCTCATCTTTATTGCTATTTTAGAGTAATTTAAACGCGAAATCTCACAGCACTTGGTGCTTATATTTTATTCCATAGCCATTTATTCTTCGAGTTCTTCTTGATACATTTTTGAACTTCTACGAGACTGCAATAAATATATTTTAAATTAGTCCGCCTGATTGTAATGTTCCTTATTTCCTATCTTTATTAGCATTTACTCCGGATCCTTTTCATCCCCTTCCTTGGGGCATAAGTGAATTTGTTTGCATTTTAATTGACTGTATTATAAATGAAGCTGCTCCGGTATTTACATAATATAAATTTGCTGGATTCTTTCTCGAACATAATATTATGTATGTAAATAATAATTTAATTTTGAAATCTGTTGTTCGTTACACATTAGGTTATTAAAAGAGCCGAAAAATTCGGGGATCATAAGAGAACCGTATTAAAGGAAGTGGGTAGCTGTGACGGTGATATTTGGAGTTCTGGATGTTATGAATCTATTAAGGTCTTGCTTAAATCCTCTTCTTTTTCTAAAATATATTTTTATAGGAAGTAACCCACATATTTCAATACTAGAAATCGATAAGGGATTGAATCATTGAACAATTGAAGATACGAGGTGTGTAAATTTAGTAATGAGACTGGCAACGTAGTGCCCGATCTAGCAAAACTGCGGAGACGGGACTTGGAAGGGCGGTAGGTTAATATGTAATGCACCTTCAGTACAGGTTTGAACTTGTTAGAGTCATTTGTTTCTTATTTGTGACTGTTTTCGTAAACCGTTTTTTTTCTAGTGCGTTTTAAGAATGTGTGACATTAATTTTGAGCAACGGTGGGCAACATAATTTTGAGCAAATTTGAGTCACAATTTGATTCACACCACTGTTCATCAAATTTTGACTAACGACTTGGAGATGAGAAAAATCTGCACAAAATTGGTTCCAAGAAAAACAGAGCACGACCCGGAAACCAAGCGCCAAAGCATGAAATGGCACATTTCAAGCTCTCCAAGACCCAAATAAGCAAGAATGAGCAAGTCGAAGATCAAATGCATGCTGATTTGCTATTTTGATAGCCAAAAAATTGCCCACAAAGAGTTTCTTCCTCCAGGCCAAATAGTAAATCAACACTTTTACACAGAGGTTCTTAAAAAAACTTCGAAAAAGGGTCATGCGTATGAGACCAAATATCAAGAACAACTGGATGTTGCATCACGACAATGTGCCTTGTCACTAGGCATGTGCCAGATCACGAATTTTCGAGACGAGACGAGAAGTCATTTTTCGAGACGAGACGAGACGAGATTCAAGGTCAGTCGAGATTTCTCGAGATCGCGAGATTTTTCGAGATACCGAGATTTCTCGAGATCGTGAGATTTTTCGGGATACTGAGATTTCTTGATATATTGAAATTTCTAGAAAAAGAGGTGAAATTAATGTATTAATACTTACAGTTGTTTAAATTAAAAAGTTCAGATAGCAAAACACATTAAATAAAAAAGAAAACTTTTTATACACCAAAATTATTTTTTTTTATAACAATGAATACAACAGGAACAACAACAATAACAAAATAATATATGCCATCATATATCATATATGTGGGGAATTTAGCGACCTTCTTCTCTGTTAGTTTTTTTTTTGTTTGGTTGGATTAGGTCTAGGAATAAATAACAACTATTTGATTTTTGCCAACGTTTCGGAGCTTTATTTCTCCTTCATCAGGGCTCACTACAATTTTATACAGAAGTAGATATAAGATATAGATTTTGAAAAATTACATATTACTACAGAAAAGCAATTGTAACTCTTACTTACATCAATGTTGTTATTATTGTCATGTAAGGTGGTACACTACAAACATTGGCGGTACTGTCTATATACATACAGTGCGTCCATAAAGTGACCATAAATTCATTATTAGCTAAATGAACAATATTATTGAAAATTCCCGAGACGGTCAATTTTTGATTGCGATTTACTATTTTGTCACATAATAATTTAATATACGGGTGTCCCACCTTCAGTAATGACGCCACCACCGATTTTTTTAAATGGAATACTACATTTTTTTTTCAAGTTTCGGATGACCCTGGCCGAGCTGAGTCCAAAAATGTATCACAAGTTGCTTCTATCATTACAGGGTGGACAACAATCATAAAGTGTTTATGAAAAATTTCATTAGAAAGTTAGACGTTTCTGTATTTTTAGAAAAGTCACAATAAATGCTCAAATTGTTCTCCGTTGACTGCTAAACAATGACCGAATCGGGCAATACTTCGCTTCTGACATTTTGTAACATAGCAGGTGTTATGTTTAACGTTTCTTGCCTGATTCGATCTTTGAGCTCACGGATGTTCTCGGGTCTATTAGTATAAACTTTAGATTTCAAATAACCCCATAAAAAGAAATCTAGTGGAGTAAGATCAGGTGTCTGGGGGCCATTCCACTGATCCTCTTCTTCCTATCCACCGATCTGGAAAGGTTCTGTGTAAAAACTCGCGCACAGCTATAGCAAAATGTGGTGGTGCACCATCCTGTTGAAACCAAATTCTGCCGTCTAAAGTATTGGCTATTTCAATATCAGGAAATAGCCGGGTCAAGTCAGGAATTAATGTATATTGTAAAAAATTCAGATACAATGCTCCTGTCAAATTTTCATCAAAAAAGTATGGACCAACAATTCTATTTCTCACAATACCAGCCCACACATTGACCTTTTGTGGATGTTGCGTATGGTATTCTTGCATCCAGTGTGGATTTTCCTGAGACCAGTAGCGGGTGTTTTGCCGATTAACATGCCCGTTCAAAAAAAACGTTGCCTCGTCAGAAAATAAAATATTAGCAATGAAACCGTTATTTTGATTATTGTGGTCATCATGTACTCGCAGAATTCAGTTCTTCGGTCAAAGTCGTCTTCAGCCAATTCATGGATGAGGCGTACTCTATAGGGATGGTATTTTACCTTTTTAAAAATATTCGATACTGAAGACTTTCCAATATTCAAATCCCTAGATACCTGCCGTACTGTACAATGTGGATTTTCTAGTGCCGACAAAATTACGTCTTGTTGAACATTTTCATTAATTTTAGGTCTACCTTGCCTTGGTGCATCCCTCACGTGTCCTAATTCTCTGTATTTTCGCTCTATTCTGCTTACTGTAGATTGTGAAACAGGTTCACGATCTGGGTGCATTTCATGGAATAATCTAACACCTCTTGTTGAGTCCGCATTCTGTCGCCAACACCAATATCATTAGAATTTCAATCCTATCCCTTTCATTTAAAGGCATTTTCAACAAAACGTTTTAAATAAATTAGATTTAGGTTTCACTTAAAGTACCTATTTTGAAGCGTTAACAATACAAAAGTGAACTCTAAATAGCCGTTTTTAATATGGCAAAAAATGACAATGACAATCAAAAAACAAATGACAAAAAAATAACGAACCACGTATCGCGCCTCGCGTCATTCCGCGTCTTGTCCAAACTGGTGTTTATTAAAGTAGTTGTATTTTTGTATCACAATAACGTTAATTTAATTTTTTTTAGTGCGTTTAATCAGCAATACATAATTTGTAATTTTTGTACTGTTGTCCACCCTGTAATAGTAGAAGCAACTTGTGATACATTTTTGGACTCAGCTCGGCCAGGGTCATCCGAAAATTGAAAAAAAAAAATGTAGTGTTCCATTTAAAAAAATCGGTGGTGGCGTCATTACTCGAAGGTGGGACACCCTGTATATTAAATTAGTATGTGACAAAATAGTAAATCGCAATCAAAAATTGACCTGTCTCGGGAATTTTCAATAATATTGTTCATTTAGCTAATAATGAATTTATGCGTCACTTTATGGACGCACTGTATATAGTAAATGTATAAAGATAAAAACAAAACACTATTATCAGGACAATACACTTTAAAAATTACTATGGTAATGAAGGTTTTTGAGTTTTGAGAGAATCTAACCTGTCGTAAGTATATCGCATTTGTGTTAGGGAGTGGGAAACAGTATTATTAATGGATTTGAGACAATGAAAATATTATGTTTTGAAATTATTGTTCTTTTCTAGAAAGTTGTAATAAAATGAATTTAAGTCGTCCATGTCACTACATTTATTAACGCTATTTTTATTCATTTTTATTTCTACCATTTCTAAAAGTAATCGTTTTTTAAGGTTTGGTTCTGTTCCTAATATTTTACAGTTTTCAAAGTTGAATTTGTGTTCTGGATTATTGATTATGTGTTTCACTCGTGCTGTATGTGTCTTTTTTTCCTCTTTATTTAGTGTTCTTATGTCATATTCATGTTCTATTATTCTATCTTTTAAATATCTTTTTGTTTGACGATTGTAAACTGTATTACAGTTGTTACAGTCACAAGTAATTTCGTACACAACATTCGATTTATCTAATTTAGAGGTTTTTGATTTTAATTTGGAGTAACATTGTGCAACTGTATTTTAATTTTTATATGCTACAGCTATTTTGTCTGTGGTGAGAATTCATGACAAGTTTTCGGACAATGTATGTATATAGGGTAACTTGAAATATATATTTTTGTTGTTGTTTTTAATAACATCTTTTTTTGTTGTCTTTCTTATTTATTGCTATTTTGTTCATCACTTCATTGTTAATTTGTTTAACCAGTTTTGTTGGATAACCATTTTGTTTTAATAGTGTTACAATTAACTGCATATTTTTTTTGGTGATACATATCATGTGAAAAGTTAATTGCCCTTAAAGTAAATTTTTTTATAATATTAAGTTTTTGTTTAAAACTATGGTTGGAGTAAAAACCATACCAACCATCCAACTATGGTTGGAGTAAAAATTGTTATTTATTCCTGGACCTAATCCAACCAAACAAAAAAAAAACTAATATATCATATATTTTTTAACAAATGATTACAAGGAGAATTTATAATTTTCGTGTAGAAAACACGCTTGTTCTACATGTTCCTCCAGCATTTACCCGATCTGCTATGACAATATTTCCTCCTGTAGAAAATGTTCTTTCGCTACTAGATTGGCCTGCAGGACAACCTAAATAATTTTGAGCTATTACCGCGATGTTTGGGTAGGTGTTTTTATTTTCTTTCCACCACGTTAATGGAGCCATATCCGTGACGTCATCCTCCAAATAATTTCGGCATTCGATTTTTAAACATTTATGCTCAATATCCGCTACTGTACTAGATTTTCTAGCTGAGGAAAGAAATTTCTGTAACTTTGAAGGAGGTTGTTCAGCTAAAAATAATACAGTTATTTAAAAACTATTTTCATATCATCAATTTTTAATTAACCGTATGAAAAAAGTTGATTTATACATTAAGGGAGCAAACATTTGAGAATTAAATCTTGATCCATTTTTAGAAAAGTATCTTTGTTTACTCTAGAATTATTAAAGTATAAGCCTACGAAATTCCAGACCCAAGTACGTTGTAATTTTGAAGATACACCCTCAAATGTGTTTGTTCTCTTAAAGCTCTTATCCACACAGCGAATAAATTATACTTACGTGATTGCTTTTCTCGTACAAAATCAGAACTACTCGAAATATTTCTACACTCTGTCTGATATTTTACCATTTTTCTCAACACCCGGTATTTTTAAAAATCTTAAGATTTCAAGAAATCTGCTAGGATCTCAAGAAATCTAACCTCGGGATCTCAAGTAATCTCGAGATCTCGAGAAATCTCGGAATCTCGAGAAATCTCGAGACAGAAATCTCGAGAAATCTCGACCGACCGAGAGTCTCGCCTCGTCTCGTCTCGACTTTGTTTTCTCATCTCGAGGATGGAGATCTCGCACATGTCTACTTGTCACACATCCATTTCATTAAACGAGTTTTTAGCCAGTAAAAACATTCCTGTGGCTCCTCAACTTCCTGATTCGCCTGACTTGAGTCTTTATGAATTTTTTATATTCCCGAGATTGAAAAGTCACCTCAAGGGACGTCATTTTGGCACAATAGAAAACATTCAAACGGCTCTAACCGACCAGCTGAAGGCAAAAAATTGAAGGAATTCCATGCACATTACATGGAATGTACATATGAGTTTCATCATTGTTGTGAGGAATGAAAGAACCATCTCCAGCGCTGTGTGACTTCCCGAGGAAGTCTATTCGAATAAAAAAATAAAAAAAAAAACGATCTCATTACTTAATTTACACACCTCGTATATTCCTCGTTACGGGGTCTTTGCACTTACAACAGCGAAAAATTTTGGGAATTTATTGTAGGAGAACTATGAAAGCCAGCAATGATTGTGGAATAGGGCTCATATAAAAAAGCAAACTCTGAAGTATTCGAACAAAATTTTTATTGTCATTAAATAAAAAAACAAATGTTTACATTGAAAAATGAGGACACATCTTTTTTTGTGGAGCCCAAACGGTATACCTTATTGGTGAGGCTGCATTCATCTGAAACAAACGCAACAACATTTTTTAGTTGTTTATACCATTCGTCACAATCTGCGTCGTGGGTTTTTGGCAAGAGTTATAAAAAAAATCGATTTTTTTTCTCCAGTTAATTGTTAATAATAAACAAATGGAAAAAGATATTGAAAAACCCTCGGTACAGATTGTTGAAAATGGTATAAACAACTAAAAAAAAATCTCCGCAAAAAAAAGATGTCTGCGCATTTTTCAATGTAAACATTTATTTTTCCTAATGACAATGGAAATTTTTTTCGGATACTTGAGAGTTTGCTGTTTAATATGAGTCCTATTCCACAACCCTGGCTTTCATAGTTCTCCTACAATAAATTCTCAAAAATACTTGGCATTTTCGCTGTTGTAAGTACAAAGACCCCTTAAGGAAAAGTAATTCAAACCTTTTCAATTTCGACGATATAACATCTCAATATATTTATTGTATTTTCCTAAAAAGATATAATAATTAGGAAAAGACCTTAAATTCATGACCTTTAATAGAAGATATTGGCCTCGATCACAATTTTCGAAATTCAAAATTTCGTGGTAACAAAATTTGAGGATGCGGTGCGGGGTCCTTTGAAGAAATTTGAATTTCAAGGCCTTTTAACTTCTTTTTTTCCAAATGGGAATATTCTGGGTACATTATATTTTCAAAATCTTTGAAAATTCCTGTTTTCAATGATACCAAATTTAATAGGGTAATTAATCTTGTTTATACGATATTTTTCCAACACAAGCATTGAAACCTTTGGAATTCATAAATAAAAACGGAAATTTAAAAAAAATACTACCTACATATTAAGCGTTAATTAAATTGATACCTTGCTCAGAACGACTTGTAAATGGGACACCCTGTATATTTTTGTTGAATGTCAATTAAAGATTGTGTAAATGTAAAGTGTATATTTTTGTTTTATCTTGAATTAAACAAAAATATGCAGGGTGTCCTATTTAAAAATCCAAAGTTCCTATTTATTTCTCGCAACAGTCCAGTGAGAACCTGAAACGCATATATTTTGCCATCCAAGTTATTTTTGTTAAAAAGCATACCCTATCTTTGTAGACACTCGGTAGACATGATCTTGAAATTTACGTGTCAAATTTAGGCAACAATACGTAATTGCTAACAGTTAGGTAAATCAATATCTACGTCAAACTCCCTATATCCATTCCTGGATCTAGTAGTTCATTAGATACATTAAAGGGCTTTTCTTTGACAAGAATTTCTGCTATTCCTTTCATAAAAAGACCTACGGGATTTCTATAAAGTGACCAATACGAAATCGCTTTATCATACGTGTGTGATCTGGACCTGAAGACCTTTGACTGTTTATGAAAGAGGGCAGAAGGGAATTTTCCTCTGGTAGATGATTGATGTCGGCAACCACGTGAAAATTGCCTAAAGGAAAATCCCCATTAGGCTGGCAATATGGTAAATATCGGCGCGAGGAGGGCCCACAAAATTCATTATATATTTCCTAGAGGCGTATTGAAGTTGTAACGAGGGACCTGTCTGGTTTTAGATAATGAAAATATATTATACTGAGATGTAATATCTACCAAGAATAGACCTTATAACGACAATAATCATAATAATTGGTAACTTAAATTTGACATTTAATCTTAGGAAATCTCACTCCGTCTTTAGAAACTCGTTGGAATAATAATAACCTTGGTAATAATCATCAAACTATAATATTGATTTCAAAATTATGACGTAGCTTATTAGGATAATATATTTAGGATAAATTATTACTCTTAGAAGTATAAATGATAATAATTCCAGATCCCTGTTTATAGTAGACTGTGGGGAAAAAGTATGGAAACACCTAGAAATTCCGCGAAATTGGTTACAGAATGAAAAATCAAGGTCGTACCCAATATTAACTTTCAACGAGGAGTCCAATAGTGACCATGGATTTGACCTTGATGATATCAAGGTCATTTTTGAAGGTCCACTTGGTTTTTTGTAATGGAAACTCACATTTTTGATACCACAATCGAAAAGAGCAGGAAATTTCACGTTCAGATATGTATTCAAATCTGAGTTCAATGTGACCTCTGTGTGTTGGACAGAGGTCAAACTACCGTAATATGGAACCTCGTAGGAATTCCGCGAAATTGGTTAAAAAAATTAAAAATCAAGGTCCACCCTTTCAACGAGGAGTCCAATGTTGACCTTTTATTGGACCTTGAGCCTCAATATCAAGGTCGTTTGAAAGTCAACTTTGTTTTTTTTTATGGTAACCCACACTTTTGATGCCACAATCAAGAAGAGCAGGAAATTTCACATTCAGATGTGTATTTAGATATAAGTTTAAGGTGACCTCTATGGTTGGACAAAGGTCAAACTACAGTAGCATAGGACATCAAGTAAATTTATTTATTGTTTTAGTATTAAATTTAGCGGATCAAGAGTTCAAAAGTTACCCCGAAGTGAGGGGCAAGGTTAAAATTGAGGTGCAAGGTTAAAGCCAAGGTCACCTAAAGACATTGGACTCCTCGTTGAAAGTTACCTCAGGATACGACCATTATTTTTAATTATTTTTCCTGATTCCCACGAGGATCCATATTACACTAGTTTGACCTCTGTCCAACCCATAGAGGTCACCTTGAACTCAGATCTGAATACATATCTGCACGTGAAATTTCTTGCCCTTTTCGACTGTGGCATCAAAAATGAGGGTTGCTACTGCAAAAAAACAAAGTTGACCTTCAAATGACCTTGATATTGAAGTTCAAGGTCAAATCCAAGGTCACCATTGGACTCCTCGTTGAAAGTTACCATACCGTCTGACCTTGATTTTTCATTTTGTAACCAATTTCGCGGAATTTCTAGGTGTTTCCATAGTTTTTTCCCCACCCTGTATGATGACACCTTATGAGGTCTCATCAGCAAGATACATCTGACGAGGAACAACATTTAACAATGAGCGAGAGCCTCGGCTTGTCGCCAGGAGAAATACAGTGGTCACATATGGACTGCCCTCTAATGTGCATAAAAAGGATTCGACGTGTTTCAGCGGATCTGACAAGGTCAGCAACCCATAGATGTCGTTCCTGCAGCACGCCACTCTGAATCATTCATCCAAACCATCATAAATCATTGATCCAAAATGATAAGACCTAATGGTCGAAATCCGGGTCCATGATAATGAATACGTCTTTGAAAAAAACTTTTTTTACTGACAAGACGTGGTTTTGGCGTTTTGCTACCTCCTGATTATGTTAATTCTCAATAAATGAGAATGTGGAGCTTTGAAAATCTAAAAAATGAAAAATTTCTAAAGAAGCCTCTGCATTTTCAGAAAGTTGGCGTGTGGGCTGTCGTATTGATAAGACGGTTAATTAAGTACACCGATTTTGTTTTCAAGGAACTCTTAATTCGGTGCGATACCATGATAAAAATTTTGTAAACGCATTAGACCATGAAGAGATGCGACCAGGCTACTTTACTTCCAGCAGGCTACTTTACGTCAAGCGCGATGCAACTGTGTTCGTTGGATTTGTTGCTTTTAATAGCTTGTAAACGATATGTGGGAGATAAGGTTGCGAAAAATACATAAAGTATGTAAAACCCTTGGTAACACCGTCTATCGCGGGATGACAAAAGTTGTTAATGGGTGGTCAGCTCGGGACCGATGAAGTGTCCTAACGTCTCCTCCGCCACTAGGTGGCTATGTAGACGTAAAGGTTTGTTACGCTAGTGGGGTAAAAGCAGGAAACCCGAAAAATGTCAGTTCTTTTTCTCCTCTCAATGAATTCTTACGTTATCGTGTTGGCTCTGATTAATTCTTGAAGTTTGCTATTATTGTATTTGTTCAAAGATATTTTCTCTGTTTGGGTAATCAAAGAATTAATTAGTTATCGTCGGAAATAAGACGTGTGACCGAGGGTTGGTTCACGGCATTTGTTACTGTTTGTTTTGGTTAACCCTTTAACGCCCAAGTGAACTGTCAAGAGACATGAACTTCGAGGCTCATATTACTGATAGAAAAAATAAAGAAAAAATAACTAAAACCATGTATTCCTATGTTTTCGAGGTCGCTATGTCGAATGGAATCGTTAAAATTTGCAAAAAAATTGATGTAACCTTCAATTTTTAACAAAAACTATTAAAACATGTGATTTTTTTCAAGATTTTTTTTAAATCGCAATTTCAGCTATGTTATCGTTCTTTATACCACTCAAAAACAAATAGAAACGTGCACTCGAGACGTGTACTTGAAGGAAATGCAATGAGAACAATTTAATTTTCTCATTTTTGAGGTTAGAATAACTAGATATGGCAAAATTCAAAGGGTGATATTTCTCGTTTTTTTTACCAGTTGCGGGATTATTGACGCAAAAGAAGCATTTTGAAAATTATTAGTAGTTTGGAGGTTTTTTGGGGTCGCTGATCACGATCCTGATGTCAGAATTTCAAAATTCAAGATGGCGGATCCAATATGGCCACCATCCCGAATCAAATTTCAAATGTTTCGATTATTTTGCCTCAAACTTTGTAAACCAGGGCTTTTCGGGGTCGCTGATCACGATAGTTTACAAAGTTTGAGGCAAAATAATCGAAAAGTTTGAAATTTGATTCGGGATGGTGGCCATATTGGATCCGCCATCTTGAATTTTGAAAATCTGACATCAGGATCGTGATCAGCGTCCCCAAAAATCCCATCAAGTACTAATAATTTTTCACAATTCTTCTTTGGTTCAATAATCCCGCAACTGGTAAAAAACGAGAAATATCACCCTTTGAATTTGCCATATCTAGTTATTTTAACCTCATAAATGAGAAAAATTAAATTGTTCTCATGTTTCCTTCAAGTACACGTCTCGGGTGCAGGTTTGTATTTGTTTTTGAGTGGTATAAAGGACGATAACATAGCTGAAATTGCGATTTAAAAAAAAAGAATCTTGAAAAAATCGCATTTTTTAATAGTTTTATAGTTATAATAATTTTTAATAGTTTTAATAGTTTATAGTTTATTTATAGTTATAAATTGAAGGTTACATCAATTGTTTTGCTAATTTTAACGATTCCACCTCGAAAACATGGGAATACATGGTTTTAGTTATTTTTTTCTTTATTTTTTCTATCAGTAATATGAGCCTCTAAGTTCATGTCTCTTGACAGTGCAGTTGGGCGTTAAAGGGTTAAATTAAAGCACAACCTCATCTATAGAAAGCCGTGCTCAGCGAAATTTGGCAACGTAGTTAGCGGTCTGATAGATTCGTCAGTTAACTTCTTTCGATATAAACAAAGCAGTTCGCGCCGGATTTTTTTCGGGTAAAGTGTAGTGAAAAATTAATTGTTTGGTGTCAATTCGGTGATAACTGTTTATTAAATTGCATTAACACATTTCTGCCCGAATTTATTATTTTAAGAATTTTTTTGTTAATTTCTTTAAATTACGTTTGAGTCAATTACGTTTGAGTTGCATTTGAAAAAAATCATGTCGAGGGTGGTTTCAGCCACCCCTGAAGGGCTATATTTTTTCACATTACTTGCAAAATGTAGGTAAATACATTTAAAAGTTGACGTGTCTCGGGAATTTTTTGAAAAATCATTCACCACCCCGCTAGCGAATATATTCCAGTTAAAGTCTCCACCGTGTATACTGCAAACAGGGACCCACAAAGCGCTCTTTATTAAATCACAAGCGATACTTAATGAGGTTACATATCAAATCTCAGTGGACGCGCAAATAAATTCCAGGTCCTGCTACGTTGAATTAGGTTTCGAATTAACTTTTCAAGAGAACTGGATACTTTTTATTAATATTTCAACATAACGTATGATTCACTCGTGTGTTTAGAATTCGTTCGTTGTCATTTCCCGTCAGATATATCACACTGAAGAAACAAAATTATTCTCATCGAATAATTAAAATAAAATATTTTAAGATAATTTTGATTGTTTTTTTCACAATCAGTCGCTCATTATTTACAGTACCTACTTTATGTTTCAGTCACCGGATAAACGTATGTACATTTTGCGTGTGGTATTTCGTGGATAATATCTCATATACATTCATGTATTCCGTTATTACAGATTCTAAATTCGGATTTTACAAAACGAGATAGATTTGTATTCCATTAAAACTCACTTAAAAAAGGATATTGTAAAAATAACGAACTGTAGCAAAACATTTCTATAAATATGCTCGTGCACATTCTTCTGCACAAGTAAAAAAATACTCTATTTAAATTTTATAATGCAGTTCATATTCATATACTGCATTATAAAATTTGAGATACATCTTCATTTCTGCTTATAATTTCATACAGTAGAATGTATCAATTAAAACAATTGAAACTTTGAATATTATATCAATATATATGGGGCATTCCACGCCAACTAAGTGAGGTCAAAAAAAAATTATGTTTGAAACATATCACAATCGATAGTACTTGCTAAAAAAACTAACTTCCCTAAAATTTTAGATTTTTTGAGCCACAAGGAGAGGGATGGTGAGGGTGAGAAAATACAAATTTTCGTTTCGGCTCTAAAATTTCACCTTTCTCAATAAAAAAAATGAAAAAAATTAAAAAGAAGGTTGCGATGGTTTTTGATGTGTTTTTTTTGCGTAGAATATGATAAAAATATTTTCAAAATTATTTGGGGTAGTTTTCACCCTTATTTTGAGGATTGAAAGTTTAAAATCGAAATTTCGAAAAGTATGACACGATTTTTTTTTCATTTTTTTTTTAAATTTTTTTTTTTTTTTGTGCTTTTGATTAATATTTAATTCATAATGGGCGTCGACCAGGAACTGGCCCAAAAAAACGACCCAAAGGTGAAAAAACATGGTTTTAGCGTATTTTCTCATCCTGTGGGATAGTAAATGGCAAGTGAATAATATATTCCAAGGTTTTTGGGGTCGATTGACTGATTACGAATCGCGATGATAGCCGCCTTTTCGGATAACTTTTCGAATAGTTTCTGCACAGACACGTGTACCCGTTGCGTTGTTAATGCAAGATAATTTATTTCAATCTGCTAAATTGCTTGGGATTGAAGATCACTTTTATTTCGAACAAGACAACCATCCTGAGGATACTGCTAGGATCGTTAAGGAATGGCTTTTTACCACGTGCCTAACCAATTGAAAACGCCTCCTCAATCGCCGGATATTAATCCGATTGAAAATTTATGGTCATATCTCGACAAACAAATAAGAAGATATACCATATCCAACGCAAATGATTTGAAGCGGCATTTAGAAGAACAATGGTACGCACTACCCAAAAATTACATATGTAGGTAATTTAATAGTGTCCATGGATCGGCGCTTACAAGCAGTTATTGACAACAACGGATTGGCTACAAAGTATTAAATAAATATACTTATATAATTTGTGGTTTTATGTTCATTATATTATCGTACGAATACTTAATGGTCATTATATTTTCTTATTTTTTTTGTCCTTATATAAATTCGTATTATAATATAAATTATTATATTTCGTCCTATAAAAATAAACAAAAACTTTACCTTAAAAATTACCTTGGCGTATTATTATATAAACTAAAAGGTGTCTAATAAACTCATTATTAAACGTCAACTCCCTCTACATGCCGTGATATCACATTCTTTGAGGGGGTACGAATACTTTGTAGAGCCACAGCAATTTTGGAACTGCTATCGAGACAACTGTATCCCTATGTAATTTTCGACGCTGAATCCTAATCCGAAGTAAAAAAAAATCGTACACCCCCAAAATCAACCCCTAGTTCTGAAAAACACTCCCTAAACAGGGTAAAATTGACTTAACGCTTCACGAATAATCTTAAATCTCAAGAAATACGTGAAAGCACTTGATAAAAAAGGCGAATGCTTCGAATACTTGAAGCTAAAATTTCCTGAAATTTCTGACGCAAAATTAAATGCGAGAATTTTCCATGGACCGCAGATTCCAAAAGTTATGAAAGACGATATTTTCATTTTAACTAAACTGAATCAAGTTGAGAAAAATGTGTGGCTAAATTTAAAAAAAGTAGCAAATGATTTTCTGGGAAATGAAAGACATAGAAATCATAAAAAAAATTGTTGCAGAAATGATTAAAAATTTCAAATCTTTAGGGTGTAATATGAGCTTGAAACTTCATTTTCTCGATTCCCGTTTTGATTATTTCCCACAAAATTTAGGCAACTACAGTGAAGAGTAGGGTCAACGCTTTCACCAATATATATCAGAATTGGAAAAAATGTACCAAGGAAGATGGGACGAACACATGATGGCAGATTTCTGTTGGTCTTTAAAAAAGAGAGACGTCTAAAAAGCACAAACGGCAGACGATCAGAAGATCATTCGAAAAAAAAATCCAAAATATATTAAAAAAAGAAAGAATAAATTTAATTGAATTAAGACTACGGGTAAATTTTTGCTACTTCATAATATGTATACTTTACAAGTACGTTGTCAAAGATTCTTCTTAAATAAGAAAATGCAGATGTTTTGAGGTTTTTTCAAAGGTACTGCAACTGTTTTTTGAATTCCTTGTTATGTGAGGAGTAATTTTCACCCTCTCGTGGGGATGTCACTGAATGACTTTGATGCAATGCAAGTATTCACCTCCAAACTGCAGTGCTGCATGCATTTAGCCAATTTTTAACACGATGACAATTTTTTTTCCCGATTTCATTTGTAATTTAAATTTAGGGGTGGTTTCCACCACTCTATGGGTATAGATTTTGAGCATCGCATCGGAACTAATGCCTTTACTCACTTTTTCGAAAAAACTAGGCACCGTAAGCTTTTTTTGCAATCACTGCGTTTTTTTTTTAGTTTCCTGTTGTATGAGGGGTAGTTTTCACCCACTCATGGGCGTGATTTTCAATGGAAAGTAGTGTTAACGCTGTATTTCTGCGTTATTTACTTGAATGTTTATATTTAATTAGAATTATTGAGATTTAAGACTTTTCGTGAAGCGTTAAGTCATTTTTACTCTGTTTAGGGAGTGTTTTTAGCGCTAAGGGGAAATTTTGGGGGTGTATAAATGCTTAAATGGTACTTACGTGAAAAACATTATGGATATAAAGAAGGTAATAAGTATAATGTATAGGATAATTCATAACAACATTATAATGACATAAAGTAAACAAATTACTTGCCGCATCCAACCGAGAATATCCAGTTTCAGGCACAACACGTTGTAAATTTTATGCATCCGTATAAATTCATATATCACTATATTTTTAAAAGTAATCAATCTTCATCCATACCCAGGAGGTATACTTTAAAACGCTGTAAAATTTTATGGAACAACAAATTTGTTCGGTACACCGTAGCCATCGTAATAACAATAAAACCTTAAATATATTGAATAACGTTGTCACCCAGTATTAATATTGGGAGGGCCTGGATCATATTTCTCCCAAGCTGCCATAACTGATAAAATTTATGGCACCTACTAGCCAACATATAGGAGAATCTAATACATTGGAATTAAATTTTATTTTATGGCGGAGGAATAATTTTTATGGAATACTGTGCATTAAAATCAGAATCCTCTTTCATCGATGTAATTTTTAGTTATAGGGAAGTCCTACAAAGTACTAACTTTACGTCATAGATATACAGTAAGAGTTACGATACTGCGTACATAGGTGGATATTAAATGCATATTAAATGGTGCATTTTTATGTCACAGTTAGGCGAATTTACTTACATACAACAAACTAGCCCCCCCCCCTCTTCTTAGCGGAAATCTAGACGAATCCAGATTTAACTGTAGCTGTGCATAATAGGTCTTAATTTATAAAAACACTATTAATAAAAATGCATTAATGTACGATCAATTAATATAAGCCAATTTCATTTTCAGACTGTGTTGCGTATGATAAGGTTTATTGTATTTATCTTTCAACTTTACTGTGAAACAATTTTAAAATGTCTAATAGGAATACTATGTTGATATGACAACACCGAGACAAGACAGAAACTACATACAGTCAAAGTTCCGGCGAATCGAAACAGAGTCGGACTCAGGTCACTATTATTGAAAGAAAATATTTACATCATAATACAATAGTGAATATTTGACTATGTATCGACGGAGTGGTATTTGGGTGTGAAAACTTAATGAAACTTAAAAGGACTTACCCAGAAAAACTCATAAAATGTTTAATAAAAAAAGAAATATTTCTTTTTAAATGGCATATGATCTCTTTTTTCGCAATTTTTTCGTCTCTTGAAACAGTTACAGTTTCGTTACAGCTGATTTTGTGTTACTTAATGAATTTTACCTTTAATCTGACGAAATATTATAGTCTTACTTGTCTTCAAATAGGTATACGAATATGGGAACACGTATTTGAAACAGGTATACCCTTAAAACAGGAAGACATCATACCTTATCGTAAAATTCTAGATACCGACGCTACGTTGAGGTATCCAGATAGCAGGTATGATGCATTTATATTCTAAGGGCATACCTGTTCCAAGTACCTGTTTGGCAGGTATAAAAAACTGGCAAGTAAGACTCGAATATGTCGTTGGTAAAATTCATTAAGTAATATCAAATCAAAAGAAAACTGCAATTGTCTAACAAGAGACGAAGAAAGTTGCAATAATATAGGTCATTATGCTACAGTAAGGACTTACCAGCTAATTTTTCTATTATATATCATTATACCGACGTGATCTATGGCAACAATACGGATACCTCGTATGTATCCAGAGTTATTCTTCAAGTACCCAAAATCGGAGATTAAAACTTTTATATTATTAAGCACTTCCATATACAATTATGTTTTTACTTTTTTATTAATGCTATTAAAAATGTTTTTAATCAAGATTCAATGCTAAATATAAAATGTCAATATTGATTTACTTTTGATTGGGTTACATTACAATATCCGGATCTACACGCGCTTCTCCTAAAAGTTTGCTTTCATCCTTTAAGCTCTCAACACCACTTTGTCTCTTCAGGTTAAATAATGCTACCGATAAAGATCATACTACTGATATGTCGGGTCTTATTCACTAATCTCACCTCGCCTACGAAATTTGATCGAAATCGGAGATTACCACTTGAGAATCCTTTCTTGCTTATAAGGACTATACTAGTACTTTTGTAGTGTTTAGCCTGCACTCAGTGTGGGAGCCTTCAGTTTCAGGTTGATTAAATTGTTTGCTGGTTTAAAAGTGTATCAAACAGGGTTCTCTTTGTTCAGCTCGAAATTCAGATGGTCAGATAACGGAAGCATCTCGTTATACCGGATGTTAATGAGACTATTGTGATCAGTATTCCATTCTTTATTTATAGGAAAAAAAAATAATTTGAAATGGGTATAGTAGACGAAAGTGGGCTTATTATGACATGTTGGACATCTGAATAATCGGATTCTATGTAAAATTTGTTATTCGACAAATTTAAATTTTTGACATTTCGACAAAAGATGGCGGAGTTATTTAAATTGTTCATCATCATCTTTGACATTTGTTCTGGATATATAGTGGTCTTCCAAAGTCTACGAAGTACATATACTGTATATCAAAAACCATTTCACGTTATTCGGGCTCCTAACTGACACACACTAATATAGAACTATCACATATCCATCACATTTTTTTTCGCGGCTACGCAATACCACAAAAGAAAAAGTTAAATGTACCTCTGACCAAAGTTGATGGATTACATATTTTTGGGGTCGCTGAATCCGAATCCGAAGCCCGTTTTGCCCCACCGCGTCACATTTTTTTTTTATCCTCAATAAGCTGCTGAAAAATGGAAAAAAAGACCAAAAAATACTCTAGAACACAATCAAACCTCATAACCCAATACTTTGAATAACTTCATATCTCTAGCCCCATAGCCCTCACAATCAATAAGCCCCAAAGACCCCAATTAACCATATAACCTCAAACCAAAGTTGTGCATTATCACGAAGTTGAGATGAGATATATTTTCAATTGAAATTCTCATACTATGAGCCCAATCTTGATCAAATTCAATACCATGTGAAATCACAACGTCTGCAACATTCAGGTAAATTTTCATCGGTATTCGATCGATAGAACTTTAGTTATGGTGTGTCAAAGCAAGTCATTTTCTTTAGACTTGTACTCCCATGCAATCGATCCCATCTTTCCCAAATTCTCACAATCTCTAGCTTACAATATGGACGGTATTCAAGCAAATTTTCATCATAATCAGATCATTACGATAGTTATATGACTTATACAACAAACGTCATCGCGGAGCTCCGACGAGATTTTTAACCATAACTCCCACGCTATTAGTCCGATCGCGACCAAATTAAATAGCACTTGAAACTACATTAATTTTAATGTGCATGTCAATTTTCATCGAAATCCGATGAATAAAAATGCACTTATGGTGGGCCAAACTAAATTTAAGTTTTAAATCCTAATTACCCCGTAATCCATCGGGTCAGTCCTAAAATTTAACTGTAAATACTTACGAGCACCAATATTTATGCAAAATTTCATCTCAATACGATCATTACAACGCGAGTTATAATGCGTTAAAGTCTGCGTACACACGAACATAAGTACTGATACGTACATACATACGTACGTACATACATATGTACATAGTGCGTGTAATATGGCTAGTATTTAGTAAATCTTCTAGCTAATTCAGAAGTCGTGAGAGGTAAAGTTAACGAAGTACTTCGAGCTGTGAGAGAATAAAGAACTCACGTTAATCGAGAACTCCGAAATTTAAGAGGCAAAGGGATTCACAAGAATCAAGCACTATAATGTCGTAGTGTTATTGTTGGTTAATGGGGTACTGGTCTTTGCTTTGGCTTAGCTACCTAATTCCAGCCATGGATGAGTCTGATATCGTCAGTCTCCCGTGTGTCATTTCGAAGTTATTAACTTACAAAATGGGGCCATTGGGTTATTGGGTTATTGGTTTATTAGGGGTCTGGCCGGCAGTTTGCCCTGGTAGAAATTCTCCAGACCATTCGTTTCGACCATTTCTTTCTTTCGAAATTCTTTCCTCCGACCATTTATGAAGCGATTTTTTGATTTTTTGGCCATTTATGGCTAAAATACCCGTTTTGGATGACATAACTTTGGTTTGATGTTATATGGTTAGTTGGGGTCTTTGGGGCTTATTGATTGTGAGGGCTATGGGATTAGAGGTATGAAGTTATTGAAGTGTGATTGATATTGATTCTAGGTTATTTTTTTGTCATTTTTTCCATTTTTCCGCAGCTTATTGAGGGGTTAATGGGTAGATTTCAAACTTTTTTTTATTTCTTTACGAGAACTCTTTATTTTCCCAAAATTTCAAGTCGATCCTAGTAAAATTGTAGGAGCTAGAGCCATTTGAACGTTCCTTCCTTTTATTGTACTATCGAGAGCGCCGCAGGCATATTGACGCAGCTGCTTAACTTTGTTTGTGTACCTCTTCGTCTCAGACAGGAGCAAAAGGACGCCCCGGACATTATGAGTGCAGCAGGACCTTTGCTTTATGGAGCTGGAATCGACGATTCTATGTAAGTTGGAAAAAAATATATTTTCGTCACTTTTTTGTTAACACACTTTTCAAAATCGGTGGTCAAGATTTCTCGAAAACTAATCGACCGATCTCGCTCAAATGTTGCACACTTCTTTACAATAATATTTTTTAGTCGTTTGAACGAAGGATTTGTTTTCCTTGTGCTAAAAATGTAATAAATACCAAAAATTCTATTCCTTCATTTTTTATACAAATCCTTCGTGCAAGGATGAGTTTTACTTTCATACTAAAAGAAGGATTTTTTTTTCGGATGAAGCAGTCGTGAGTAATCCTGTCCACTGCAAACCACCTTTTTTTCAAGATGTCTCCGAAAAATTGCTATAACTGGTTTAATTCTCGGAATTTTATCGTCTGAATTTGGCAAAATATAGTTTAAAAGTTCCTTTATATGTACTAATTTAAATTATTTTTTATTAAAAAAATGAGAGAATGATAAAAATTAAGTAATAAATTGTGACGTGATGGGGCACAGGGCCCCCAAAAAAATAAATTGCATTCCTTGTATGTAAAAAAAAAATCGAGAAAATGAGCTGGGAAAATTGTGACGGGGGGGGTTTTGTTCTGAAACCAAAAACATGTAATCCAAAGGGAGACTTTTTTTTGGTGCTTGTAATTTGAATACCTATAAATATATATTAATATAAATAAATACTAGGAATAATAAATTATCATTGAAAAATATAAAGGATTAGACATTTATTTAATACTTAGAAGCACCGAAAAATGACAGTATCACATCGGGAAGAAAACTCGGCCAAAATGGTAAGTTCTAGGTAAGTATGTATGTATGACATGACTAGAATTCAGTTTGTCACTTAGATTTAAATTAATTTAAATGTTTATGGCTTTTAATTCATTATGGTTAATTATTTTTTAAATCAATATATTCATGGAATGTTAGAGAGATCTTATTGATATTTGTCAGGTACAATCTATTTTTCTATAATTCACTTCTAAGTTTTTTTTACCGATGGACCAGCTTCTTTAACCCCTCTGCATAGAAGCTTGCCCCCGGAGGTTAAACCCATTGGTTGAGTCTACGGTATCAAAACGTTCCACCGAACCACTGTTTGTCGGGACGACGGTGGGTGGTATAATTTTGGGGATAAAAAGATTGCAGATGACGTATTGTTTTTCCCAGTTCATAAAAAAAACACCGCTTTGGCCAAAACTAGTTTTTGTTGTTTGCGTTGGAGAATTACATAATTATCGTCTTAGTACAATTGTCCCTTGTTATAACATGTGGTGGGATGAGCATTTTGGTAAAGTAGACATTGCGGTGTTTTTTGTAACAATAGTGGTAAGTTGAGGAAATGTACCAGGCCACTAATCGTCATGTTGCGTTTGGCCACTTGTGAAACGATCATAGTTGTAGGCTTTCCTATCATAACTGTATCGTACCAGCATAACCCGATAATTTCAGCAGCCGACGATCCTTTTGCACATAAGAAACGAATCACAGAACGCACTTCACAGTTGGGGGGAAAAAAAAAATTCCCCGGCCAATTTTTTTTTTTTTCCCCCCCAAAAAAAAAATTACCATTAAAAAAAAAAAAAAACGGTGGTTTCCTTTTGGGGGAGGGGGGGGGGGGGGGGGGGTATAAATTTTTGGGGGGGGCCGGGATTTTTTTTTTAAAAAAAAACCCAGGATTTTTTTGGGTGCGCCCTTTTATTATTTTTTTTTTTTCCCCCCCATTTTTTCAGAAAACAGAAGTTCTGTTGAATATCTCACATCTCTACCAAGCATCAATTTTATGATTCTCTTCTGTATGTTTTCTAAGGGTGCTATATGCGTCTTTAAAGCTCCTCCCCATGCCAGTATCTAAGGTGTGTTTCAACTAAGGCGTGATAAATTATTTTTATTTGTTGCAATTTTAATATGTCTTTTAAACATTTTATTCTAAATAGTAACGTTTGCATTTTTTTTATTACATAATTAATATGGGAGTTCCATCTTAAATGGGAATCAATTATAATACCTCAATATTTTATTTCTGTTTTAGCTTCAATTTTATAGTGGCGTTGTTGGTGTTCGATCTCAATGGGTTCTAAGAGAAGTTTTGATTTATGGCTTTATAGGTCGATATTATTGACTGGATGCTAGTCGCCGATACATTCGTATTCACCTTTCCGTGTTTGCGCGTTTACATTTAAAATGTCTCGCTGTGTGTCTCGGTAACGGCTCCTTTAAGTGGGTGTGCGTTCCTATGTCACGCCGTCCGCCCCGTCAAACACTCCACTATATTACGTATCTTGGCTGTGTTCTCTTCGTACTTCAAGACATCTTACACCCTTCTTTAAAAAGGGTATTTGCAAGCCTGACTGGCTTTGGCATCACTGTCTATCTAAAGCGAACCAACGAGACGGCACGTCGACTCTAAGAAATATACCCACGTATTTTGGGTGGGTATAACACTGGAGTTTAATTTATTAATTAATTAATTTGGAGTAATTTAATATTTTTAACGAGTACGACTCAGATTCGTTCTTCATTTCACAGGTTTTATTTACTCTTCATTTACAACAATCAGATCATATTCCATTTTCCTGGACAACGCTGCTCCATTCCTTTAATATGGAATATGCCACAACTCGCTTTCACACTTTTACAACCCAAACACCCCTTGTAACCACACCTACTCCGACCCCCCCCCCCCACCAACCCCCTCTGGTTCTTCTCCTGTAGAAGGCTACGTGGCGCGTTTATTTGTCTCGAATTCATGTCATGGCATTGATTGAAGGCTCTTGACTTCGGGACCCACTGTGAACGGCCGATTGAGCGCCAAATGTGATATTCCATTTCCACCCACCGAGATTTAGAATAGACTAGAGGGAATGCGCATATTTCTGAGTTGGCATGCCTAATGTCAATCGGCCATATTGGCGGGACCGTAAACAAGGCAAAGTGTTGCGAAGTGATTTTTTTATTGTATTTCGTTTTGTGTAGTAAAATTTGCGTTTTATTTGAATAGTTATCTGTCTTTTTAAAAACCAAACATTATGAGAAAGTGTATAGTGCAGAACTGCGGCAAGAGCCAGACAAATAAGGAAAATATGCCGGGAGTGACATTTCACAGGTCCGTATTTGACAATAAGTATAGTATTGACCTCTTTACAAATAAATTTATTTCTTATTCAGTATCAAAAGTTGGCACAATTTTTGTCTGGTATTTACTTAAAAATTGCTTATTATTACAGTGATTAAAGACATATTTTTTTTACTAGGACCAATATAATGTAGTGTTTCAGAAATTATGTTTTTTTCCAATTTATTAGAGTATGTATTTGATGATGACACTATGCTGTCCTATGTATATAATTAATTCATTCTTTGATGATATTAGCACATTTTCTGTAATATTCTATTTTTGTTTGTAGATTGCTGAAAAATGAAACGAGACGGTCAACTTAATTGTTAACGATGGGGCGCTAGCAATGACTTTCACTTTCTAAACAAGCAGTTGTTTGCTTGGATCATTTCGCCGAAGAGTGCTTTGACAAAAGTTCTGCGTGTGGCATTATATGTTTAAGAAAAAATTATGTTCCAACGCTTTTATTAGCACCAGTAAATTATGACGAACCAATGGAATGTAGTCCATCGCCATCTTCAATAAGTGAGGCAAAACAAATAAGTAGTGAAATCACAGTAGTGGTGAATGTTATGGAGGAATCATCATTTCAAGAAGTATCTGTACCATCAACTTCAAGAGGTCTCGTGTTTTATTATACATGTTTTATATAAATATTTCAACTACATTGTAAATAAAAATTTAACGGATACTAAATTGTTTTTGGTTTTATTACTATATCTATATATTATTACACTTCATTAGAGTAATTTTAGACATCTCGTTAGTTTAAAATTTGAATTATTCGTTATAATATGAAGTGTGATTTTTCAAATCTGAATTTTTAAATGACGGATACAAATACTACATTTGTGTATTTAATCTAGGCCTCCAAGAATTTCTTTACAGAAAACTAGACAAGCTTGCTCCTGTCTGGTTTTGAATGCAGGCCTTTTTTTAACTTACAGTTTGTTAGTACATAAGGTGCGTTATATTTTATATTTATTTGTAATGCTATTCAAATTTGATGGCAACAAATACTTGCTGTCAATGCTAAAACAATCGTATCTGTAAATATTTTACTCTTAAAATTGATGATATATAATTTTTGTAAATCGTAGCCCCTAAAAATTTTAAGTACACATATGGCAAGACCGCCATATTGGTAGGACTATGTTTATACCAATTTTTACATATAGGGCAAATGTAATGCATTCCCTCTAGTCTGTTCTAAATCTCGGTGTTTCCACCCCACCCCCAATTTTCCGCCCTAAGGAGTTGTAAGCACGTCTTGATGGGGTGATCTGAAAGCCTTCCTGAGGATGCTTGAAACCTTTTCAACTCACCTCGAATCGTTTGTCTGCTTCAAATCCTCTTTTGCATTCTATCGTCCTCTTTTTTTCACTCCCTCCAAAAAATTTTTTGAGTGGATGAAAATTCCTGAAAGAAGGCTCGTTAAGTAGACGGAACCTTCCTTTGCATTTGTCGCGAAATTCGCGAGAGATGCTTGGTTAAAAGTGTTAAGATAATTTTAATTTTAACGCTATACGCGTTATTCCTCAAATAAAATAATAAATAAATAAAAAACATAATATTGAGTGAAGAAATGAAAAAATAATCACCAATCATGAAAAAAATTAAAAAGCCAATTTTTTTAAACTTTCCTACAATACAGATGGTTAAAAATACGTAGGTTTTATTCTATATTCCATACTTTTACCGGATTATGTATGCAGAATTAATTTACAGAACAAACTATGCAGATTTGATAATAACTACTAATAAACTTTAACATACCACGTCAACATAGTCAGTAATGTAAAATAAAAACTTAACTAGACTTAACTAACATTATTAACGAAATACAACAAAAAAACGTTGAATAGAAAGTTTAACAATCTGAGTCGACATCGATGATAGGTGTGTATTTGGTTCCTTGAATTTCAACAATTCGATTATTTAGTGCCTCAAGTATCTTTTATTGGAAAGCTAATCGTCTGTATAATCAGAATAAAACTAATTTTAAATGTTAAATTAGTTTAATTCTATGTGTAAGGAATCGTCGTAAGCGTTCCATTTTAATTAAAAACTTCTGAAGTGGAGGAAAAATCGTGATCGAGTTTGATAAATTGGCAGATTTTGAGACTTTCATAACTAAGTAAAGCAGCTTTCTTGCGAGATTTTAAATTAAATTGTCCGTTTGCTTCTGAAGTAGTTAGTCGATTGGCTTCCTTCGACTTTTTAAAACTGAGTACAGTTAGGAAATGTGTTTAGATGAGTTATTTTATGAACAAAGTTATGAAATGAGGAATATGACATAACTTCTTTTTTCTCCTTCAAAAATATTTTAAAACATTTTTGTAAGTAAACGTACAGCAGTCTGAAATAATATTCGCAATATATTGGAAACATTCTTGTTAAAATTAATATAAGTCGGCATCAATCACGTGGTATGAACGGAAATTTAAAAAATGACACAAAGCAATGAGAAGTAAGGTTAGTTGTTGAGCTATCAACATATGTTATCTGAAAAAAGCGCTTAGAATAAGGGTAATATATAATAACAATAAGGGTGTGTACCAATTTGAAGCAGAAATATCCGCAAATTGGAAATATCATGAACAATTTCGTCATAACTCATCTGTGAAATATTATTGTGCAACTTGCTCTCATAATAGCTGAAGTTATTGAAACGTAGTCGCTGATTAATTAAGAGAATAAATTAATTTCTTTTGAATAATTTTCATGGCGATCCATAAGAAAAAACATTAGCACAAGGTATTTTAGTATTGTAACGCCTAGTATGTATACAGCCTAAGCAGTTTTCAATAATTTTAAATTTTTTCATTTTGCTCAAAGATGAAATGCTGAGATGAAAAAATAATTAAATTACCTTTTTGACAAATATTTGAAATTAACTTTTACAGATTTCGAAATTTCGAAGAAATCACAAGTATATATTTGTTCAAAATCACAGGAACGATGTATCTTCTTGGAACAAAAGTGATGTTTTCCAACTCGCGCAAGTGCGTAGCTGAAAGTTAATCTACTCATCCCTACTCTATACCCAACAACTTGCTCCTGTCTGATCTAATATTTGTCAACAACTTGTTACTGTCTGTGTTCCAACAATTTATTAGTTTTTTTGGAAACTACTTTATCATCTTTTGGTGTTCAATTTATAACAATGAATGTTTTATATAACCTAAGGTCATTTTATTTCAAATTGGTCTTGTGACCAAAATGCATTCCAACATTTTTACAAACTTACATATTCGATGTTTCGTGCACACGAATGATGCATCGACTAGCGCAGTTTAACGAATACTAACAATAAGTGTAAATTATGTTCACGTTCGCGACTCGATCTTTGGCACGTGCCGTAACTTTCCGTTATATTCCGAAATAGAATGGCGTTATTTGATTGAACTACGTACATATATACAGGAGTTGACGATGTGCTTTAATAATTTGGCACTTTTAACAATATTCCAGTCGCTTTAAGACCGGTCCTGGAATCTATTATTAACCTACGGGCTCTAATGATCACTAATTAAAATATAAAGCGTAACACTATAAATTACTTTGAAACGCCTTTATGGTAAAGTATGAGGTATCTACAGGAGTTTCCGATAAGAACACGTGATCCAAACCCTAGAAAGCTGAGGTAGCGGAAATAAGGCAAAATGGCATCATTCTGTCTTCCCAGCATAATTCGCGAGCATGAATAGTTGAAAGTAAAGCGAGTGTACCGATAACTTATTTGAACAACCCTACTAACAAGCATAAAGTTATGCGCTGACCATAAAGTTTTAATGGTGATTTCTTCTTCCCTTATTAAAAAAAAAACACGTAAAAGTTTCAACTGAAGCGGTTCCCTCGGGATCCAAATTAATTTTTGTCTATCGCAGATAATTTGCGAATGAGCGTTTTATGGGGCATAAACTTCTTTTAAAATGACACGTATGGGCCATTCTTCTTCCTGAAAGGTCGTATGAAAACAGGCACATTTTCAGTATGAAAAGGGGCGGCGATGCGGGTTCACCTCATTTAATTTTTATACATTGAAAGACGCGCAAAATGAAGGATTGATATGGGTAATAAATTTGGGATGCGAAAGAGAATTTGATGGTTCGGATATGTTTACTAAAATTGGTGGTGTTTACTTTTTGAGTTGAATTTCTGCCGAACATTTACGTTAGTAAAAAATAAACCGGCCGGTGGTATAAAAAGTTGGGTGGCTATTAAATTGACAGATCGTTAATTTGTATCGATTACAAAATTTAAATGCAAAACTGACTAACACCATGTTTTATTATCGTTAATGCTCTCAGAGGGATATAATAAGTTACTACACGGTTTTCAACAATCTATGAGTTTCGCTGCTCATACTGTCAGATTCACAGAGAGCCAGGTTTTCCAGAATGGTGAGAAACCTACATTAAGCCTTAAGATTAAAACATTTGCTTTTGAAAATCGTAAATAATGGCATTCTATATATGTATCTGGAACCTAATAATGCGTGATTGGTTGTTTCAAATTATACAACAAATTAGAGCAAAGGTGCGAAATTCAGGTACAAAATGTCATGAATAAAACCCCATACAAATCAGCTACCTAACACTAATTGTAAGATATTCAATGTAAAATTGCGTGTTTCTGCTTTGTGCATGCGGCCTTCAGAAGGCCATAGTTATTGGGCTCCATTGGGCTCTTTGTGTTTCTATCCTTGAGAATTGAACTCATCTATGCCGTTACAAAAGCTATCCTGTTTGAAAACAGGTGACGACGTTGCCTAAGGGGTTTTCTCTCATGTTAACCAAGGATGGACAACGTTCATTCAGTATAAACTCTTTTGGTGGCTGCAGAACTGTCGTGTCGCATAGTAGACATATAGACAGTACACCAGTAGCACCAATAGTCGAAGCATGCTTATACAAACATTTCTTTGTTCTCGACTCAGCCATAGTTTTGCTTTGGTTCATTGACATTTGGAACACCATACAACAGCTTCACAGGTTATCATCAGTCTTATGATGGGAATGTACATATCTCCACGTTCCCACTTGGCTTTCATACCCTAAGTTTTCCCTATGGTACTATGTCACTGCCGCCCTTTACTGATGATAAAGCTCAAAATATGAGGTGTGACTATTAAATAACCGAATTGCTGTCATAACGCTTTTTATCCGTTACCAATTACAGCAGCAACTTATTCGCCTTCAATGTACTCCCCTTGGCGATTTCTACACCGCTCCATACGACTTTTAAATAGTTGAAAGCAGTGCTGGAAGTCCGCTTCTGTCAGCTGGTTCAGAACCTCCGTCGCTTTTGTTTTAACTGCTTCCACACTTTCGAATCTTGTCCCCTTCAGTGTCACCGTGTCTAACAAGCATGGATCAGTGCCAATCTTGTTTAGAATGTCAGCGCAAATGTTCATTCTTGATTTCTTTTGCTCAAGACTCCATCTACCATACTCACCCGACCTTGCCCCCTGTGACTTTTTTATTTCCCAAGGTCAAACCGGCGCTGAAGGGGACAAGATTCGAAAGTGTAGCAGGGGTTAAAGCAAAATCGACGGAGGTTCTGAACCAGCTAACAGAAGCTCTGCTTTCAACAATGAAAAAGTCGTATGGAGCGGTGTAGAGATCGCTAAGGGGAGTACATTGAAGACGAATAAGTTGCCACTGTAATTGGTAACGAATAGAAAGTGTTATGACACCAGTTCGGTTACTTAATAGCCACATTTGAAAATCGCGGAAATCCGCTACATCCACTAAATCCAGAAAATATCAAGAAAAAACGCCTAAATTAAACCTTATAATAAAATAGAAAATAAACAAAATAAAACTAATCTAAGTGTATCCCGAATATAACTAAGGCATAAAACAGAAATAGAATTTTAACACAAATAGAAACAAAAATACACTAAAGATAAATTAATTTTGATACAAGAGAAACATTTTGTTAGTCAACTACGCTACGCTAAATTCTAAAATTGCATGGTGTTAGCATTCTTAAACAAAGTGATCCGCTAAAGTGAAATTTTCTGCTAAAAAAATCTTAGTCCGCCAAAAATGCCACTGTTGTCTATTCGTTAATCCGAACGACTCCATAATCCCAATCTGGCAAAGTGTTCGGATTGAAGAGATTGCACTGTCGTCGAAACTGTAGACAGCACCAAATCTCATCATAACCTGCAACGTGTAGCGCAACCGGAGCACAACTGAAAGATCCGACCATTATTCCGGGGCGCAAGCAATCACAATAGTCGATATATTTTTTCCCGGAATCCAGGATTTCCAGCCGGTATCCGGCTGTAGCGGGTGGTGGATGGATTGCTATCTAAACAAATTGACAGGGTTGGGACGGTGACTTACATAATGCATGCCGGATCAGGGTCGGTAAGCAGGCTATATGCTTTGTCGATAGGCTGATGGATTACCTATTCTTCTTATTGTGTGTATAAATTGCGTTCTATATGGCGGTAATTTATTATTTTAGAGATTTATGTACAGAGTCTCAACGCGGTTACGCGTAAAATATTTGCTTAACGAAAATGTAATCATGCAAGGTTGAACGATTAAATCAGGGAAATAAATAACCTAGTCGAATCTTTCAAAATGGGCTTATTTTATGAGGAGTTGATGGGGGGTGTTGCAAATTCCGTGGTTTAGACCTTCAGTTTCAAGTCAAAGAGTGTAAAGCTACCCCTGTTTTGGCCATTTAAATTGAAAAGAGCGCGATTTTTCAGGTCAATTTTTGACTGGAAAAAAATTTTCTTTTCGACAGAAAACTACGGGAAAAAGTGCATTCGAGAGTTGTACTGAAAAGTTAAGTACTTAGAAAAAATTAATTCCAACATGGGGTGTCCAATATCTCGGCCAAAAGGACACATTATCAGGTCAACTTTCATAATTTTTTTATTCAAACTTGGAGAACTTTGGGGCAAAAGTTTAGAGAACAAAAAAGTGTTCAGATTCATCCAAGGAGAACGCCTCATTTTTTTCAGTATTTTCGGTCTTGTTTTGGTCATTTTCAATTTGGCCATTTTTTCAAAAATCCGAAGATGGCCCCAAAAATTCTGAAAAAAAATTACACACCTCTTGAAGAGGCCGAAAAAAATGTTTCCCGTTTGTCTTTTCCATACCTCCTAAAATTTCTAAGTTCCAGAGGGCGGGGTGTGTTGGTTACTCAATAAAGCTGGTCCTTCTTTTTTCAATTTCAATTGGCGCAAATTGTTGCGAATTCTGGAAAAATTGCAGTCTCCTTATGGGGGGTGCTTTTAAACTTTTGTTTTTGCATTTTTTTATAACCTTTCAAGAATATTGTGTGAAAATTTGAGATGAATCGGAGCAAAACTAACGAAGATACAGCGGTTTACGCAACCTCATACATGACTTACCTGACAGCTGCTTCGCAAGGCAGGATTCGTCGTAGACAGGAGCAAAAGGATGTTTAATGACATCATCGATGATAGCAACATCCTTTATGTACCTGGCATCGATGATTCGGTGAAATATAACCGTTTACACCTTTTATTATTTTTTATGTTAAAATGCATGGTTTTAAAGCATGACTTCAGCAATCCTTGTGAGATAATGATTCAAGTGTGAGGTAACGTGAGTTTTCTAACGTGCGAATTTTTAGAATTTTCGGTCCTGTTTTTCTGCAATTTTGGGTTTCCGCCAATTTTTCGAACATTTCAGACATGGATAGAGTTACGTGTCGCGAAATCAAAAAATGCCTTGATTGACATTGTCAGGACAGCCTTTTTGGCACAGACTTAGAATTGGTATCCAACGGAACACGAATATTTTTTACCTTGCGGATGTGTTTTGATAACGATTGATGAAAAAATTGTAGGAAATACTATTTTTGAAACTTTATAACGGGAAAATGGCCAAACTGAAGAATTTTTCAGAAATCTTGTGGGGTAATTTTCGGATTTTTGAAAAAATGGCATTGAAAAACGTGACCAAAAATTCTGAAAAAAAAAACAGGCGTGCTCTTTGGATGAATCTGATCACTTTTTGTTCTCTAAACTTTTGCTCCAAAAGTTCTCCAGGTTGACCCCTTGGATTAATAAAAAAAGTAAATCAAAAGTTTCCCTGTCTAAATGTGTCCTTTTGGCCGAGATGATTGGACACCCCACCATCCATGTTTGTGGTTAATTGGGTTTCTAAGTGCATAACTTTGCGATGAACAACTTTTCCTAAAAATGTACTTTTCTCTGTAGTTTTCTTGTTCGTAAAGAATTTTTACAAAATTAAATATTATGGCCTGGACGATGTAGAAATTAGGTTGGTTAGAGGTTCCAGGGGTTCTGTGCTGAGCCCCTTCTTTTTTACTTTACACGGCATACAATGTTGATATTGAATCAATGATACACAATTAATATAAAACTTTTTCCAAATGATCATCAACAAGCCACACAACTTACGAGTGTAAAATAATATTAAATGTATATTGCCAAAATCGTACATTAAATATTAACACCACAGAAACTAAAGCTATGTTATATTATAAACAGTTTGTTACAGTACTGATACGATAAAAGAAAATATGCACATTAATCTTAAGAGATTTTATTTTCTAACAACGTAAAAAATATTGGTTTGATATTTGACATCAACTTAAAAAGAGGCCATGTTAATATGGTACTTAAGAAGTCATACATACGATTAAGGTTACTTTACGCTTAAAGAAATATCATGAATTACGAAATTAGGAAAAATATGTGTATTTTGAGTATTATAAACTAGTAACAAAAATTAAAGGATATTAAAAAAAATCCAAATTTTGGGGTGATATTCAATAAGGGAACTCGGAGAAAAATGGTCGTACAGGAAAAAAAAAAAAAAGGAAATTGTAGCCTCAAGTGTCTAGTTTTCAGATCTGGATTTAACAATTTTTTAACGGTAGCGGTTCTCACGTAATCATCCGAAAACCAACAAAAAAAGAAATTCCAAATTTTTGCTCGTCTTTAAAATGGTCTGTGGACTTCAAAATTTCTTTTGCAAGGCTTTTCTCGTTGAACCCTAATAGGTGATTCTGAAGGTTTTTGACATGCTGAGCATAATACCGTTGTCCTATTTACCCTATCACATCACAATTCTTAGAAAACCTAACCTAAAACCACAAAAAAGCTCATTTGGCCTATATCGAGCCCTTATAGCTCGGCAACGAAACGAGATTGGGTAAAATGGACTCTACTATCGTATTCAGTAAATCAAAATGTACAAAAATCAATAGTAAAAAAACACAGTACTATAGATAGCACAGTTATCATTTTATTTAAGTGATTTCACAATAATTTCAGGAATCTATGTTCCGGAAACGTACAAAGAATTCAAAATTAAATAAGCCAATCCAAAGACTATTGACCTGTTAAACACGATGCTGTTACTTGTTTTTCTCCACGAGTCAGAATTATGAAAAAACATAACCTTGAAACTGAAATGAAGCAAGTCTTCCTATTTATTGACCATAAGTAATATTAGGCATGAGTGTCATAGTCCATCTTAATTCATTACATCATTTTGTTTTTGAAAAAAAATATTAAATAAAAATTGAAAAAAAAAACAGATTCTGGAAATTCTTGTAAAATCACTTAAATCAAATAATAATTGCGCTATCTATGCTTAGTAATGTTTTTTTTTTTTAATGTTATTACTATTAATTTTTGTAGGGCTTGATTTACTGAATACGATTGTCCAGTCCATTTTATTCAATCTCGTTTGGATTCAAAGCTCTTGTCGAGCTTTGAAGCCCTCAATATTGGCCAAAAAAGTATTTACTGCAGTTTTAGGTTAGGTTTTCTGAAAATTGTGACGTGATGGGGTAAATCGGACAACGGTATTGTGTTCAGCATATCAAAAACCTTCGGAATCACCTATTAGGGTTAAAAAAAGTATTTTTTTGCAGGTCTGTGGTATTTATTGCATTATAATATATTACCTTTAGTTATATGTAGTTGCCAGAAGCATGAACAGAAGAAGAACAAAAAATACAAAACATATGTTGTCGCCTAATATAAGGGTTGAGAAAATACAGTCATATCAGTTCAAAGATTGCGCAACTAGAGTGGTTAAAAATAAATTATGTTTATAAGCTTCATTTACTTACTATTACTCCTTCGAAATTTGAAACAATTGTATTATTATTACATTATAAGATTTTCATTTCACTTTCAGCAGAGTCCACCAGCTTGCCCGTAATCTATCGTGAATGACCACTCGGCCCCGCGTCAGGTCACAAGCGAGGGTTTTTGTCTGTTGTGTCCGCAGGTAGTTTTGGCCCTTCCGCTCGAGTATACGCACATGTTTTAGTCATTTAATACATATATAGTCCTTATAATTTTAATTGAAAATGATAAATACGCCTGGGGAACAAAAAAAGCGGTGCAACTTGATGATTCCATGGGCGTGCATATATCTTTTATAAATTCGAAAATTGTGAAATAATTTTTTTCGTTCAAATCAATATAGGAGATTAAAATTAGCCTACATACAAAACTCTTAATATTTGTAATATAATTTGCTGTAAATAATGCTCATTTAGCCAGACAATCTCAAAAAATTGTCTGTGTTAATAAACCTAGCTGAAATACACGTCACTGGCGTCTTAAACAAGTTGAGTGCCTAAATTCGTAACTCATTTTAATGACGTCGTAAAAATTTTATGGCACAGTGGACCGAAGAAGTATTAGCAATGTATTAAATGCAAAGTAGTCTAATAATCTCGTTGACCGGTGTTACCGCCAGTGGTTTTACTCTGTGCGGCCAGCCGTCTGATTAACGTTGCCGGCTCTTCAAAATTTTCTTAAGTATAGTAATATACATAAAGTTGTTTGAATTTATAATTATTTTTTCCAGCAATTTTAAAAACTTTATTTTAATGCTAACTAATAAATTTATATCTATGTATTTTTTTTAATATTTCCAAACTAGCTTTCTAAGAACATCACGAACTAACAGTTTACTGAAGTATGAAGTATACTTGTATAGTGAGCTTAGCAATTTTAGAAAATATATCTGACAACCTTGCTTTTTTCTACCTATTTTTAATTTAAAATGGAAATAGAGTACGTTTATTATATTTGAATTTATTGACTCCTATGAGACTGAGTTAAAGATTGTTGCGCCAATTAATTACTACAGAGTATAATTTTGGAGATTCGTCTATACAGTCTCAACGCCATTACCTACGCGTAAAATATTTGTGGAACAAAAATGTAATCATGCAAGGCTGAACGATTATATCATGGAAATAAATAACCTAGTTGAATCTTTCAAAAAAGGCCTTATTTACGAGGAGCTGATGAGGCATGTTTTATAAATTATTACCTCTGACCACGCGTGTATACGCCTTGGAATTATTTTAGTTGGTTTTTCGATTGTTCTGATATCAAAATGTTATTCTACCAGGAGCTGTCATTGTAGCGGCAGCGAAAAAACAAAATGCGAATAAATTTCCAAATTGCTGATTGGGCACATTCCAGCATGACTAGGAAAACACGTAGGAAAAGTCGGAAGGATTGAATTTTGACCGTGAGAGGTCACACATTTTGTTCCTATCTGATGCAGAAATAAGATAAAATTGTATAATATAGTCGTTTATAATGCAAGCGCTCCTAACCCACATCAACGTAATTTTGCAGTGTATAAAAAAAAAATTATAATTTGGAAAATGTGTATTAAGAGCTCTAACAACTATATGTTCAGACAAACGCATTTTTTCAAAAAAAATTATTCACTGCCATGCAAAAATTTACAACAACGCTTTAAAAACCTAAAATATATAAAATCATATACATTTTCAAGATAATATTATGCTGAAAATTATTATTAGCTTGGATTTGTGTAGAATTTATGGCCAAAAATATAAAAATTGCTAAAAATGCTGACAACTAAATGTTTGGAAAATCGAGAAACCTGCCCTAAAAAATGAATAAAAATCTGTTGTTGTCGCGGTAACCATTAATTTCACAATTAGATGTGTCAGTCACAGGTGATTTATGGTAGTTTTTGCAAATATTCGTTATTTTTAAATAAAAATGGGCCGTGGACGTGCGAATGATCAAAAATTACGGCAGACATATTAAAAGATTTACCGCGAGACTGGAAATTTGGATATAAAAGGTAAAAGTCCTAGAAGACCCAGACTTGTTAATGAAAGGAACTAAAGGTTGTTGGTGAAAATTAGCAAAAAAAGTCGACGGAACACCTTAAGGGATATAACAGCGCAACGGAACTCTGAAACAAGAGAAAGGCTATCCTGCGAATGTTGCAGAAAATACATTAATCAGTCTGGGCTCAGTTTTTATAAGGTATAACTATTTTATTTTTCAATTTTCGTACATGATCGTAGGCTAAAGAAAAGCTTTATTAACTGAGGCACAGAAAAAAATCGACTGAATTGGGCCAAATCGAAGGTATTGTGGACTATAGAAGTCCAAATAAATATACAAAAAGAATATAGAAGTATAGAGTCCAAATTTGATGTCTGCGTAGGCGATCATAGAAAGAGAGTAATAAGAACAAAAAGTGAAGCTTTTGACAAGGACTGCCTTAAACGAACCGTAAAATTCCCGAAGGTTGTCATGATTTGGGGATGTATGTCCGCTAAAGTTTGGGACAGTATGAGGTCATAGAGGGTACCGTCAACGCTGATATATACAAATAGTTACGAATAGCTTATTACCGACTGTTCAGGATATGTACCCAGACAATAATTTCATATTCCAACAAGTCGGCGCAACTTCCCCATTCTGCAAATAAGACATGTGGCATAAGATAAAAAAGAGTTTTGAGAGATTATCCTCATAGAACGGTCTCTACTTAAAAAAAAATCGCCGAAATTTGGGACACCTTTTCACCAGAACTCCGTCGAGGCTTGGTTGAAACAATGCCTGCAAGAAGTCGGGCCGTAATTAAGGCAAAAGGTGACGTAAAGCCTTATTAATACTTAAACTATATTTTTTTTTGAACATTTAGTTGCCGGTTATTTTGTTACATTTTATTTGTTGTGGTAAGTTGTAATATTATGGTGTTAATTTGGTTTTTTTGAAAACATTAATTAAAATAAACCTTTAAATCATTTAAGTTTTTATGTACTGTCTGCTGCATTACTCGATTTTTGCTTCATTATACATAAAAACACGTCTAATACGCGAAAAATGCGTTTGTCCGAACATACAGTGTGTCCCGTTTTTTTTGGAACCACCCCTATAACTTTGGAACGATAAGTCGGATCAATTTGAAATGTTGGCAAATGATTAACTTTTGCTACGTGCATAATTAGATGAACTGGCATTAAAATTACTCCATACGCGTGCGCTCTAGGACACTTTAAAGGGTCACTTTTTTCAAGAACTAACATGAGCGATTGGAGTGGATGAAATCCAATGACATATTCTTATTCAGCACTAGAATAAACCCCCTGATGCAAAAATTCAAGGACCTACCGTTACTAGTTGTCGAGATACAGTGTGTTTTTTTTTTTGGGGGCCACTCCTATATCTTTGGAACCAGGAGTCGGATCCATTTGAAATTTTAGCAAATAATGTCGGCAAATAATTAATCCCTGCTACGTGCATAATAGGTTAGTTAGTGACAAAATTACTCCATAGGCGTGCGCTCTAGGGCACTGTAAAATGTCATTTTTTTCAAAAACTAACATGAGCGATTGGAATAGATAAAATCTAATAACACATTCTTATTCAGCACTAGCATAAACTCACTGACGCAAAAATGCAAGTGCCTACCGTTACTAGTTATCGAGATACAGTGTGTTTGTGTTTTGGGGGCCACCACTATATCTTTGGACCCAGAAGTCGGACCCATTTGAAATCTTGGCAAATAATATCGGCAAATAATTAATCCCTGCTACGTGCATAATTAGGCAAGTTGGTCACAAAATTACTCCAAAGGCGTGCGCTCTAGGGCACTTTAAAGGGTCACTTTTTTTAAGAACTAACACGAACGATTGGAGTGAATGAAATCCGATGACATATTCTTATTCAGCACTAGAACAAACCATTTGGTACAAAAATTCAACCTACCGTTACTAGTTATCGAGATACAGTGTGTCTGTTTTTTTTAGAGCCTATCTTATGGTTCCTATCCGTTGGTGGTCGGTGGAATTTGACATGCTCGTATTTTCGTTGGGAGAGGCATGGGACCCACACCATAATTGAAGGGGTTGTTATTAGACTTAGTAGAAGGCCATAAGGGCAAAAAATCTTCAGGGAAAGCTTGCGATTTTTTTTTCCAAAAATGGCAGCCTCCGGGCAGATTTTGGAAACGGCTTGCAAAATATTAGCAAAATATTTTTTTTTCATAATCATCGAATAAATACAATTTTTTTATACTTGTGATTTTTGCAAAATTCTTATTTTCCTTAAAGAAACAACTATGTATTGTACAATCTCATAGACAAAATGTGATGAAATAAAAATTCAAATTTCCATAACTTTTACAGATCTCAAAATTTCGAGAAAATCACAAGTATAAAAAAATTGTTCACTCGGTGATTATGAAAAAAAATATTTCGCAAATATTTTGCAAGTCGTTTCAAATGGATCCGACTCCTGGTTTCACAGATATAGGGGTGGCCCAAAAAAAAACCAAACACACTGTATCTCGATAACTAGTAACGGTAGGTACTTGAATTTTTGCACCTTTGGGTTTATTCTAGTGCTGAATAAGAATATGTCATTGGATTTCATCCACTCCAATCGCTCATGTTAGTTCTTGGAAAAAAGTGACGAGATTATTTGCCAAGATTTCAAAGGATCGACCGGTTACAGATATAGGGGTGGGCCAAAAAAAAACAACACACTGTGCCCGACTAGAAGCGCACGCCTAGTGTTGATAAATGTCATTATTTAATGCCACTTCATTTAATTATGCACGTAGCAAAAGTTGATCATTTGCCAACATTTCAAATTGATCCGTCTTCCCGTTCCAAAGTTATAAGGGTGGTTCCAAAAAAAAAAACGGGACACACTGTATATTATAGTTGTTAGGGCTCGTAGATAAATCTAACACGTATCAATAAAATAATCTCACTACCATGTTTCACAAACTATTAATAATTTTGGAACAGCTGCGAGTAAAAATCATCTAAAAGTTTGTAATTGTCGTCGGTCAAATGGCGACGCAATAGTTCACGTGAAATACACAGGTAGGCAATTTGATCGAATGGTTAAAGTTTTACCTTTGGACTTGGCGCGGATCAAATTCCAGCAATTTAATCTTTATTTTTTTATAGCTTTAATACGCATTAATTGAACGACGAAATTATACACGGTGGAGACTTTAACTGGAATATATTCGCTAGCGGGGTGGTGAATGATTTTTAAAAAAAATTCCCGAAACACGTCAACTTTTAAATGTATTTACCTACATTTTGCAAGTAATATGAAAAATATAGCCCTTCAGGGGTGGCTGAAACCACCCTCGACATGATTTTTTTCAAATGCAACCCTATAGCTTGTGACACCTCATTGTAAAGCTGGTGGAAGAGGAATCCAACATACTGATCAAATTTTAATTTTTAGTATGTTTGTAGGGTTGCATACAATTAAATTTATTTTCAACGTAACAATTGTTCAAAATGTGCACCATTCACTTGTTGGCAGCATCCCAGTCTGTGGTAGGCTTCGTCCCTTACATTATGCAACATTTGCGGTGTTATTTTTCCGATTTCCTCTCTTATCCATTCCTGCAGATCTGCTATGTTGTTGGGTTTCTGAATGTAAACCCTACTTTTAAGATGTCCCCACAAAAAGAAATCCAGTGGTGTAAGATCTGGAGATCTTGCTGGCCCCTCAAAATTACCTCGCCTCCCAATCCACCTACCGGGAAAAATTCTGTCCAGATACTGACGAACAATGGCAGCATAGTGTGGTGGGGGTCCCATCTTGCTGAAACCATAACCTCTCGTTGGTCAAGTTGGGGTTTAAGGGGTTTGGAAATAAATGACATAGCACTGTCATTAGTTCGTGCTGGAGTAAACGCAAGTATCTTGCTTCATTAAGAGTGTCATCAAAGAAAAATGGTCCTACAATTCTATCTTGTATTATTCCGGCCCACACATTAGTTTTCTGTGGGCGCTGAGTATGAAGTTCCCTCATCCAATGGGGGTTCTCTTCAGCCCAGTAACGACAATTTTGGCGATTTACGTGCCCATTTAATCTAAAAGTAGCCTCGTCAGAGAAAACTATCCACTCTAAAGATAACTGGTTTTTATCAATACAAGTCATCAATAAATCGCAAAATTCCAACCGTGGATCTGGATCATCTTCAAGTAGCTCTTGAACAGCTTGCATTTTATATGGGCGTTTTTTCTCATATTTAAGTATTTTTAAAAATGTTTTGTGATTAAGATTACTATCACGGGCCAGTTGACGGGCTGGAGTGATTGGATTTTCTTCTAGAGCAAGCAACAAATTCAACTTCGTGTCGTCATCAACAACAGCCTGCCTCTTACTCGATACTTTCCTGACATGACCCATCTCTCGATATTGTGCCTCAATTTTACTAATGGTACCTTGATGTAGTGGTGGCAAGTCAGGATGCGTTTTCTCGAAACAAGCGCACAACTTCGCATTTAGTTCGCGCCCTATCACCATATCCAATCATCATCAAAATTTCGATTTTTAGTGATTTAGTTAAATAAGACATTATCACCAATTTGAAATAACACTTCGTTTTAAACTCTGAATACAGCATACAAACTAAATTACTCTTTGCGGCCGTGTAAAAACACTAGCAAAAAATAACAAATATCAGTTGTGGCAAAAAATTGCTTGGAATTTTTTTGTGGGGACATATGAAAAGTAAGATTTACATTCCAAAACTAAACAACACACATTTTGAGTATGAAATTGTTGCGTTAAAAATAAATGAAACTATAAAATTACGTTTTAATTGTATGCAACCCTACAAACATACTAAAAATTAAAATTTGATCAGTGCGTTGGATTCCCCTTTCCACCAGCTTTACAATTAGGGGTCACAAGCCATAGGGTTGCATTTGAAAAAATCATGTCGAGGGTGGTTTCAGCCACCCCTGAAGGGCTATATTTTTCACATTACTTGCAAAATGTAGGTAAATACATTTAAAAGTTGACGTGTCTCGGGAATTTTTTGAAAAATCATTCACCACCCCGCTAGCGAATATATTCCAGTTAAAGTCTCCACCGTGTATAAAAATAGACACTTTAATAGGAAAAACGTTCCAATATAAACATTTCTGTTACAAAAATTGTTGAAACGACGTTCTAAATATTTTTGACACATTCCAACAAAACCCGAAACATTTTCTACAAGATGGGGACTAGTGTTTATACTTTTTTTTTGGTGTCAATAAGTTAACACTTTCAGGTTTCTAAAAAAGTGTAAAAACACTCATAAAAAGAAAATCTTGCCTCAAACTTTCGCCGCTAAAAGTTTGGCCGGCCTGTAGAATCGTATAGTAGCGGCCGAAATTAAAATATCGACGAAAAAGAGGGTCGTTTTACGACAGGGCAGTATCTGTTACAACACTTTTCCAATAAATGCGTGACCCTAATTGTGTTCGGAGTTTTTGTAGCCGCGCCACTCCAGATAATTCCAGACTCCCGCGAGATTTACTCCGTAATGTAATGTTTCTGTCCGAGGGATGATGGCGTCTCAGAGGGACGCTAAGAAAATCTCTGTTTTAAGGGCGTTGTTCATTTCGCGCCAGAGTCGTTAGCACTAGTTCCGATTTGCTGTTTTACCTTCGCTGAAAAAAACTATCCACATCGATCACGAGCTTTATCGAGCAGAACCCGGAATAAAGGCAATAGTTATTAATAGTTACTATTCAGCATTAGTAGATTGAAGTTGCTTAATTGAAAACCGGCTATATCCATATTTGACCGAAAATTATTTTTTGTATTATCTCATAACTGCTCATAGAGCTCTATCGATTCCCGCAATCATTTTAGTCCAAAACCAACTATATCTGTATAAAAATTCCACTTAAAAGTGATGTTTTGAAGCATAACCGGCTATATCCCAATTTTTGAAGCAAAACTGGCTATATTCAATGATACGTTTTAAAACGTATGTTATATGTGAAACGATTGGGACATGACTGGCTATACAATATTAAGGATCTAGAAAAAAAATACAAAAAAATCAAAGGAATTTCGGATGCCAAGAGAATTCCTATTAAGAAAAAACACATAAAAAACAAACAGCAGGCCCAAATAACAGTGTCTTTACACAAATACTACAGAAATAATAAACAGTTTCATGTAGCTCAAACTCTAATAAAAAAGGGAAAATACCATGAATGTATGGAGTTAAAACAAGTCGAATTTAGAAACCGTATACCGGAAAAAAAGAAGTCGAGTCTATCTCATCTAATGAAAGAACATTTCGGAGAGAATTGGGAATCCCGTGTTGACCTTGAATGGTACAAGAAACTTTTGTTTCAAACAGAAGAAGCAGCTGCAGAGGAAAGCGGACCTGGTGCTTCAGAAGATGATGGTATAGGATGTGATTGCCTTCATGAAGAAACCGCAGTAAATAATAAAAACATTAGTTTTTGAATTTTATATGTTCCATAACCTTAGAAGTTAGGATATTTGTTTTGTTTTTTTATTATTATTATTATCATTAATAATGTAATATCAGTTTTAAGTTTTGCTTCGTTTTACATTTGATTTTAAAGCATATTTTGTTTTTTAATTAGCTTTATCCGGGGTTTTCATTTCTTTTAACAAGATTTCGAAGCAAAACCGACTATATCCAAAGCTCTTTTCAAAATTTTGAGGAAACTATAAGGTATAAGTTAATTTATCTTAATCAAGCCAAATCAGTATACTGGATAGAGGAGGTGTGTTTTTGTCTCTTTTTTCTAACTTTAAGGGTCATGAAATGAGAAGTTTTTGCCTTCTCCGTAAAAAAATCAAAAATGGATATAGCCGGTTTTGCACGCAAGCTCCTCAATTAAAAAAGAAGTTTGTGACAGAAAATTCTGCCTTTGGAATTTGGTATGATAAAATAATAATTTGCATTTATTTGCATTGAAATAGTAAGAAGTAATAAAAATAAATAATCAAAATGCTTATGATTAAAAATATTATAACAATGATGACTGACTGAACATGAGGATCGTCATGGTTAAGATCGAGAGTAGTTGATCCAGAGTGCTTTTCATATTATACACTGAGGGCAAAAAGTATATAAAAACGAAAAATCAAGGCCGTACCCTATGGTAGCTTTCAACGAGGAGTCCAATGGTGACCTTGGATTTGACCTTGAAACTCAATATCAAGGTCATTTCAAGGTCACCTTTGTTTTTGTAATGGCAACCCACATTTTTGATGCCACAATTGAAAAGAACGGGAAATTTCACGTTCAGATATGTATCCATATCTGAGTTCAAGGTGACCTCTATGGGTTGGACAAAGGTCAGTGAGAGGCAAGGGGAACTCACTTGAAAAAAGCACCCCGAAGCGAACAAAATTCTTCTACGTCCATGTCGTTGTCCTTGGGTAATGCTGAAAGGAGGAATATGCCTTCAAAAATTTTTCTTCGATAAATAAATTTACTTGATGTCCTCTGCTACTGTAGTTTGACCTCTGTCCAACCCATAGAGGTCATCTTGAACTCAGATCTGAATACATATCTGAACGTGAAATTTCCCACTCTTTTCGATTGTGGCATCAAAAAAGTGGGTTTCCATTACAAAAACAAAGTTGACCTTCAAATGACCTTGGTATTGAGGTTCAAGGTCAAATCCAAGGTCACCATTGGACTCTTCGTTGAAATTTACCATAGCGTACGACCTTGATTTTTCATTTTGTAACCAATTTCGCGGAATTTCTAGGTGTTTCCATACTTTTTCCCCACCCTGTATATTGTATAATGTGGTACATGGATTTTCATTTTGACTGCGGCATTACTGAAGCATGACTCGTCGAAAAAATGTTAAGTGTTCTGATGCAGCAACGGGTTAATCTCAAGTTTCTTGTTAAACTGGGAAAAACCTTTGACAGAAGCTTACACAATGTTAAAAAAGTGTACGGGAATGAATGTTTATCCCGCACATAAGTTTTTGGATGGTAAAGAGGGACCTCAAACCATCGAAGACGATCCGCGCCCCGGACGGTCCTCAACGTTAAAAGCGGACGAAAACATTGAAAAAAATGGTGAATTAATCCGTGAAGATCGTCGTCTAAGCATCTGATGGCTTGCTGAAATAACAGGAGTCGACAAAGAATGTGTTCACCAGACTTTGCATGAATCGTTCAACATGCGCAAAATTTGCACAAAAATGGTGCCAAAACTTCTGATTCTCGAGCAAAGGGAATCAAGAATGAACATTTGCGCTGGCATTCTAAACAACATTGATACTGATCCAGGCTTATAGAGCTTAAGAGACTTTTACGAGTCGTAGTTTTTCAACGGTTTTGACCTTTGACAGATTTCTTACAGTTCATATGTATTATTATCTGTTGTATGAAACAACTTGTATTATATATTACGTCACTTCTGAATACGGATATAAAAAGAATTGTTGAATTAACTGTTACCTATTTCTACTATTAATATTGTTTTTACTAAACGCACCTATCTTCTTCTGCTGACTATCATTAAGACATGAAGCAGCTGTTACAACATTCCCCCAAATTTAATTATCATCATGGATAATGCCTCTTATTCATAATGTCTAATAATATACAAACGAACCTACAATATAAATATAAATATCATTTCACAAGATTCTAGAAACCAGAGGTAAAATTTGTTACGTGGTAAGCAAATTATTTTCTACTTCATCATAATTTATTAGTTAATGAACCTGCAGAACAGTGTTACATGTTACGTTAATTGTTAATTCACACGTGATGTTTAAAACTGTAAATTGTACTGATGTTTAAAGTTATGTGCGTGCCTATGGAGGAGATTTAGCTCAGATCGACATCATATGTACAATTCTTTATTCGCATGTAGTAGACTATGTTAGAAACGTGGCTTTATTTCTCAGTTAGACGCAGCTTCTCATATTTTAGTCGCCTCTCCTGTGTAAGAAACATTTCCAGTACCCACCTAGGATGACAAATCGCCAAGTAGAATAATGTTAGGCTTGGTAACATTACGTGTGTAGCGTAACGTCAATATTTTAGTTACGACGAATTAGTAAATGCAGCTATAACGCAAGAGAGAATTCGGATAAGCGATGTGGGCTTTTCAGCGTTTTCGTAAATAAACTGCTCGTCAAAATTAGCGTAACACTTTTTTGATGAGCGCCATTTTCGTTCTGTTTGAGCTAGAGACTTAGGGTTTGAAAATTCCGGTGGCCTATAGGATTGTTTTTAATGGCCCGAAGTGGCTACACTGTGACTTAAACGGTTCGCCGCCCACACCTGACGGCAACTTCAAAGTCCTACAAGATGGACTAAGAAGGACACTGCCTGGTAAAAACCCTATTCTGGCACACATTACGACCTCCCTAACAAGTCCTGAGCATTTGGTCGCTGTCTCACCCCTTCTTATGCTGGTTTTAACATGCTCTGACCACTGGTTGGCGGTTTCATTCATCCAAAGGCTGCTAAAAGTAATTGGTCTGGGGTGTCACGACCAATTTTCACCCGCGGGCTATTCAAACATCAATCCAGACTATAGCTACACCTACCCCCCACCCACCCCCTCTGGTTCCACCTCTGTTGGAGGCTACGTAGGCAGTCGCTTGGTCTCTAATTCATGTCCTAGCATCACGTGAAGTCTCTCGAATTTGACTGGACTCACTGAGGACCGTCGAATGAGCGCCAAAAGTAAAATTCCACCCCCCTTCCCCCCAAGCTACCCCTTGCAAATTTGACTGTGACTTTGAAATAGTTCCTGAGTAAGCCTGAACTTGAAATAGTTCCTGAAGTGAGCGCGACAAGTGTTCCTTGCAGCTTGGGCAAGCGAACGCCCGACTTTCCCAACGCCTGGAAAGTAGGCCACCCTAACAACACCTGTCCAGTGTCACAAAGAGGCAAAGAGGGAGACGAAAGGGTTGGTTTTGCACAAATTTTTCCAACGAAATTCGACCTTTTTCAGCTGTTAGTTGTTCTTTAGGAATTTGTTGATGGAGAAAACATTGTTTAACAGTAACAGAAAACCCTTTGGGTTACAGAGTTCAAATGCAAGACAAATCTTTTGATGAATTGAAAACGTCAAAAAAGTGTTTGTCAAACTTCAAAAAATTTACATGCCACTGGACAGGTGTTCTTAGGGGTGGGCTACCTTCCAGGCGTTGGGAAAGTCGGGCGTTCGCTTGCCCAAGCTGCAAGGAACACTTGTCGCGCTCACTGAGCGTCTCTCTCACGGATATTACGATTATCGATTCGTACAAGTGTAAGGGAAGGTTGCACTACCCAACGACCTCTCATTTAAGAATTTTCGCCTACTCAAATTTTTTTTGCAGGGTGTTAAAAAAAGAGGGTGCTGGAACACAAAGAAGGATTTGAAAGATACGAACTACTCGAAGTGGTCCGGAATGGGTTCAGACTTACTCAGGAACTCTTTCTAAGTCACTCCACGTGTAGAGACCTGCTTACATCTCCTCAACGTAGCAAATTTGCAAGGGGTAGCTTGGGGGTGGAATTTTACTTTTGGCGCTCAATCGACGGTCCTCAGTGAGTCCAGTAAACTTTGATATACTTCATGTGATGTTAGGACATGAATTAGAGACCAAGCGACTGCCCACGTAGCCTCCAACAGTGGTGAAACCAGAGGGGGTGGGTGGGGGTAGGTGTAGCTATGGTCTGGAGGGATGTTTGAATGACCTGCGGATGAAAATTGGTTGTGACACCCCATACCAATTGATTTCTCCAACTGATTCCAAGTCTCTAGCTCAAACAGAACGAAGTGGCGCTCACCTAAAAGTGTTACACTAATTTTGACAAGCAGTTTATTTTAAAAGACCGCATTACTGTACTATGTTGTATCTTACACAGTGTGTCCTAGTTATAGTTGCCGCCCTATAACTCAACCATTTCTTGAGATATTTTAAAGTTTCCAAAACTTTAATAGAGTTTAATAACCGAACATTCCCAGGCACTCCACATAACATGTTTTCGATTAAAATAAAACAATAGATACGAAAACTCAATTATTATTTTAAATAGAACACCTTGTAATAAATAGAGAATTGAATTATAATATATTCCCTGTCTTATATACCTATATGTATATTAATATACAGGGCGCACTGAACAATTTAAACGCAAATATCTCTAAAACGGTCAATTGGAGCGACATTTAAGTGGTATACGTTTTCTGTCAACACTGAAGGAAAAAATAGATATTTTCAATAAAATCATTACTATCGACTTCTATATCTTTAAAACAAAATAAGTTTTTTTTTTACGAAAATTCCAGAATATGTAGTCCTTGGCAAGTAGAATAACTGTATTTTTGTAAAATTGCAAAATATTTTCTGGTTTTTGCAAAAATTGAGTTGTTTTTGTTTTGAAACTTGAAAAAAGAATTTTTTTTTTCAAGTTTCAAAAATAATGGACCCCCTTTTTTACAGTAAATTTAATTTGGTTGGGCCCCGTAAAATGCTTGCTCCGCTCGACACGTTGATGCGCGTTAAAGACTGTGACAGCGTTAATGCTCAGCGTGCATGGGATCGACAGATACAACAGTCGCGTCAGTCTTTCTTGTAAATCGAAAATGAATTATGCCAAAAATCATTTTTGACTTCAGAATCGTAATCAGCAACCCAAAAAACTTAATAATATGCATTTAATACCAACTTTTTACTTTTTAGTGAAATTTGACAGCTTGTTGACAGCTGTCATTAAGTCGAAATTTATTCTTGATTCCAGATTCGTATCAGCGACCCAAAAACCCACTATATATTTTTTTAAATTCCCTCTATAAGAGTTTATAGGGGTTATATGGGGGTGGAGAGAAAAATTGATGCGGTAGAAATTGTTTTTTGCCAAATTTGGTTTCAGTGCATCAAACTACTAGGAAATGATGGGTCTGATCGCAAAGACAGAACATTTTTTTTGTAGACATGTGTAATTTATATGGTATAGTATGTAATACAACCATTTCAATTTCCCAAATTAAAACATTTTGAAAAATTCTCAGACAGGCCAACTCCTAAATATTCATAGTGATTCTTTTTTTTTTGATAAATTAAATATTCTTACTATGTTTGGTTTTTGACATAATGACGCCATCGATATTTTTAAAATACTATTTTTGGGAAATAAGGGAAATAATGAATTTATTCCACACTTCATGTACAAACAATGGATAATCAGGTTCACCTAAAAATTATGTGTTCCTATCACCAAAATTTCGGGTATGCCGTAAGTGGTATCATATAAGAATCAAATAAATTGCATTAGTCATTTCTGTCAAACATTCTGCATTTATGATATTATAACTTATGATTGGTGGAAACACGCATTGCAGAGAAGAAACCCCATATACAGTTTGTGTAAAGCCGGTTGTGAAAAAGGACAAATGCTACACTTCTCGGTCAAACAACAAGCACAGATGGTGAGAGCGTCGGTCTTATTCCCTCACTACCTTCGATGAGTGTGCGGTTGCTTCTTATCTGTCGGCACACTTCTGTTTGTTAGTGGCGTCTGTGAGTCGGACGAACATTGATCTCGATTTACCGGGATCGAGAGTACCTCCCCCCGTTTCGAGGATGCTGATGCTGTCAGAATGTCTCTTTGGGATTGCGCAACCCCCCAAAACGGCCAAAAACCACCTCCCTACATCATTTCCTTGTAAAAAAAGTCTTTCCCCCGTTTTTCGAGGATGGTGAGCTCGGTGGTGGTGTTGAAGATGACTTCCGACCCTCACCAAAACTCACCTCACCCCTCCACCGGTCAATACTCACCCCCAGTAAGGGTGATTTTTTTATTTTTTTTTTATATCACCGACAAAACGTCTGTCCCCCCGTTTTCGAGGATGCTGAACACGGTGGTGGTGTTCAATATCCCTTGCGACCCCCAACCAAACCCTCCATCACCCAAAACTCACCCCTGAAAAGGGTGATATATTTATTGAGTTGGAGATTGAAGGGATTTGAAAAAAAAATCATCCACCACCACCGTGCTCAGCATCCTCGAAAACGGGTGGGCGGGACAGACATTTTGCCGCTGATATAAAAAAATACCCCTTTCGGGGTTGAGTTTTGGCTGGTGGAGGGATTGGTGGGGGTCGCAAGGGATATTGAACACCACCACCGGTTAAGCATCCTCGAAAACGGGGGGACAGACGTGTTGTCGCTGATATAAAAAAACACCCCTTCCGGGGGTGAGTTTTGACCGGTGTAGGGGTTGGTGAGGGTCGGAAGTCATCTTCAAAACGGGGAAAAAGACGTTTTTTACAAAAAAGATATGGAGGGTGGTTTTTTTTCCCTTTTTTTGTGGGTGTTCCCCCCACCAAAAAGTTGTTGACACCACCACCGTGCTCAGCAACGTCGAAAACGGAGGAAGAGACGTTTTTTAAAGAATGATCCGGGTAATCCAGATCATTTTTTTAGGGTTTTTTTCCGACTCACAGACACCACTATGTCCTTTTTCATAACTGGCCGATGTTGGTTTTACACACACGGTATATAATGTTAATATTATGTTGCAAATGACAGACACAAATACAGCTAGATCTGTAAATGAAATCAAAGAGTAAACGTTGATGTTTCAAGTTAAAACAATAATGTATACATTTTAGTAGGAACCACATGATGGACGGAAAAGTGTTAAAGGTTTCGTTGTTTTGATCGCTTCAGTTATGATATGACTATCCTGGGTGTTTCCCCACCGCCGAGCTTCGACAACTATGGCACCTGTGAGTCGGACGAACATTGATCTCGATTTACCGGGATCGAGAGTACCTCCCCCCGTTCCGAGGATGCTGATGCTGTCAGAATGTCTCTTTGGGATTGCGCAACCCCCCAAAACGGCCAAAAACCACCTCCCTACATCATTTCCTTGTAAAAAAAGTCTTTTCCCCCGTTTTCGAGGATGGTGCGCACGGCAGTGGTGTTGAAGATGACTTCCGACCCTCACCAAAACTCACCTCACCCCTCCACCGGTCAAAACTCACCCCCAGTAAGGGTGATTTTTTATTAATTTTTTTATATCACCGACAAAACGTCTGTCCCCCATTTTCGAGGATGATGAACACGGTGGTGGTGTTCAATATTCCTTGCGACCCCCCACCAACCCCTCCATCAGCCAAAACTCACCCCCGAAAAGGGTGATATATTTATTGATTTGGAGATTGAAGGGATTTGAAAAAAAATCATCCACCACCACCGTGCTCAGCATCCTCGAAAACGAGTGGGCGGGACAGACATTTTGCCGCTGATATAAAAAAATACCCCTTTCGGGGTTGAGTTTTGGCTGGTGGAGGGATTGGTGGGAGGTCGCAAGGGATATTGAACACAACCACCGTGTTCAGCATCCTCGAAAACGGGGGGGACAGACGTGTTGTCGCTGATATAAAAAAACACCCCTTCCGGGGGTGAGTTTTGACCGGTGGAGGGGTTGGTGAGGGTCGGAAGTCATCTTCAACACCACCACCGTGCTCAGCAACGTCGAAAACGGAGGAAGAGACGTTTTTTACAAGGAAATGATGTAATCCAGATCATTTTTTCAGGGTTTTTTCCGACTCACAGACACCACTATGTCCTTTTTCATAAATGGCCGATGTTGGTTTTACACACACGGTATATAATGTTAATATTATGTTGCAAATGACAGACACAAAGACAGCTAGATCTGTAAATGAAATCAAAGAGTAAACATTGATGTTTCAAGTTAAAACAATAATGTATACATTTTAGTAGGAACCACATGATGGACGGAAAAGTGTTAAACGTTTCGTTGTTTTGATCGCTTCAGTTATGATATGACTATCCCGGGTGTTTCCCCACCGCCGAGCTTCGACAACTAAGAAGGAAAAATTTGGCTAGACAATTCAAGAGCTCACATTTTGTAAAAGAAAAAAATAGTAATACTACTAATAAGAGCTGGTATGATGCTAGTGCTAAACTATATCCTATACATATACAGTGTCCGCCATACAGTTGGAACCATACGGGATTCTTTTTAATATCAGGGTTTGATAAAAACCTTTTGGTGACAATTACTTCTGCTTCCAAAATTCTGGAATGCCGGTGCTATCGATTTATATGTATGGCAACATCTATGGTGTTATGCGTAGTAATAAAATATTTTAAAATATTGAAAACTTCACTCAGCTTCACCAGCTACAACTTCACCCAAAATTTAACCACCCAACAACTGGCCTAAGAATCAATTAAATGAAAAAAGTTAAATAGCTACACAGCAACAATCTTGCGTGATACTTACCAAATGACCTAAGAAAGTAAACTATGCTTTCTTCTTTAAGTTTTTAATAGAACACTGATACTTACTAAAAAAAACAAAAGAAATTAATGTAGTCTGACTAGGTCATTAAATTAAATCTCGTTCTTCAAACGCTCCATTGACGTTTTATTTTTCTGTCACAGCAAATCGCATTTCTTGCTTTAAGATATTCATTAAGAGCGCAATTTTAAATTGTGTTCTTAACATTCGGAATATCGGTTTCCTCTTTAATTAGCTTTTAGCAGTCAGGCCAATGAAAAATGAATCGTCCATTGTACGAAACTAATTTATCATAAAGTCGACCCCCAGAGAAAGCGCGACTAAAACAAAAGTTTTAATGTTGCTTTTGTCTACTGTTTCATACGTATTTTATTTCCGCGCGTTGGCTAAATACGATCCCTCATATTAAACATAACATTTTTTTTCTCGCATAAAGTTCTCTACCAGTTATTACCGGAAAAAAGAGGAAATTATCAAGGTTTACTATAGAATTATTAACGGCTCTTATTTTTCATTTTCCGAAACACAAAATGTTCTTTTCATTACTGGAAAATACCTTTCCTTCTTATATTTCAAAAACAAACCAATTTTTCATTTTTGAATTTTTTGTATTTTTGATTTTATAATCTATTTTTTTACATCAAATCTTCATTATTCGCCTTTTAATTTAGTAATTAGTTTCACTTTTAAGTTTTTTTGTGTTCTTCATTTGACTTTGTCATCCTTCAATCGAAATGTCAAAAAAATAATTGTCAAAAAATTTAAAGCCTACTATATACTTACGTCCTAAGTATATCGGTATTAAGTTATATAACAAATTAACACCTGAATTAAAAAATATTAGAAATATCAAATCTTTCAAAAAACAGTTACAAACGTTTTTATTAAACAATGTTTTCTATAGTGTGTCCGATTTTCTTAATTTTTGATATTATTTTAACTTCCCATTTAATAAATTATGTTAATGTATATTACTGTAGTCATTAAATTGCTGTATCATTTTATTTTATTTTAATATGGATCATTTGTTAATGCTTATTATTTTACAATAATGATTGTTCACTTTTATTAAATTTAACTGTTTCTATGTACTTGTAAAATTAAAAGTGATTGTGTTTTTGACTTTTCCTATACTATGTAACATAGTCAATTGGAATAGATTCTATTATTATTATTATTATTATTATTATTATTGTTACATAATTACGTAAAAATATGCAGGGTGTTTCATTTACGAAATTGTCAAAACTCCTCACGCCCGAACAAAAGGAATCATGAATGGAAATCCGTGCGCTGATATTCTAAACATCAACACTGAGACTGATTCAGGGTTGTTAGACACGGATTCTACAAGATTCGAAAGTGTGGAAGCGGTGAAAGCAAAAGCGAGGGAGCTTCTGAACCAGCTGAGGTTCTAAGCGGACTTCCAGCACTGTTTTCAACAATGGAGAAGTCGAATGGAGCGGTGTAGAGATAGCCAATGGGAGTACATTGAAGGCGAAAAAAGTTGCTACCGTAATTGGTAACGAATAAAAAGTGTTATAGCAGTCAAGTTATTTAATAGCCAAACCTCATATATATAAATTTATTATTTTTTCCATTCATGTTAGACTTCCACTCCAATACTTACGTGGATGTGGAAGCATGAATAGATAGATGATAGATAGACCTTTATTACCTGTATAGCCATATTACAATATGAAGGTTCGTCATAGATTTTGTATATCTAACAATATCAGCAAATATATACAGAGTTTAACAACGTAAATGTTAGTTATTTTTATAAACAAAATTAAATAAGACATATATAACATAGTGTAAAACATAAAATAACAATTATCAGTGTATGCATAAAATAAAGACGACACATGGCACATGCATTTATACATTTACATACATTTTATAAAATATACATGAGAAATTATATTAATTAACTGAACCGATTACGTTGTTCAAGATCTCAACAGAATATCTTCAAACTCAGTGATAGTGCACACACTAGTTTCTAAGAGAACAGTCTTAATGTGTTTTTTAAAAATTTTAGGAGATAGACTTTACGTGATTCGGCAATAGATTATATATTCGCATAGTTTGGGGATTTTTATAAAACATGTGGTGAAATTGATTTAAATAAATGTTAGATTGGGTACGTGTATTATGACTGTGTACATCAGAACCCTCTTTAAATTGATCTTTATTTTTATGAATAGACTGCAGTATTTTTAATATGTAAATTCCTGTTACTGAATTTTATTATTTTTGAAAGCATTTTTGCAAGATTCAAGTGGTTCTAGATTGAAGATTAATCTAATTATTCTTTTTTTGTATAATAAATACACGCATCCATTCAGTTGCCTGCCCCCAAGAGCTAATATTATAGCTTAAGGCTGAGTATGCCAGGGCATAATATACATTTAGCAGAGCCTTATGATTTAAATATTTTTTTAGTGAGTAAATAGCATAATAGGCTTTATTCAGTTTTGCTACATACATGTTCTATTTGATCATCCCACATTAATTTTGAGTCTAAATATGTAGGTATTTCCCAAAAAAAAAATACTTTGCTAAAAATTATCTCTATGTAGATTTATAGACTACCATTCTATTTTTGAATGAATGCCTTGTGAAAGAAATGCACCCTCTTTTTTAAATAAGGACCGTGATAAGAAAAAGGGGACGGAGTTATACATATTTTATGACATGCACATAAAGATACCCTTTTCTGGAATAAAATCTTTTCCCTGCGTTACCCAATATAAGTTGAAATAAAAATGAAAAATGAAGAACAAACAAATGTACTCTAAAAGTATGAAAGATGTGGACACTGAAATATACGCGTGTATATGTACGAATTAAGTGAAGAGAGCATAATACGAAAAAATTTATATATGGCAATTTCCAGTCCATTTACAGGAAAATCATTTATATCCCCAAGTATACTGCTATTTTCGCTGATAGCGAGGGCAAAGGCTAAAATAGAGACATCTACGGAAAGAACTTTGCAAACACTCGTTTAGCCTTTTCTAAGTGATATCTAAATGCTATCCGAAGTTAGGTAAAACTGACCAGTTCTAAAGGTACATAAAAACACTCATATATGAAATAATGCCTAAATTCACACAATAAAACATTTAGAGGTATTTCTTCTCCGATCTTGATAAAACTCGGGAGGATGAACGATGACCAAAAATTATGGGAAACGTTTTTTGAATGGCCACCAATAAGGTCATTAGGAGGATGAAACTAGGGGTTGAAGTTCATCCCCAGCCACAGTTCATTATTTTAGAATATCTAGAATATAGTGTATATAGAATAAAACTCTAAATTTATAAAAATAAAGGTAGTAAAATAAAAAAGGTAGTAAATGTCATTTTACTGCATACACTATACTTCCACGCCACTGTCTTAAAATTAAATCAACCCCACATTAAGAAACAATTGGAAGCCGCAGGGTGTTTTCAGACATTCTTTCGTTGTACCAACCAACTCGTACTGATAAAAACGCTTGGCAAAATGAAAGCTCAAAATTAAATTAATTCATCCGAAGAGTTACTTGACGTTAAAATGGAATTTGCTGTTTTCAATAACGTATAACTTTAATATTCGGAACATGTATGCAGGCATAATTTAATCGTTGCTGAATGAAATCCAGAATAGCGCAGCAAGATGTACTGAATAGAGCACCCGTCACATGTCTAAATTAATTTAGATTATTTATTATTATACTTTATTTAGTTTAACAGAAATAGGAGCAAATGTACTATCCATTTGCTCCTAACGATGGAGTTTGGATACTTCGTAAGTGATCGATGGTTAAGGATTGAATTTACACCATTTTCTTATCTAATACGTACGACGTAGTCTACATATCAGCAGTTTCATTATTATAGTTGTAGTTCTATTCTCGTGCAATTTGCTGCACACAAATCTGGCTACAGTTAAATAATTAATTGGGTACCAGTATACATCCTGATGTGTGTTAGTTTAACACAAAACCCCTTTTCCTTTTCAGATGAGATAATGACATGTTTTAAATACCCAAATATGTATCTACAGGGTGTCAAATTTTCGACACCTTTTCGAGGATAACTCTATTGTCTTTAAAGGTAGAGAGGTCCAGTTTGCACATTCCTGTCCAACTTTTTTGTGACACGAAAGATAGGTATAGTAGACAGAATTTTCACAGATCTTTTAGTTTTTTAAGATACAGGGTGAAACTGAAAATTTGCACTTTTCGAACATCCCCTGTAACTCACTCTTCTTTTATCTTATTTTATTTTATTTGAAATGTAAAAACGGACTTCCATACAATTTTTTATGTAGCATCTACTGGCGTAGTTAGGTCTTATTTCCCATCGTCTGTTTTCTCAGAACAAAGCACATGCGTTTTTTTTAAGGGAACACCCTGTATATTTAGTTGGTTGAATTAAGTATTTTCTAAGAATTTCAAAAATATTCACTATTGGTAAATTTTCCACCAATAGTGATAACTCTTGATAAGTTTTCTTAATAATAAATTCACAACTTGAATATTTGACAAAACTTGCCTTGAAATTCCCAGTAGGCTTTAGTTTCGTATAATAGTAATTCTAATGTGACAATAAATATATACGACTTCAGTCTGTGGTTTCTAATTTTATGAACCAATTTAACAAAGGAAAATATTATCGTAACAGTTATTATTATTAGTTATATATTAACAATTAATTACTATAAGTAATACTTACCCAATGTTATTGATTAAATGATTAATGCAACAACGACTTTTTTAGCAAATACAAAAACATACCTACCTAATTTTATTTAATCAAAAATACTGTTGAAAATTATTAACTGGACAGTCCCCTAAAGCCGTAAATACTGAAATGCCAAATGTGTAGCCTCTCGAAGATCCTCCACAGAACGATGTCGAGTCTTATGTGTTTTAGGAAACTTATGCTTTTCCAAATTATGTTATTTAGGAAATTCCATTAAATGGAATGTAAAACACAGAGGTCAGTTGACCGGGAGGCCACTTTATGAGTCCACTATTTGCTATCCACCTTTGGGGGAAGCTATTTTCAAGGAAAGGTCGTATTAATTGACTATTGTGGGCAGGTGCCCCATCCTGCTGAAAATATATGTTATTTAATTGAGCTAAATGGAAGTTATCTATCAACTCAGGAACATGTAAAATTTGGAGATAATGATTTGCAGAGAGACTTCCTTCATAAATGCGGTACACTGTTTTTCTTTCTCCTTCCACCGAATCGTCTTTGTTTTTCCCGCTCAAATATAGGATACCTATACATACCTATGATATATACCTATATAGATTGATAAATAATCTTATAAAGAATTAATAACGTATTTGAAATGTTACTACTTGTTGAAATACAATTCACAAGCTTCACGCGAATTTTCGTTGCTTTGTATGAAGCAAAATAACATAGCAAAATAACATACATATATTTTTCATAATTTTCATAAGCTATACCTTCAGCCGTCGTTCTTATTTCTGCTTCTTTACTGCATCTTTCATTTGACAAAAAAAGTAGGAAAGGAATGTGCCAAAGGCAACTCTCTATCTTTAAAGACAACTGAGTTATGCCGCAAAAGTGCCGAAAATTGAACACACTGTACACACATATGTATGTCAACCGTATAAATGAACAATGTTTACAACGCCGCCGCTACACAATTTGGCACTATCAATAAACGAAATTACAGTACTAAAGGGTGGGCTATCTATTGGTTTCTTTTTAAACTGAGTGTTATTTCTACATTGCTGGTAAAAAATTATTTCCAATGTGAATGCTGTGTTGCAGAAACAGTGAAAAAATTGAGAACAATTTTTGGTCGAAATGAAGCTCCGTCAGCGCCTGGTGTAAGAAAGTGCTTAAGGAAAGTTCGTGAAACTGGCATGCTTATGGATAACAGAAGTCATCCACGTGCTCGTCCGGTGCACACAGCTGAAAGAACTGCTGCTGTTCCCCAAAGTGTGCGTGAAAACACAAGAAGCTCAACTCGTCACAGAGCACAACAACTTAATGTCAGTCTCATTTCTCTGAGGAGAATATTGCATAAAGATCTCGGGTTATTTGCTTACAAGTTGCAACTTAACCAAGAGGTAAAGAAAAATGACCATCCACTTCGTTATCGCTTCTCCGTGTGGGCTTTAAATGAGTTTGAAAATGACACAGATTTCAATCGAAAAATTATTTTTTTCGGACTAAGCTCATTTTCATCTTGGAGGACATGTTAATAAACAGAATTGTAGGATTTGGGGTTCCGAAAATCCACAGGTAGGCATAGAGAAGCCAATTCATCCTGCAAGAGTGACTGTTTGGTGTGGGTTTTGGAGTGATGGCATCATTGGTTCGTACTTGTTTCAAAATGAGGATGGTAACGGCGTTCCAATAAATGGAATGCGTTACAGAGACATGTTAACTGATTTTTTGTGGCCGCGATTGGACGATTTGGACTTGGACGAGCTTAGGTTCCAGCAGGATGGAGCAACGTATCACACAAGCCGTGAAACAATCGATCTTTTGCACACTAAATTCGGTAAACGTGTTATCAGCCGTTTTGGAGAAGTTAATTGGCCATCGCGCAGCTGTGATTTAACACCGTTGGACTATTTTTAATGGGGACATGTTAAGGACCGTTGTTACTCCAACGATCCACAAACAATTGACGCACTGAGTTATTCGTGCAATAGAACCACAAATAATCGAAAATGTACTGCAAAATTGGGTGAAAAGAATGAACTACTGCCAAGCCAGCCGCGACGGCCATTTAACTGAAATTGTTTTTCATAAATAATGGGAATGGTAAAGAAACCATTTAATCGCCCACCCTATAGTACCTAATTCTTTTGATGACTCATCAAAAGACTTCAGGTATAAATTGAAGCGCAAATTTTATTTCACGTAATGAAAGTTGCTGCTAGGGGTGGATATTGCTGCATAAAATTATACCAGTACATTGCACAATGGAAATCTTAAGGGCCACAACTGCTCGATAGAACTGAATTCTGGACCTAGTTGTGACCGGTGCATTTTGAGTATATTGTAACATTTGGGGAAACACCATCTTGGCGTGTATTTTGCAGGAAGGAAATTATTCGGGATTTACATATGCTCCCGGAATATCTACGTGCGAACTGATTGCAAGAATGTGGAAACATCGGAGCAAGGGCCACCAGATGAGGGTTCAATGTTATTGTTTGCAATATTGCTGTGCCCTTTATAGTCTCTATCATATCTTACTAGTATTTCTTGGCGTGAACGTTTGCACCTGTTTCTATATTTTTGCAGTTTATTTACGGTTTCCTGCACACATTTTCTGTTTCCAAGCAGGTGCCATCAATGTTTATAAATTAGTACAATATTTCTGAGGTCAAAGTGTCACTTGTCTTTCGGTAATCCGTATATTTACAAGACAATATAAAATTGTTAGTATTCTATTATAGAAAATCGTTGAAAATGTATCAGATAACCAGTTTCATGGGCCTATTAAGATTTTCGTCTTGCCTTGCCTTCATTTTGTTTACATTTTAGGTTATTATTTAAGACATTTTTCATAAACGTCGGCACGAGTAGATATGAAATTCGAGCGCTACTTTATAGTTTTACACATACGAGGTGTGTATATTAAGTAATGAGACTGGCAACGTAGCGCCCGATCTAGCAACACTGCGGAGACGGGACATGGAAGGGCGGTAGATTAACATGTAATGCACCTTCAGTACAAGTTTGAACTTGTTATCATTTTTATGTTGTTATTGAGTCATTTGTTTGTTCTTTGCAAGTATTTTCGTAAAACGGTTTCGAGCAACGGTGTGCTTTCAGGTTTAACTTCGGACTTGGACACAGCGCAACGGATATTTTTGCAAAACTTTTTGCATGTCTACGGAGACAGTGTTTTTTCAAGGGCCCAGATTTTTCGGTGGTTTAAGTCATTCTCAGAAGGAAGAGAATCGATTGAAGATGAACCACGCGGCGGAAGATCTTCAAGATCCGATAAAAATGTCGATACAATACGGGATCTTGTGTGTTCAAATCGTCGATTGACGATAACAATGATCGGGGAAGAGTTAAATTTGAATCACACTACTGTTCATCAGATTTAGACTAACAAATTGAGGACGACAAAAATCTGCATAAAAACCTTTCGCAGACACAAAAGGCCATCAGGAGAGAAAGGTGTCTTGAATTTTGGAATCGATTGAAAATTATCCCAATTTTGTGGAAAGTGTCATTACTGGTGATTGAGACTTGTGTGTTTTGAGTACGACCCGGAAACCAAGTGTCAAAGCATGGAATTACACACTTCAAGCTCTCCAAGACTTAAAAGTCAAGAATGAGCAAGTCGAAGATCAAATGCGTGCTGATTTGTTTTTTTTTTGATAGCCAGGAAATTTTCCACAAAGAGTTTGTACCTCCAGGCCAAACAGTAAATCAACACTTTTACAGAGAGGTTCTTGAAACACTTCGAAAAAGGGTCGTGGGTGTGAGACCAATCATCAAGAACAACTGGATGTTGCATCACGACAATGCGCCTTATCACACAGCCATTTCAGTATACGAGTTCTTAGAAAGTAAAAACATTCCTGTGGCTCCTCAGCCTCCTTACTCGCCTGACTTGAGTCCTTTGACTTTTCCTCTTCCCGAGATTGAAAAATCATCTCAAGTGACGTCATTTTGGGACCATAGAAAACATTCAGACGGCTGTAACCGACCAGCTGAAGGCTATTCTAGTATATGAGCTCCAGCACTGCTATAAGGAATGGAAGAACCATCTCCAGCCCTGTGTAGCTTCCTACGGAAATTATTTTAAAGTCTCATTACATAATTTACACACCTCGTATAACATTTTTTGGATACATTTTGCATATAAAACATTTGTTTGATATGTTAATTTAAAATTTCTGATTGTTAGATCGAAACATATTTAATTTAATTAAAATAATGTAGTTTTTCACCTTTGGCACTCTTATGGTATAATATAATTAATGCATTAAACGACATCCATCTCAAAAATGTCCAGGAAGTTTATGTACTTAGAATAATTGATTTACGCAAATGTAGTGAAGTAGCAGGATATTTAAATTCCCACAATATTTTCCATTGAAAGTTGATTAACACGAATAAGGAGGAACAACAGCAAAAGATAAATCAAGAAAGCTACTGAATGAATTAGAGAGAAGGGGAAATTGCTTCACTCATTAATTAATGTAATTTAATTAAATTGGAACTTTCTTTTCAAAGATACCAATTTCATTAAGTTCTAACTTTTGGTGATCTCGAGAATGATTTATATTAATAACAGATTCAAAACATGGGATATTGTCATAAATAATAGTAGGTATATATAGAGAAAGACAAGTCTGGAAAAAAATCATAATTTCATTAAGCTGATATTTTCAAGCTAATATTTTCAAAAAATGTATCGAGGAATTTGTTGATGACTAAGTGATTCTCTTCTATTGTTTTGCTTCTGTATGAGTAACTTTGAGATAGAAGCAAAAGATAAATTCCAGTATTTCGCTAGAATCTGGTTCAGGTACGTGGACGATATCTTCGCGGTATTTGATACAAAAGCAATTAGTTCAGATAATTTTGTTGATAAATTAAATAACCGTTTCCCTACCATAAAATTTACATATGAAGTGGAACACAATGAACAGCTACCATTTTTAGATGTATTAGTTATTAGAGATAGTGAAAATAAGTTAGAATTTGGTATATATAATAGGAAAGAAACCAATGACCCTTAGATATATCCCCAACGATTCACACCACCCTTTTCAACATAAAATGATAATTTTATTAGTTTTAATTTTCTGATTCACCGTTTGTTAAGTTTACCCATCAGTAAAGAGAGGTTTGAACATGAGAATAATGTAATCAAGGATATAGCTAAGAATAACAATTACTCAGTCCATTTAATAGATAAGTTAATAAAGAAGCATAAATTTGGGAGAACCCTGTACAATTCCACGACTGTACAATTCCACGAAAATAATAATATAATAAGGATGTAAGTTCGTTCGTTCGTTAGTTTTGGGATTTTTTTAGTATGAGAAAACCACAATTTTACCGTGGTCGCTAGAGAGCGCTCTGTATTGTACTCTTTACTGTTTGTTACTATATTTAATGTTAGTTATTTTCTTGTATTATACGTATTATATTATTATGTGTACGCCTATGCCCCACGACACATTTTGGTCAACTCTACTTATTACTATTACTAGTCTTCTACTTCATGTAAATTAGGTTAGTTACTGATACCGGTAGTTTTGTTTTTATTTTTAATAATAATATAATAAGGATGAAAGTTCGTTCTCGACACATCAATAGCAAGACATATTAATGTTTTATTGAATACGAACCAAATATGAACAACTATAAGGGCATAAAGAGATACACCTGTGATATTTTATGAAAAATGCTGTTTTTATTTTAATTTAAGTGATTTTTATTGGATTAGACACAATATACTATGTACAAGCTTACATAGATTTTTTAATTGATTAATAAAGTTGGCATACGGCCAGCGCCACGACACATAGGCAACTCGAGCAGCATGTGAAGGGGGTTGCCCTAATTTTATTTGCTTTGGGCCATCTATTGGTTTCTTTTTAAACTGTCCGACACTGACGCGCTTGAAATCTGACATCCTGTATATGTGGTGTCTAACCTCCACTGTAAGAAATGGATTGTTTTACGCTTGAACAACGTTGGGAAATATTGAAAAATTATTTTCAAAGTGAATGCTGTGATGCAGAAACAGTGAGAAAATTGAGAACAATTTTTGGTCGAAATGAAGCTCCGTCAGCGCCTGGTGTAAGAAAGTTCTTAAAGAAAGTTCATGACACTGGCATGCTTATGGATAACAGAAGCCATCCACGTGCTCGTCCGGTGCGCACAACTGAAATAATTACTGCTGTTGCCCAAAGTGTGCGTGAAAACCAAAGAAACTCAACTCGTCACAGAGCACAACCACTTAATGTCAGTCGCACTTCTCTGAGAAGAATATTGCATAAAGACCTCGGATTATTTGCTTACAAGTTGCAACTTACTCAAGAGGTAAAGGAAAATGACCATCCACTTCGTTATCGCTTCTCCGTGTGGGCTTTAAATGAGTTTGAAAATGACGCCGATTTCAATCGAAAAATCATTTTTTCGGACGAAGCTCATTTTCATCTTGGAGGACATATTAATAAACAGAACTGTAGGATTTAGGGTTCCGAAAATCCACACGTAGTTATAGAGAAGCCAATGCATCCTGCAAGAGTGACTGTTTGGTGTGGGTTTTGGAGTGGTGGCATCATTGGTCCGTACTTCTTTCAAAATGAAGAAGGTAACAGCGTTACAGTAAATGAAATGCGTTATAGAGACATGTTAACTGATTTTTGTGGCCGCGATTGAACGATTTGGACTTGGACGAGCTTTGGTTAATTGGCCATCGCGCAGCTGCGATTTAACACCGTTAGACTATTTTTAATGGGAACATGTTAAGGACTGTTGTTACTCCAACGATCCACAAACAATTGACGCACTGAAGGAAAACATCATTCGAGTTATTCGTGCAACATAGCCACAAATAATCAAAAATGTACCGCAAATTTGGGTGAAAAGAATGAAGTACTACCAAGCCAGCCGCGACGGCCATTTAACTGAAATTGTTTTTCATAAACAATGGGAAGGCATACTTTCTTGAATAAAGCAACAATCATTTAAAAATATTCAACGATGTAGTTTTAATAGCAATTTTATAGCAATAAAAGAAACCGTCTGATGGCCCACCCTTTACAACCACTATTATACGCAATACGTTGAGTTGTGTGATATAATTTCATAATAAAATACCGCAAACATGCGAAAATATAGTTACTTTCGTGTGTTATACTTATGATATAAACGGTGGAGACTTATATTCGCTAGCGGGGTGGTGAATGATTTTTCAAAAAATTCCCGAGACACGTCAACTTTTAAATGTATTTACCTACATTTTGCAAGTAATATGAAACATATAGCCCTTCAGGAGTGGCTGAAACCACCCTCGACATTGTAAAGCTGGTGGAAAGAGGAATCCAACGCACTGATCAAATTTTAATTTTTAGTATGGTTGTATGGTTGCATACAATTAAAACAATTTAAAAATTAAATTTATTTTCAACCTAACAATTGTTCAAAATGTGCACCATTCACTTGTTGGCAGCATCCCAGTCTGTGGTAGGTTTCGTCCCTTACATTATGCAACATTTGCGGTGTTATTTTTCCGATTTCCTCTCTTATCCTTTCCTGCAGATCTGCTATGTTGTTGAGTTTCTGAATGTAAACCCTACTTTTACGATGTCCCCACAAAAAGAAATCCAGTGATGTAAGATCTGGAGATCTTGCTGGCCACTCAATATTACCTCGCCTCCCAATCCACCTACCGGGAAAAATTCTGTCCAGATACTGACGAACAATGGCAACACAGTGAGGTGGGAAATCTTCCATCTTGCTGAAACCATAACCTCTCGTCGGTCAAGTTAGGGTTTAAGGGGTTTGGGAATAAATGACATAGCACTGGCATTATTTCGTGCTGGAGTAAACGCAAGTATCTTGCTCCATTAAGACTGTCATCAAAGAAAAATGGTCCTACAATTCTATCTTGTATTATTCCGGCCGACACATTAGTTTTCTGTGGGCGCTGAGTATGAAGTTCCTTCATCCAATGGGGGTTCTCTTCAGCCCAGTAACGACAATTTTGGCGATTTACGTGCCCATTTAATGTAAAGTAGCCTCGTCAGAGAAAACTATCCACTCTAAAGATAACTGGTTTTGATCAATACAAGTCATCAATAAATCGCAAAATTCCACTCGTCGATCTGGATCATCTTCAAGTAGCTCTTGAACAGCTTGCATTTTATATGGGCGTTTTTTCTCATATTTAAGTATTTTTAAAACTGTTTTGTGATTAAGATTACTATCACGGGCCAGTTGACGGGCTGGAGTGATTGGATTTTCTTCTAGAGCAAGCAAAAAATTCAACTTCGTGTCGTCATCAACAACAGCCTGCCTCTTACTCGGTACTTTCCTGACATGACCCATCTCTCGATATTGTGCCTCAATTTTACTAATGGTACCTTGATTTAGTGGTGGCAAGTCAGGATGCGTTTCTCGAAATAAGCGAACAACTTCGCATTGAGTTCGCGCCCTATCACCATATCCAATCATCATCAAAATTTCGATTTTTAGTGATTCAGTTAAATAAGACATTTTCACCAATTTGAAATAACACTTCGTTTCAAACTCTGAATACAGCATACAAACTAAATTACTCTTTGCGGCCGTGTAAAAACACTAGCAAACAATAACAAATATCAGTTGTGGCAAAAAATTGCTTGGAATTTTTTGTGGGGACATATGAAAAGTAAGATTTACATTCCAAAACTAAACAACACACATTTTGAGTATGAAATTGTTGCGTTAAAAATAAATGAAACTATAAAATTACGTTTTAATTGTATGCAACCCTACAAACATACTAAAAATTAAAATTTGATCAGTGCGTTGGATTCCTCTTTCCGCCAGCTTTACAATGAGGGGTCACAAGCCATAGGGTTGTATTTGAAAAAATCAAGTCGAGGGTGGTTTCAGCCACCCCTGAAGGGCTATATTTTTCACATTACTTGCAAAATGTAGGTAAATACATTTAAAAGTTGACGTGTCTCGGGAATTTTTTGAAAAATCATTCACCACCCCGCTAGCGAATATATTCCAGTTAGTCTCCACCGTGTATATGTTTCTATGGCACGTTCCGTTTTGGCCAACTTTATTGATTAGATTAGATTTTACTACAACAAAAAGCTTCAAACTCTTCATTTTAATATATTTAAACTAAATATCAGTATCAATTACAAAATAGTAGTTTTTTTTTTCACAGGCGACGGAACCCAGACAGCGATATATTTACTGCCTAAAAAAATCATCAAAATTCAAGACGAAATTTTCGAATTGAATCGTATTATTAGTTACTTAGGGGCAACGCGTCTACTTAGAAGCCCAACGTTGCCTTATAAACAAGAAAATTCATGCTAAATAGATGCGACTCCTTGAAATAATGTTAACAAATTTCCATTTTTATACGAAATTTAGGTTTCATTACGGCGACACGTGTTCGGTATTGCTTCAATTTTTCGCCGGGACGCGACGGGACGTGCATTTTTCTGGATAAATGAAAACGATCGATTTTTAAATTAGGCCCCAAATTGAACGGAAATTAAACCGTTAACACGATTGCAAAATTATAGGTTAGGACGTAATGTTCTCGCCTCCGCTGATTTTACCTTTCAACGGGTCTCGCTTTGAAATTACGAAAGACGTTTAACGCTTTTTGCGGTTTATTAAAATGATTTTCAATCGTTATACGTTCCGTATAACGCACATCAGCCTTCTCTATGGAATACCGCCTACTTGATTTCTTGATTTAAATTCATTTTCTTGACAAAAATATACAGGGTGTTTTGTAAAAATGGGAAATCTCTAAACTGGATATACAGGGTGAGTCAAACTTAACGCGACAAACGAAAGGTACGGATAGGGCATGTTATTCTAAGCAAAAAGTTCTAATAAACATGTGTCCGGAAATGCTTCCTAAGAACGCTACGGACGTTTAAAGATGGCCGGCCCAAATTGGTTTTCTTGCCTTTTATTTCAAAAACTGCTTAAAATAATTGGTTTAACGTAACAAAACAAACAAAAATTTTACAAAAACTGCTCGAAATGTCCACCATCATTTTCAATGCAAAGTTGACATCTGCGAATGACTGATTAATTCACTCCGCTGCCTTATTAATTAAAAGAGAAGCAGGCCTTGATAACAATTGAAAGTGTTTGTTTGACAGCCTTGTTTGACGTGTCGATTGAATTCAATTTGTCACTAATTTTAAGCTAGTTTATGAGTAAATTGCGGAAACATGCCAAATACCTACACTACAAGTGAATATGCGGATATTGTGTTTGTTTACGGGTACTGTGATGGTAATGCGCGCTGCTGTGAATGAGTACGCCCGAAGATTTCCAATAGAAGAGTGCCCGACAAAGCGGTATTTACTAGAACATTTCAACGATTAAGACAAACTGGGACAACTTCTTCGAAATCGCGAGCAGACGGTATTTTTGCACCCCTTCATAATAATCGAAGAACAGAAAATATCCTAGAACACTTCGATCAAATACCTTCAAGTAGCACGAGGAGATGTTCTTTGCAATTAGGCTATTCCCAGAGCATTGTGAACCGAACTCTGAAAGCAGATGGTCGCCACCCCTATCATTTGCAGAAAGTTCAGAATTTGCTTCCTGAAGACCTACCTCGAAGAGAGAATCAAGTGGTTCTTGGACAAATACAAACTGCTTCTTACTATCGAAGGTATTTGGACGACGGCACTTTCCCGTAGTGGTATCTTTAACCCTAATGCGCATTTTGGGCCCATGAAACCCATCTTAAAAGACAACATTTTCAACATGAATTTTCGTGCAACGTTTGGATGGGGTTATGCGACGATACACTCATTGGTCCATATTTCTTGCCTCCAAGACTAAATGGTCCGGCCTTTCTTCATTTCCTGGAAAATGAATTTGAAGCAATATTAGATGACATGCCTCTAATTGATAGAGCAAACAGGTGGTTCCAGTTAGACGGTTGCCCAGCCCATTACACTCTTACTAGTGCGGCAATGGCTTCACAACCATTCAGGAAGATGGATTGGTCGCGGTCGAGACTGTCCCCGTCCTTGGCCTCCGCGTTCCCCGGACTTAACCACTATGGATTTTTATGTTTGGGGCAGAATGAAGAGCAAAGTTTATGCTGAGCCCGTAACACGAAGCTAGTCTCCGAGCGGGTCTTGCAAGCTGCCCAAGAATACCACTAGCGGAGTGTCGTCAGCCGCGCAATCAGTCATTCGCAGATGTCAACTTTGCATTGAAAATGACGGTGGACATTTCGAGCAGTTTTTGAAATAAAAGCAAGAAAATCAATTTGAGCCTGCTTCATCTTTGAACGTCCGTAGCGCTCTTAGGAAGCATTTCCGGACACATGTTTATTAGAACTTTTTTGCTTAGAATAACATGCCCTATCCGTACCTTTCGTTTGTCGCGTTAAGTTTGACTAACCCTGTATACACGGTGGAGACTTTAACTGGAATATATGCGCTAGCGAGGGGGGGGGGGGGTTGATTGAGTGATGATTTTTCAAAAAATTCCCGAGACACGTCAACTTTTAAATGTATTTACCTACATTTTGCAAGTAATATGAAAAATATAGCCCTTGTATAACACATGATTTTTTTCACATGCAACCCTATGGCTTGTGACCCCTCATTGTAAAGCTGGTGGAAAGAGGAATCCAACGCACTGATGAAATTTTAATTTTTAGTATGTTTGTAGGGTTGCATACAATTAAAACAATTTAAAAATTAAATTTATTTTCAACGTAACAATTGTTCAAAATGTGCACCATTCACTTGTTGGCAGCATCCCAGTCTGTGGTAGGTTTTGTCCCTTACATTATGCAACATTTGCGGTGTTATTTTTCCGATTTCCTCTCTTATCCTTTCCTGCAGATCTGCTATGTTGTTGGGTTTCTGAATGTAAACCCTACTTTTAAGATGTCCCCACAAAAAAGAAATCCAGTGGTGTAAGATCTGGAGATCTTGCTGGCCACTAGATGGCGCTCTGTATTGTACTCTTTACTGTTTGTTACTATATTTAATATTAGTTACTTTCTTGTATTATACGTATTATATTATTATGTGTACGCCTATGCCCCACGACACATTTTGGTCAACTCTACTTATTACTATTACTAGTCTTCTACTTCATGTAAATTAGGTTAGTTACTGATACCGGTAGTTTTGTTTTTTATTTTTACTGAATGCAAGTTTGTAAGTAGAATTAAATAAACTATCGTAGGTACCGATGAGATCCAAATGGTTTGAAATGTGTAACTTTGCTATTAATCTAAATTTACTTCTGCTAATATAACATATATTTTGATATTTTCTTTAATATTAACTATTTTAAAGCATCCACAATAGTCTTTATTAATTAATTAACAGCTAATAAAAAATATATTCCTTTTGGACTATTTAGATATTTTCATTCAAGTATATTCATGCTGTAATAATTATCGTTTTTCATACAATTAAATTATTTTCAAATTAGCATATTACATTTGCATTTATGTCATCACAAATTAGCAACACGATTTAATAATAGGATAGATTCTATAGTTAATTATAAATATACTTCCCGTATTCAGTGAAAAAAATTACCAGTCATCTAATATGCAAATTGTACAAATTACACTTTCCTGTACCTATATCTTTCTAACTCTAGACGAATAAGAGATAGAGCTAGTGAGCACGTGAGCAAGCTTGACGTAGGTAGGGAGTGATGTGTTCTACGTATGTAGATAAATTCACCCCATTTTGACATCAAAATGCAACAAAAATATCCACGTTATATCCCTAGTAGCCTAATATGTACTGTTGTACTTGTTTATCCATAAGAAAAATAACAAAGACGATGGCTGGCGTCTAGAATTAAATTATTACAGTTTTGTATGAGAAAGGTGTAGTTAAGTGGATATTTAAAACAAAATAAGTGTTTCTATAATATAATGCTTTCTCAAAGTAGTGGACAAAATATATAAAATAATCGATAAACAAAATACAAGTGTTTCTATAGTACAGTGCTTTCATAAAGTAGTGGATAAAACCGATTAAACCATCACGGATTTTTTTCGGAAATATTGCTCGGACACGTCAAAAGATACATATGAATTGACATTCTTTGATAGGGGTTTTCAACTTTCGTGGCCAGTTGCCAAAAGGCTATAATGTCATCGATATGTTTTTTTAGAACGCTTATTTTTTTATTACGGAAAGAGCTCTTTTTTCACATACAGCAATGTAATTATCGATGTAGGTCACATAAAGAAATTTTTAAGAAAATGAAGTTAAAAAGGTAATGAAGGTAAAAGTTAAAGTTTAAGAAACTGAATTTACTAAAAATGAAATAAAATTCATACTGTGCTGTGTAATTAACGATGAGATAATCAATCAATTCATTATTTGTAATTCACTTTGTACAGGCTGGCCATTTGCACGATATTCTAAGGTATCTCGATTTTTACAAGATATACAAAGACGCGGTTTTTAAAGAAAATTCAGAGTCAACTAGATTTTTTTACTCTATTACTGTTGATTAAATCTGACGTATTACATTTGTTTATTTAAAATAAATTATTATTTTATATCCTTTGAATAAATTAAGCCACTTTTTAATTTTCCTGAATGCGGCCCTGTTTTAGTAGTCATTGCTTGTATTTCTTTGTACACGTCCCAATCCCACTTGTTCTCATATTGAAAATAGGGCCCTGTTTAATCTGGTTTTTTCTGTGGTTTTAACTTCAAAAATTACTTAATTGAAATCACGTCACAAAAATTAACATTCCTCCTCTACGAATCATTGTAATTCGACTAGAGCGAGAGTACATATAGTGCTTTACTACCCCTTGTAATAATTTAATGAAACTTCATGAGAACTTAAAACATTAATATTTTAATTTGATGTAAACATTTCGTTGTATACAGGTAATGGATATATTCTCAGTGACAGTTGGAAGGTTACCCTAAACAGAACATCACCAATACGACAGAGCAATAAGCGGAATGTAACGGATGCACATGAGTAACGAAGCGTTAGTCTCAACGTATGTAAATTCGGAGAAGCAAGGACTTCTAGCAGCCTTCGGAATCCACGTGATAAGCTGACAGCACAACCAGCGAAACGTCAAGTAAAACTCGATTACCGCTGCAAAACCGGGTAGAACTTCATATAGGTGCTTTTTATACTATTTTCTGCGATAAATCGAGCAAGCACGCCAAACAAAAATGTTTTAAAGAGTACACCATACTTAGATACTTGTCAAATACATACAGTGAGGGCGTAAAGTCGAGCATAAATTAGATAAAAATTAAAGGATATTTTTTTTAGACAAACGCTCGAACACTTCAATACAATTTTTCATTTGCCGATATTTTGACGTACTTCATTTGTTTTTTTCTTGACAGCTGTCAAAAATATGACGCATCGATATTTTTTTTATGATAACAAATGGCTTATGATACATTATTTGAAAGCTCTCACTTCACGCAGTATGGTCCTAAATTTTGGCGCGATTCTATCAAACTATTTTAAAATGGTGACCGTTCAAAAGTTAAAACCCCACAAAAATCGAAGGAGTTTATTTAAAAAAAATCACTCGAACACGAGAGGTACTACAACTATTTGCTTGGCTATTTCTCATAACACACTCTCAACAGTTATCCAGAATTCCAGAAATTGAAAATAAAGAATATAAAGCGCATTCTTAAATATTTTAGTTTAAGGGGAGGTTCTCATCAAACTCGACCCAAAAATCGATTTTTTTTGCTGTTTTTGATACCTTATTATGTGTAGAATATGATCCCAAAACGATTTCGCCGAAATCATTTTTATAAAAAAGTTATTGCATAATAATGGAACCTGCCTTTTTGCGAAAAATTACGGAAAAATCGATTTCTCACAGTAGAGCATATTTTATCCTAATACGAGGCGCGTTCATAAACTAAGGGCCGTTTGCTTATATATAAATATTGGCGCTTCGAAGCACAGTTGTACTACTGCAGCGCCATCTACTGACTCATTGCGAAGCTACAGCGTCATTTGTTTTGATTCTGAAGTCGTATTGTTGTCCGTGAATGCAAAGAACAATGGCCGCGAAAATCGTTGATCCCGCCAACTGTGAAGTGCGTTCTGTGATTCTTTTCTTATGTGCAAAAGGATCGTCGGCTGCTGAAATTCATCGGGCGTTATGCCTGGTTTACGGACCTACAGTTATGAGTGAAGGAAAGGTTAGACAATGGTGCCATGATTTTAAAAATGGCCGAACAAATGTCAATGACGAAGAGCGGAGTGGCAGGCCCAGTATCCAGACCGATGAAATCGTTTCACAAGTGGACCAAACACTGCGATCTGATCGTCGATTGACGATTAGTGGCCTGGCTAACAAATTTCCTCAACTTGGACGCACTACTGTTTACAATATTGTCACAGAAAACCTCGCATACCGCAAATTGTGTGCAAGGTGGGTACCAAAAATGCTCACCGACCACCACAAAGAGCAAATAATGTCTAGTGGACGAAAGTTTTTGGCCCGTTATCAACAAGATGGGGATGATTTGTTTTCTCACATTGTTAGTGGGGACGAGACGTGGGTATCCTACGCCAACCCAGAAACAAAACTGCAATCGATGCAGTGGCGACACTCATCTTCATCAAAACCGAAAAAGTTTAAGCAAACTCAGTACACAAGTCGAAAATTGATGGCTACAGTTTTTTGGGACAAAGACGGTGTTCTTTTGGTTGATTTCATGGAACGTGGGACAACAATTACAGCTGACGTGTACTGCGAAACGCTAAAAAAATTGAGACGTGCGATCCAAAACAAACGCCGCGGGAAACTGTCATCTGGCATAATCCTCCTCCACGATAACGCGCGTCCTCACACTGCTGCCAAAACCAATGACAAAATTCAAGATTTTCGTTGGGAACTTTTTGACCAACCACCGTACGAAAAATGCTTAGAAGTGAACGGCGATTATGTAGAGAAGTAAAGTAAGATTGTACCTAACTAAATATGACAATAAAATTTGTTTCTTATGAATACATTTTTTTCTGTGACCAAACGGCCCTTACTTTATGAACGCGCCTCGTATATTTGAATTGGGCGTCTATTTTCATATTCTATGGTAAGTATAGTTACCTCAAGTGTCACCAGCTGATTAGCTGCAAGGTATATTAATTCATTTTTACATATCAAAATTCGTTAACCGAATCTTTAAACGCGTTTTTCTCAAAACTATATTTTTTTTATAACGATTTGAAAAGCAAAAAAAAAGTGAAGGTACCGAAAATTTGCAGGTCCGCCATTTTGTTAATTTTCGGCTTTTTTTTTGTTTCATCGGTATAAGCTCCAACAAATATCATATATATTCTCATTTCTTTTGAAATTTTGATTTCAGATGGATATTGGAGGCGCTAGAGGTACCACCGATTGGACACCTTTTTTTGAGACGGTCACATTGCCAAGCATATAAATATTTACGACATCATTATTTTTTAATAAAAAATTTTTTTTGTATACCTGAACGATAGATACCTATGTGTAAAAAATTTCGAGTACCTTATTTACTTCCTTCTATGAAAAAAAAATTAATAAAATCATGTAATTTTTGGGTCGCTTGATGAGAACCTTAACCTATTTATTAAAAACAGTAACTATAAAAACACTAAAAATAAAAATAACACAATTACCTATCCTAATCTGGTCTTTAATAAATGTTCAAACTGTGCCCCGTTGATTCCTTGACAGTAACCAAGCCGCGGTTCAAATTCTTCAACTATATTACCTATCATTTCAGCGAGTATTTTTTTGAATTTCTTATCTTATTATAATTTTTAAGTAATCTATACTAGTAGGCTTATTTACATACACGCTATGCTTTAAATAACCCCACAAAAATAAATCCAAATGGGTTAGGTCAGGCGACCTAGGAGGAATCTCGAATTGGGCTCTTCGCCCAATCCATCGACCCGAAATTTAAAGATTAATTTAAATAATTAATCTCAATTATTTTCATTCTCAATTATTCATCAATTCTCAATTATTTTAATTAAATAATTAATTTAATTAAAATAATTGAGAATGCCATTTATATTATTTATTCTCAACTTTTGGAATTCTGGATAACCGTTGAGAGTGTGTTATATCAAATAGTCGAGCAAATAGCTGTAAAACCTCTTGTGTCTGAGTGATTTTTTAAATAAAATAATCTTTCAAATTCATTCTCTTCATTCAAATCTCTTTCTATTCAAATGTGATTAAAAGTACTCTGTCTTCTACACATCCACTATGTATTAAAAAAAGCAACAAAAATGTCGTATTTTGAAGCTTTAAGTAGATCTAAGCTTTGAAGAAGTGAACCAAACTAAAAAGCTTAACGCGACTAACAGTAGAGCTCCAACATATATTTGTAATGTTATTTTCTAGCACTTCGAAATTATAAATCTCTTAATATTATGTAATCTACGAAGCAACTTTTAAATAATGCAACTGCTCTAAATGCTACCCCAGATCGCCTTAAGAACATAAACCCGTTTCGTGTTCTGAAACTTTTAGTGAATTTGTGTCTAGTTAGCAAAATATGGAAAACAATTTCGCCCAAAACCAATTTAACTTTGCATTAGTAGCAAATCGCTTACCGTTGCTTTCTCATCTTTCATCTGTATTATACCCCGGACAATATACACAGTGTCCCAAATGGCTTTAATCACGAATTTTATTATGAATTCCAAAAGACTGTTCCAATGTCTTCTGCAAATCTTTCTGCAAGTTTTCAAATCATCACAAACAAAATTTCTTAAAGGCCTCTTGATATTCCCAACAAATGAATAATTAAAATAAGATATGAAACAGTTACCATTACTTTGAAAATATATAAAAAATGTATCAGAAAAAGTCTTGTATGGTAAATTTAGAGTTATGAATAAAAACAAAATTATATATTATTAGTGTCACGTTTTAAATGAGCAAATTAAAAGACAAATTTAATATACAATATATGGATTTTAAGATAGCCTCTTTAGAATCTTTTTATATTTATAGCATAGCATAGCCATAGCATAGTTTATGTCCAGAAAAAAGTCATCAAATCTTTCTATGAACGAGAAATATGGATTTTTTTCTCAAAAAACTATATGTGGGATATTAAAGTACAAGTCTTCCTCCTTTAAATGCCGTTGAGTTTACTCAAATATCTTCTTTTTTTTTCGCCGAGATATCGCATTTTGAAATTTTTATGTTTGTGATTTTCACTATACCTGAAAACACACGTATATCAAAAGATTGTTTTTTTTTTATTAATAAACGTAAAATATATTTAAAAACCAATAACACGTCAATATTGTCTTATGTCGAAAGATCTGCTCGTTCAGAACATAAGATCAGATTTTCAAAATTTTTTCGAAGAAAATTCAATATGGCCAACCTGAGTTGACTAAATTTACAATAGCGTAAATGGAACTTTGAACTTTTTTTAATGGAAGAATGGCGTCTTTATTTAGATTCTTTTGTATACTAGAAATTTATAGGAACATATAATAAATAATATAATAATAAATCACACTACAGAAATTGAAATTCTCCCTCTAAGAGTCATTATAACTGTGCAGAGGGAGAATACACATGGAAAGGACGTAGGACACATAACCAAACCCTGTGACCGGTGCCAATTGCTACAGGCGGGATTCTCAACGGCATTTGAAAGAGGAAGACTTGTACTGTAAGATCCCACACATGGTCTTTTGAGGAAAAAAATCTCGGTGCTACATAACCTCAGATATGTCAAAAAACAGTGTTTTTTGCACTTTTTAGGTTAGAATATCTCAAAAACCTGATACTCGTTTTCAGCGGGAAAAATTACTCCGGAAACAACTGTTCATTATATAGGGGCACAAAATTTTTAAAATGTTGCAGGGTAGTGTAATATATGTAACCTAAAATATTTCCTCTAATCCCAGAGAAAAAAGCAATATAGATCTGGAATTTGTATTTGGACGCGCTGGAGATTTTATTACATGCATTTCAAATGCATGGAATATTAGTAGGGGTCGTAGCAGAAGATGGGCAGGGCAGACGTCATACGTAATGTATTCCCCTACAATGTTTAAGCTGACAAACTGACAAAGTCGGTATTCGGTGGCAGTGATGGGAAAGCAAGACAGGGATCGAATTACAGCGTTGCCAGATACTGCGATGTTTACGTTTTAGATGGGCCACTAATTTGGGCTATTCATTTCATAAGTTGCGGTTTTTTTTGGTGATTTCTGATCTAATTTAAAAAATCGATCATCATAACTAGTCGTTTACTATTTTTAAGTACTATGCCGCTGATTTGTTGGCTTGGTGACACGTAATTTGTGGTAAAACGTGAGGCAAATACGTGATGCATAAACACAGAATTGTAACATGGTGCTTTTTTTTTGTGTCGTCAAGACTATAAAATTGCGTTGGGTGAATTTTGAGAATGTTCCCACACCAAATCGCGATAATTGTTGAAATCTGGCAACCATATCGTCCTGTTGTGTGTCGGCAGCACAGCTTTATTATACTTTACGCACAAACGGCTCGAAGCTAAATGGTCGCGAAACGCGAAACGTTGCCTACGACGGCCGACCTTGCCTTCGAGACGCCGAGGGCGAAGCTAGACGGCAGGGGAATACGGTCGTGTGTTTTCTGATAGGTGAGCCTTTGGCAATATTTTGAGGAAGGTATTATTTTAGGTATTATCTTAGCATTTTAAATGCTTCCAAATTGAAGTTCCACACGTGTATAAGTGACAAAAACGTTACTGCTGTTATTTATTTTGAAAATACCAATAATGAAAGTGTGTGAAATGATCCGTCTTCTTATTTGTATCATTACTAAAGTAAACTGAACCTAAAATAACATTTTCGGCAGACGTTTTGTTGGAAGTGCACATATATATTATATTACACATAGATATGTACATATAAATGCATATATGAACTTCTGAGGTATGCGGATTCCTTTTGCTTCCTAATGCATTCATCCCTCATCTCAGATCGACTACAAAATAGTTTATTTTAGCACAAAGCATGAAATGAGAAAACTATTTTAATAAATGTATTACATTTGTGGAAACGAAATATAGAATAATTAACTAAAATATTGATTAAAACTATGCATACTGTAGCGAATTGTATTTCTGAAAGTCTTTCTACTTTTTTTATTTCATATTCACAGTGTATGTGCCGAGGTATGTGCAAGTCATCCTTCGTGCCCCAACGCACCTAGCTGCCCGGATCTACCCTACTACTAAGATTCCTCAACTAACGTATTTCCGCTGAATAGTATATTCAATTCCTCTTTATCTGTCACGTACAACCGCGAACAATAAAAGTTTCTTTATGTGAAAACCTGGGTTTCTCTTCTCCTCCGGCATTCCTCAAGAACCAAAAATATAAACTTTGCACTCGTTGTCGATAAATAAATACTTTACTAATTTATCAAAAATTGTGATTGGCCAATCTATAATCATATTAAAATTATTTACAACGATTGAAAACTGTTACAACTAAAGGTCCATCATTTTGTAAGGGAGCATATTCTCGGACTAACTGTAAGATGAAATATATTTTACAATAAACTTGTTCTACTGGAGTGGGTACTGGAAACGGCGTAGAAACAAAAAAACTGGACGATTAAAACTAGTTTTAATTTTTTCCTGAAGATGCCAACTTCGTTGGCGAAACGCGCGTTGAGAAAAGTATAGTAGTCCGGTGTTTCGTGGAAAATATCCAGTTTTTTTTTTTTAGTTATAGTTATATCCGACAAATTGCGGACGCCAATAGAACCAAATTAAGTAGGCGTAAGTAGCAGTAACAGTTTGAGGAAATAACTCAATAATTTTTGTATTTTCGTAAGAAACCATGGGACCCACATCATATTTTAGGGAGTGATTATTTCACCCAAATAAAAGTCTGTGAGAGCAAAAAAAACTTGCACCAAAAAAATGGAAAAATTCCTCACCAGAAAATCCGGTTTGTAAACTATTTGTGAATATTTATTTCCGTAATTATCAGGTGAAGTATAAAATTGATATGGTAAATTTGAATTCCTATAACTTTAACAGATCTCAACATTTTAAAAAAAGTAATACGAATGAAAAAGACTTTGTATACATATCCTTGGTGATTAAGAAAAAAAATAGTCCGCACAAATATTTTGTAAGCCGTTTTCAATATTTCCTGGTGTGGAAGACATTTTTTGAAAGTTTCATTCGAAGCCATTTTTTTGCTATTATAGCATCCTATTTAGGTTTAATAGTCACTTCCTGAAATATGATGTGGGTTCTCTGTTTCCTTGCGGAAATACGAGCATTCTGAATTATACCAATCATCACTGCTACCTACTTTCCCTTAAGGGGTTACTACTACCCCACTACCCTGTGGGGTCAAAATCAAGGCTCATTTTCTAGAATTTGTTGTAGAAAGGCAAAAGAATTTATTGAAATTCGGTTTTTTAGATATCAGCATACATCTCTTAAAGTACACGAAACTGTTTTTTTAAAGTCGTTTAAAAACAAAATGGCGGCACAACAGCTCTCGGAATGAAACATCTTTTTTTATGACCTCCCTTGCCGTAAATCTACAGGTCGCAATTATGCATCTTGAACAAAAACCCAAAAAGATTTTGGAATTACATCAAAAAAATCTAGTGAACGATAGTAGAATTTTTCGAAATATTGATTTTAAAAAATTCCGTCAGTTTTCATCAAACGTCAGTTTTCATCGTCAAACATATTTTTTGGGAAAAAATCGGACGAAATTCGGCTACAAAATCGGTAAATTTTCATATATCAAAAAGTTCTACGGGCGTTCACTAGAAAATTTAATTTTTTAGCTACAGCTAAAATTTCAAGTCGATTGTTTGAAAACTGTAGGCGCTAGCTTTATGGCCAGCTCAAAAAACATGGTTTCGAGAAAAACGCGTTTAACGTTTCAAGTACGTCCATATATTTCGATGTAATTTGTCCTTCTGCTGTTTCCTGATTTCATGTCTTTTCAATTCTACGTATACTGTGTATATGTATACTGTGTTTTCACAAATAGTTGTTTCACATTCGCTATGAGGCTATCAACATTAGGATAACAGTTGTCGCAATTCGATAGAGTCCGTGTGTCAAATATGTAACAGTGATTAATTTAGTATATGGTATGTCCTTGAAGCTATCAAATGCCTCCATAGCTTTTGCCCCATCCAGTCCCCCAACCACTACTTTAGCTATGTTTTGTCGTTTAACATCTGTTATTTCATCAGTACTAAGCCATATAGGTTTACCGTGCAATTCCCAGACCATATTTTTTTATATCCTCACACAGCGGTACTACGTATAATCGTTTAACAGTTGTTGCAGGCAAAGTAACTTCGCCTTACTTTCCATTCTGTCTGATGCTGTCCCGACACCTTTACAAACTTATTCGACGTTTCGTGCACACGAATGATCCATCGACCAGCGCAGTTTAACTAATACTAACAACAAGTGTAAATTATGTCCACGTTCGCGATTTGAAGTTTGGCACGCGTCGTGCCAAAGTCGCTTAGAGAGGGGCGCACAACGTGGCAGACGGGTTATACTCTGGAATATAATGGCCTTATTTGATTGTATTACTATTTTACTATATACGTACATAAATACATGAGTTGACGATGTACTTTGTTAATATGGCACATAAATAGTATTCTAATCGCGTTAAGACCGGTCCTGGAATCTGCTATTAATCTACGAACTCCAATTACATCGCCACATAAAAAAGTTGCCTGAAATGTATATGCGATATATGATTCCGAAGTATTTTTTCACACTGAACATGAATCCGGTGTCAGAATTGGTCCATCTCCCTTCAATCTGCAACAAAATGCTGAACACTCTTCAGAAAAATGGAAGTCTTCTGCACTTTGCTGAAGACTGAAGATAGATGATCTGTGTTTAGTGGACAAAAATACTTTGGAAACTATATCTCACACATAAAGTACAGCTTATTAGGGAAAATTCTTATTTTTCCTGAAGATTCTTCAGCATTTTGCTGAAGATTGAAGGTGATGAAGCAATTTTGACACTAATTGGTGTTTAGAGGGAAAAATACTAGTTGTGTTATCTGTCTACCAAATACCGTATACTATTAAGAGTGTTCTAAATGAAAAAATAAAGTATGCATCTCATGAAATAAAAATAGCACGTCATTTTAAGATTACAAAGTTTTAAAAAAAACAGACGTAGGATTGAACGCTACAAATCGGTTTTAACAAAAATCTACACTTTTTCAAGTTACTGCCACATAAACAAACAGTAAGAGTTACCGTACTGCGTACATAGGTGATATTAAAATACATATTAAATGGCACATTTTTATGTCAAAGTTAGATTAATTTACTTACGTACAATGTACAACAACCCCCTTCTTAGCGGAAATTTAGACGTTGCCAGATCTAACTGTAACTCTGCATAATAGGTCTTTATCTTAGTTTCGAAAATTAGCGAGATTAGAAAACAGACAGAAAACATAGGTCTTTATAAAAACCAAAAAGTCAATTTAATTTTCAGACTGTGTTACGTACAATAGTTTACTGTTATCTTTCTTCAACTTAAATACTGTGAAACAATTTTAAACAGCTAATATTACTTTAAACAGCTGAGCTGTGAAAAAATTACAGGACAGGAAACAGGACACAAGGTGACAACAGGAAAACAAGACAAAAACTATGCACAGTCAAACTTCCGGTGTGTCGAAACAGAGAGGGCTTCAGGACTATATTATTCAACTCGGACAGTCAGACTATTACGGCAAAGCGATAGTTCACAGAAAATACATCATAATGCCATAGTGAATATTCGAATAAACGTACTAGGGAGCTAACTATTACACGACGGAGAGGTATTTAGGTGTCGTCTCTTGTTAGACAGTTGCAGTTTCGTTACAGCTGATTTTGTGTTACTGAATGAATTTTACCTTTAATGTGATGAAATATGTATTAGAGTCTTACTTGTCTCAAAACAGGTATTATGGGAACATGTATTTGGAACAGGTATACCGTGGGGGAACAAGTCCTCCTAGTAAAAAACAGGAAGACACCATACCTTATCGTAAAATTCTAGATACCGACGCATCGAGGCATCTAGAATTTTATTATAACAGGTATGATGTGTTCATATTCCAAGGGCAGACCTGTTCCAAATACCCGTTTGGAAGGTATAAAAATTTGGCAAGTAAGATTCGAATATTTCTTCGGTTTAAAGGTAAAATTCATTAAGTAAATCCAAATTAATTGTAAAAAGGTTATATGAAATGATATGTGTTTCGGAAACGATTCCAAGCCGGACCTGCTTCTAAAAACAGCAGGTGTTCCGGCTCCTATAGTGGGTCAAATATGTTGTCGGTATTATTCACGTCAGCCCGAAGCCATGTACCCAAAAGGTTTGGCCGAACCGAACTTGAAAGCAAGATATCCGCCAAGTGAATAAAATAATAAAATGCAATTTTAAATTTTAAATTTCAACCAATGTATCTCCATCGACAAACCGGATGCCTACCATACGCCTGCGCTAGCAACTGGATCGCGATTAGTTCCCACCTCATGTTTAGGCTCTCAAAAAAGAAGCTAACTTATCAATTCCCCTTCATTCTGCTATGTACGCATTAGGATGACGCGTACTATACACTTTTATTACCCCACCGTTTTAACACTCCCACAAAAAAGTTTACAATCCTCGTTAGTATTATATCATCGAGCGAAAAGGGATTCAAAGTGAAAGGTTTATGTATGCGCACGATAAGATTTTCGTAGCTGCGAACTGGAGAAGAGCAGACTTAATGACAATGAGATTATTTCTGACGCTGCTGCAAGAAACATGTAATATGTAGGACAGTGATAAAACTTTCATTTACGACAGGCTTAACTTCATGCCAGACAACCGCTCAAGTTCACTCCTATCTACACGGAATCAGGAAACACGACGTAAGTGGTCGAGTGAATATTTCATGAGGACTGAACAATAATAGTTTACAATACTAGTCGCCAATAAATTTCGATTGGACCTCATTCTGATTCTGGGAGGATAAAGTTGTCGGGAAGCCTGGGGACGAAAACATTTTCAAACTGTAGAAGTCAGTAATAAAGAAGATCTTCGCAACCCTTAGTTAAGTAAGCCCTCTTCCTCGATCCTTATACTCGGAGTAAATTTTATGAGATACGAAAGTTGGGTAATGTGAGTTACCGGATTGTTTCGTATAATTTCTCGTCATTCCTTTGACATGTTCCACGTAAAATATTCTTTTTCGATGAAGAGATTTAAAGAAGTTAAACATAATCCCGAAGTTGGAAAGCTTACGTAAACCGGTAAGATACAGACCCCGTAGTTTAATCCTACCTGTCTAATTGTATCGTCGTTTTTTTACGCCGACTTCTGAAATTGACTCTAATTTTACGCAATGGAAGTATTTCAGTTTGTTTTTATCTTATTTTTAATGATAAGCATGTATACAGAGAGCGGTAAAAGTACTGCACACCTTGAATAAACCCGAAACAAGCAAGTTTTCGCAAAAAACGAACCAAATGCATATTTAAAAAAAAAGTTAAATTTGAATTAATTGTAATTAATCCTGGAGTGGGTACTGGAACCTTCGGCGTATAAACAAAAAAACTGGACGTTTTCCACGAAACACCGAATTACTATACTTTTCTCGACGCGCGTTTCGCCGACTAAGTTGACATCTCTAGGAGAAAATTAAAACTAAATTCTAACCTACACACTTGCCCTATTTATACTTAATTTGTCGCAACGGTTCACTGAACCGTGACATATATGTCTTTGTTTATGAGAGCGAACAGTGGACTGGTGGGTATCGGACCATTGTCCTTATTCATACTACTGTTACGTTTCATGATTTCTAAACATTCAAAAGGATCAACTGTCTACTGTTTGTTACATTGCTAATTTATTTTAAGTTATTTTTTGTCTATCCTATGGTTGTTGTCAAAAGCATGTTGGGCAACACAAGATTTTGCCGTTTCGCCATATTTTAAATGAGCCATTTGTTCTTTAAATATAGTCAAAATAGATCTTTTTGTTTGCCCAATTTTTCGTTATTGTCGGTTTTATCTTTGGTGTTGCCCAAAAGCGTCTGTAGCTTAGGCTGTAGAATTATAAACCAAATTAATATTAATATTTTTTAATGTGTAATAAAATTTAATGTGTAGGATCTTAATCCTACACATAAAATACAATTTGAAGAAGTTAAAGCACACAGGTTCCTGATACACTTAATAAGTCTGAAAGGAGTAGCTGGGGTACAACGTTGCCAGATTTGGGCGTTTTACCGCAAATTGAATAAATATTCTTCATATGGTAAAATTTGACCCCGTCATATCAATAAAGGGTTAATTAATCAATATTCCGCGATTCGTATTCTGGAAGTAAATTTTACGAGATACCGGAATGTTTCGTATAATTTCTGGTATTTCCTTTTGATATGTTCTACGTAAAATATTCTTTTTCGATGAGAAGACTTAAATAAGGTAAACTTAATTCTGTCCTGAAGTTAGAATGTTTAAATAAACCGGTGAAATACAGAGTCCGCAGTTTAATCTCACCATTCTAATTGTATCGACATCTTGCTACGCTGGTTTCTTGAGCCGACTGCAATTTTACGCTATGCAGTGGAAGTATTTTAGTTTGTTTTTCAGCTTATTTTTAGTGTTAAGTACTTGGATGGAGGATTTGCATTTCCTCTCTCAAGGAATATAAAAAAGTAAAATAGCTTTATTTTATGAAACTATAATGTATAGAGTTTTCCGTTATATAATTTTGAGTTACAGAAATTTTTGTGCAGGAACAGCTACAGCTTTAATTGTTTTTCTGATAGCATATTCTAAAATTGCAGAAAAATGTAATGACTCAACAAGCAGACTAGCTATAGTGTCAAATTAAATGAGGTATATTAAAAAAAAGAGTGATTTTTTATTGTAATTGAGGAAAATTGTTCAGAAACCTCTAAAAACCTACAATGTAAGTTCGGGTAGAGTTCATTACAATTTGTAATGAATCTTGACACCGGGGTGAAATTTTAGTAAAAAAATATTGACTTTCTATTCTAATTTTTTTTCTCGAGTTGGATTAAACTTATTAATATTCCATGTTCCATCATTCTCTTCATTTTTATTTGACAAAATCAAAAATGACAAAAAAAATCAATTCAGTAAATTCAAAAGAAGATAATTGTATCGAAAGGAGCAAAATCCCAATTCCTTAGGACACCACAGGAATTATAAAGGCCGTTTTTATATCAATTTCGTGGTCTTCATCGATGGTACATGTAACCTTTCTCAACATTCCACTTGTGAAACCACTAGAAAGATTCCTGGAAGAATGTACATTATATGTACATGAGTTTTTAAATGCATATTTGGTCTATAGAATCCTTGTTTCATCAAAAATACCAAAATGGAAGTTAATGGAAGTTATGGAAGTTATTAACCAAAAGTTTAATAAGTTCATTTAAATAAATCGGATCAAATTACTTACATTATTTTTATCGAAAGTCAACCATTAATGACATATTTAGGTACAATCTAATTTTGTTTAAAAATATCTCAAAACTGACAATAAATAAGAATAAAGAAAGGTGCCTACTGTTACTTAAAATTAATAAGTGAATACAGAAAAACTGTTGAAGTGGGCGAAAATATTTTCCTTTGAAATAAGCGCTATAACAATTGAAAATTAAGATTATTCTTGTATTTTAAAAAGAAAAACATTGCAAACAAATACACTGAATGCAAAACTTGTCACAATAAAGACTTATTGATATTTAAACTTCGATTATTTTACAAATAAAAGGACTACAACTTGGACCAAAAAAATATAGGATGTTCAATTTGAACTAAACAATTATCTCGATTTGAAATTGGCAAAATGTAACACAATAAATTTGTTAGTAACACTGAGTATAGCATTTTAGAATTGATTTCAGCTGAAGAGTGTGAAGCACCTTAAATTTTTACGCCATGCCAAAAATTAAATGGAAGTTTACCTACTACCCAAAAAAGTCATAAAAACATGAAAGATTTCCAAAACGGCTGGGTTTAGGTATATGTTAGGGTACATATTTTCGATTAAAAATTGTGTTATTTCCAAGATTGTAAAACATAATATAGGGCGTTTCATTTAAAATTAAGAAGTCGGTTGATGCCCAGAAGAATATGAACACCCTGTAGGTTAAACAACATTTTAAAAAGATGGCAACATGAATGCAAACAACCTCACATATTCCATCTTCATTATTCCATCATCATTTTTTTATGAAACACTGACTCTATAGACCAAATACGCGCTAAAAAGTCACTCTATATGTAGAAATAGTAGGAATGATACATTTCAAAATTTCGAAGATCTTTAGTCAGTTTCTCGTATGGTATTTTGTTAATAGTTTTGTGTGATTGCAATAGAAATCAGGTTATTTTCTCTTAAAATATTTGAGAGTTTCTAAAATATACCAAACTAAAATACAGCAAAACTTCGTTAAAACGCTCTCCAACGGACCGGCGCAAAAGAGCGTCTTAAGCGGGAAAGCGTCTTACCCGGGAAAGTAAAAAAAATCAAAACGCTCGAAAAAAGAAAATGATTGCAAAATTGGAACGTAAAATTTATTAAAATGCATAATACTCGTACAGGAATGTGATAAATATTCACATGAATAATTTGTATGTACACTGCTTACTCACTGACCAGAGAGCAACCTGATGTCAAGGGTACTTTTTTGAGGTTCTTGAAAACGTGTATGGAGAGGAAGTTGTTAATTCTGTTAATGTAAATTAGCATGTCCTCTGCATTTTCCAGGGTGGAAATAACTTTTCTTAGCTCGACCACGTTTTGCAAGCCAGCAGAAACTGTAGGTGTTGGGGAATGATCGTCCTCTTCTTCAAAGTCACTTTCTTCTCTCTCACTCCCCTCTCATCGTCGGTGGTGGCGTCGGCGATCATGTCATCAATAGGGCGAGTGTTGCTATTTAGAAGGGCGTCATCCACTGTCACATAATCGGGGAAATTTTGGACAATTTCCTCAGTTTCTGTTGGTGTGCTGTCAGTGGTATTCACCGTGGGCATTCACAGTGGGCTTCACCGACTTATTATACTCACCAATTGATTGTCTAACACCTATATTCACCGTCTATCTGCGGCGAAAATAGAGCGTCTTATCCAACAAAACAGAGCACTATTTTACTGTATTAGCATAGGAAAATTCAAGGGACCGACGAAAAAGAGCATATTATGCGGGAAAGCGTCTTTGACGGGAGCATCTTAACGAAGTGTTACTGTATTTAAATCAAAATTTCTAGGAGACTAAGACATCTCAGAAGGAAATAAAAAATAATCTAAAAAAAAACACTATAAATTAAAATTAGAAAACAATGATTAATCGTATTAAACAACTGTAACTTCTTTTTAACTGCTAAAGGAAAAATATGGTGTTCAAAAACAACAGGAGGCTAGCACCGCAAAAAAAATGTGGAAAATAATTAAAGGCTTTTCAACTGACCTTATCTCATTCAACATATAGTATTCAACAGCTAATTTATGTAAATAGATTCGACCCTTTTATGTTATAATTTGCGTATATTGCAAACACTGGTGTGGTGTTAGGCGGCTACATGTACTAACTAGCAAGGGGTAAAATTTATTATTGCGGGTATAAAAGTTACTACTACTTAATTTAACACATTAAATGTGACCTCACACTTATCAGTCCTTTACAACTTCAACCGTTTATTTAGGGAAAACTGCTTGTTTTATCTTTATAAAGATATTAAAGCAGTGACAAGCATGTTGCATGAAGCTACGGATACATACAAGGACCTATATGTATAATACCTTACATAATAATGCTCCTTGTATACTTTATATGTACAGGTATAATATAATATAAATTTGTTGTAATGTATACAGTGTGGAAACTACTTATGGGATAAATTCCAAACCTGTGAATATTTCACAAAAAAAGCGGAACCAGATGAACTAATCTGACTGTAACGTCACTAGTTATTGAGATATGACGTCATATATTTTTTTAGAATGGTGTGGTATATTTTTATCTACATATGTGCTTTATGTATATTTTTGGAGAGTGCTTTTAAAGGCATTTTCATGAAACTCACACTTCAACATATTTAACATTTTAACGTCAAAACTACATTTTTTTGTATATCCTCTCTTTAGCAACGTGCCAAGTACAAGAAACGATGGAAAAAAAATCGGGAAATGTCTTTCCAAGTATTTTGGGGGTGCTATTTCGAATGGCATCAAAAAAATTCATAATAGTTGAAGCTTACCCCTGTTTTTGGCCATTTAAATTGAAAAGAGCACGATTTTTCAGGTCAATTTTTTTTGTAACATGATTTTTGACTGGAAATAATTTTTTTTTTTCGACAGAAAACTACGGAAAAAGTGCATTCGAGAGTTGGACTGAAAAGTTATGTACTTAGAAAAAAATAATTCCAACATGGGGTTTCCAATATCTCGGCCAAAACGACACATTGGACGAGGAAGCTTTCATAATTTTTTTACTCAAACCTGGAGAACTTTGGGGCAAAAGTTTAGAGAACAAAAAAGTGTTCAGATTCATCCAAGGAGCACGCCTGATTTTTTTCAGAATTTTTGGTCACATTTTCAATTTGGCCATTTTTTTAAAAATCCGATGACGCTTCTGAAAAAATTCTGAAATTCTGAAAAAAATTACACAAGAGAAAAAAAAATTGTGTTTTTGATTTCTCAGAAAAAGTCACTCTTGATGATTTGCCCTGCTTGATTTCAAACCCCCAAAACGCAAATTAGTTTTTATATAACTCAAACAGTTCTCGAGATAATACCATTTTTCTTCATAATTTGGACTTTCACAAAATTGTTTAGTATAAGTGATTCTACTTGGCGGATTTAACCCAATAATTTCGTTGTCTAGGATACTATAAGCTATAGAAACTCAATTAATTAGTTAGCTACAAAAAATGATTCGAATTACTTAGTCTCATGTTTTAATCATTGAATTAAACAACTGATTATAAAATGAAATCAAAACTAAACCAGAATTTTTTTATTCAAATAATGCTCCTCCTTTTTCTGCACAAATTTCAATTCGAGCTCTAAATTCGTTAAAACTATTTCTAATTTCCTCAATTGACAAGGACTTGACTGCATTTTGAATCCTTGTTTTTAATTGCTCTTCATCATTTTCTAATGGGTCACGATAAATAATTTGCTTTAAACGTCCCCATAGATAGAAGAAATATTATCAGATCCGGGCTTCTCGGCAGCAATAAAATGGGACCATCCCTTCCTATCCAGTGTTCATTAAATTCGGAATTGAGCCAATTACGGACAGTAACGGCATGATGAGCAGGGCACCCATCTTGTTGGAAAAACATTCTCGTTCGATAACTTAAAAGGAAGTTCATCAAGTTTATCTGTTAAAAGATTTTGTATCATCTCCAAATATGTATTACGATTTAAATTATCTTTGAAAAAATATGGACCAATAATGCCATTTGTATATGAAACCGCACACCACACATTAACTTTTTTGAAATATGGTCTTCGATAAGGAATAGTAAAATGGGGATTTGTTTCACTCCAATACCGGCAATGCTGAGAGGAAACGACGCCGTTTGTTGAAAAAGTAGATTCATCGGAGAACAAAATTCGCTTATGAAATCCTACGTCATTTAAAACTCTGTTGCCCATCTCCAAACAAAAATCCAAACGTTTGGCTTCATCACCCTCCTCTAAGGTGTGCCTGAATTTTGGTTTAAATGGTAAAATCTGCTTGAAAAATTCTCTGTAAATGCGATTTACTTATTTCAGTTTCAATTGCCCTTATTCTAAGTGATATTCTTGGAGCTTCTCTCACGGAATGGAGGGCAAGAACTGAAGCAGCATCATCTTCATTTAACAATTTTTTTGATTTTTTAATGTCTAAAATAGAGCCTGTTTCTAAGAACTTGGTCACCAACTTCTTTGCTCTGACATTAGAAATGCTAACTTCCGGGTATTTTTAAACCGTTGGTTGGTTTGGGGGTTTGAAATCAAGCAGGGCAAATCATCAAGAGTGACTTCTTCTGAGAAATCAAAAACACAATTTTTTTCCTCTTTTAAACTACATACTGTATATTATATTTACTAAAGCGTACAATTTTTAACAATTTGTAGTCATCTGTTTTTGACTGGATAATTTACTTTCAGTTTTTGATTAATATAGCAATTTAAAATATGATTGTACTAGAAAGTCTACTAATTAGGTGTTCCTTTTACGGCTTTATAAAATTTTAAGTTAATCGATGGCAATTAACACAAAATTTCGTTAATAACTCCCTAAAACTCTCAAAGCTTGTGAATTGATTTAGTAGATAATTACTTGTATTATAATCGATGTATTTCGGTCACTGTTTGGTTCAAATTAAATTAAATTAATCTTTAAACGAAGTATTTCCGGATCGATGGATTGGGCGAAGGGGTCAATCCGAGTTTCCTCCTAGGTCGTCTGACCTAACCCCCATGGATTTCTTTTTGTGGGGGTTATTTAAAACATAGCGTGTATGTAAATAAACCTACCAGTATAGATGACTTAAATAAATAGAATAAGATACGAAATTCAAAAAATACTCTTTGACATGATAAGCAACATGGTTGAAGAATTTAAATCGCGGCTTGGTTACTGCCAAGAAGTCAACAGCGCACAGTTTGAACATTTATTAAAGACCAGATTAGGATAGGTAGTTTTAATTGTGTTATTTTCATTTTTAGTTATGTTTCTAATAAATAGGTTAAATACAATTATTTAAGAATGCGCTTTTGTTATTTATTTTCAATTTCTGGATTTCTGGATAACTATTGAGAGTGTGGTGAACGTTTGGGCAGGAATTATAAATTCTCAAATTATCGGACCATATTTCTTTGATGGCACATTAACTGGCGCGCGTTACTTGGATTTCTTGCAAAATTTCTTAGTTCCAGAGTTAAGAATGCTTTTCCCAGATGATGACAACCCTAATGAAATAGATAGAAATATTTGGTTTCAGCAGGATGGAGCTACACCACATTTTTCATTGGAAGTAAGATCTGAATCGAGTTTTTCCCAATAGATGGATCGGTAGACGCGGTAAAATAAAGTGGCCTGCTCGTTCTCCCGATTTGACCCCGCTTGACTATTTTTTATGGGGTTACTTAAAATCGAAAGTATACTTCAACAGACCAAATAACGTAGAAGATTTAAAATACAGAATAAGGCAAGAAATTAATCAAAACACTCCGGAAACAATACAAAATGTTTTGGAAGAATTTCAGCATCGCCTCCATTATTGTTTATGTTTATTGAGTGTATATTTGATTTAAACTGTTCTTCTGTTCTGTTTCATGTTCTTTTCTTTTGCTTAGTAATATTAAAAATGTAATATTTTTCGATTAAAAAATTATAGAAATTAAACAAATCTTATGTTGCTGGATGGAGAATTAAAAACCCTTTCAAATGAGCTATCACACGCACCCTCTTTCCGTTTAAAAATTTTAAAGGGGTAGCTGTCACTCCAAGGGGGTTGGAGGGGAGGTATAAAATTATGCTCAAAAAATGTCATTCTAGAGTTAAAAATTGACGTGTTTCAAGATTTTACTCATAAATTGTAAATTACGTAGATAATGAATTTATCCGGTACTTATGGACCTCACTGTATAATGTCCCCGAACACATGATAAAACACGGTTAATACTCTATCAAATCCAAAGTGTGAATTTGATATGCCGTCGCCGCAGCGAAATCGCTCAGGCAAGCATTTATTTTCACACAACCAAAAAATCGTGCGTCATACGAAAGTCCCGAGGTGGACGAGGCAAAAAATGTAATTTCACAATTTCAAAAGAAAAAAAGTGCCCGACCGCATTACACAATTCCGCCATTATCCCTTTGTAATTGATTCGTTATTTCCACCGATAGAGGATTAAACCCAATGTCGCCGCTAATATTGGTTTTGTGTTACAGACGACCGAAATGATTTAACACTGACTTGTATCATTTACGTTCGACGTGATTTCGCTTTGAGCCTCAAAGCTCGCTCGGGGGCTTTCGGTTATTTAAAAACACGTCCCGTCTCGTTTGGGTCGCCTGCGGATACTCCCGGCAAATAAAAAGCTTAGCAATATTAGATTCGGTCCCCCTATTTTTCCGTATTGGATCCGAAATCGGTGGCAAGTGTAAAAACGGAAGAGAAAAACGGAATAACAGGTGTGTACAAACGTAAACATTTTAAGAGTAAAAGGGAAGAAGATTCTGTTACTTGCTCAGCCATGAAAAAAACCAAAAAGGCGATAGACGGTTTTTAAACTCGTTAAACGCGAAGTAATATCGAGGAAATGGAATACATTCCGCCCAGTACGAGGTGTGGCTATTAAATAACCGCACTGATGCTGCTACCAGCGCGCTGCGAGCGTGTTGCGACAAGTTTAAACAGAAGCGTGTCTGGTGATACTTCCCCCACCCTGAGCTCGCTGGACAAGCCAGTGGGTCGCTCAGTTTGATTGTAGCAGTCGTTTGAATTAGTCTACGCACCAGTGACATGTCGAAAAAATGTTGTGTCCAGATGGAGCAACGGGTTAATCTAAAGTTTCTTGTTAAACTGGGGAAAACTTACAGAAGCTTATGCAATGTTAAAATAATTTAATGGGAATTAATGTTTATCCCGCACACATGTTTTTGAATGGTTTAAACGATTTAAAGAGGGACGTGAAACGACCCAAGACGATCCGCGCACCGGACGGCCCTCAACGTCAAAAACGGACGAAAACATTGAAAAAATTAGTAAATTAATCCGCGAAGATCGTCGTCTAAGCATCCGAGGGCTTGCTGAAATAACAGGAATCGATAAAGAATATGTTCGCCAGATTTTGCATGAATCGTTCAACATGCGCAAAGTTTGCGCAAAAGTGGTGCCGAAACTCCTCACTCCCGAGCAAAAGAAATCAAGAATGAAGATTTGCGCTTACATTCTAAACAACACTGACACTGATCCAAGCTTATTAGATCCGCTGATTACTTGTGATGGATCGTGGTTTTTCATTTACGACCACGAAACAAAGCGCCAATCTATGCACTGGAAGAGCTCGATCTCGCCAAGAGAAAAAGAGCCTGGATGAGCAAATCCAAATTAAAAGCGACGATGATCGTCTTTTATGACATTCGAGGCATTGGTTACGTTCACTGGGTTCTGACGGCCCTTCGTGAGCGTGTGAGAAGACGAAGACCCGATTTGTGGGAGACCAAATCATGGAAGATTCACCAAGACAATGCACCGGCCCATTCTGCTTTGTCAGTGAAGGTGTTTTTTGTGCACAATACGGCATTACTGTGTTGGAACGTCCACCATACTTTGCCCGTCCTTGCCCCCTTCTGACTTTTTTATTTCCCAAGGTTAAATCGACGCTGAAGGGGACAAGATTCGAGAGTGTGGAAGCGGTTAAAGCAAAAGCGTCGGAGGTTCTGAACCAGCTGACAGAAGCGGACTTCCAGCACTGCTACCAATAATGGAAAAGTCGTATGGAGCGGTGTAGAGATCGCCAAGGGGTGTACATTGAGGGCGAAAAAAGTTGCTAGTGTAATTGGTAACGAATAAAAAGTGTTATGACAGAAGTTCGGTTAGGTAATAGCCACACCTCGTACTTCTTACTCCGAACACACGCTAGTTCGAACGCTACCTCCATAATCCGAACGCTGACAAATAAATACTCGTCGCTACTCTCAATATACTCAATACTGAATATTTTTATCGCATATCGAAAATTATGAAAATCTGAATATTGTTTTCCGCCAGATCCACGTTAAAAATCCGAATCCACTAAATGTGAAATATCAAGAATATACAAATTAATCCACGTATTTCTTATCTATAGTCAAGAAAAAACACTTAAATCTAATAAACCTTTATCTAATAAATCTAAATTTAATAAGCCTTATAGCAACATGGAAAGTAAACAAAATAAAACAAATTTAAGTCTACTCCGAATATAACTAAAACATGAAGCAAAAAATAAAATTTTAACACAAACAGTATAAAAGAGACATCCAAAAAAAACATCATCAAATCTGGCTATTGAACGAGAGTGATAGTAATAGCGGTCATGTCAAAGCTTTTCGGTTGCCAAACATTTGACAAATGACTGTTACAATTTATTGTAAAATAAATAATGGCCGTCACATAATGTAACAGCCTTGACAATTAAATAAGGTTATACATTTAAGATAAAAATACGTCTTTTTATTGTTCGGCCAACTTTGATGACTTTTTTTTTTTTGGAAGGCTCGATCCCATAGTCAAATTAATTTTGGCAACGGACAAAATATTCATTAACCCATTCAAGTCCCAAATGTCCTAATTTTTTCAAGAGTTTTCAGCCCGCTTATTTTCAATGTTATCGGTGCTTAAAAAATTTCAATCAGGTCAACTCAGATGTAAAATTTCATGCTTTCTCAGAATATGGCCCTATAATTTTTTAAAAATTGATTAAAAAAAAGTTATAAACAAATTTTTTTTATAAACAAACGGCCGAAACAAATATATTTTTATATAAATTTCATAAATATATTTCTCAAAATCTACGGACTTTGGTAAAAATGTTAAGAATAAAAATGTCTTAGAATCAATAAAAAAAATACACCCATTTTTTTTAGATTTTTTTTAAATGACATTTTTGGAAATTTAGGTTTCGTGATCTTTGGCACAATCAAAAATCGTATACAAAATTCTGAAAATTTTGAGAGTACTCAAAAATTCTGAGACATTTTTGTTCTTGTAAATTTTTTACAAAGATGTATAGTTTTCGAGAATCATATATCAAATATCAATAATTCAGTATCAATGTATCAATAGTATCAATTTATCCGCTAAAATGAAATTTCTGCTAACAAAAATTCTTAATCCGACAAAAATTCCGTTGTTATTGTGTATTCACTATTACGAACGATTCGATAATCAGAATAGGGTCTAGCAAGGAGGTGTTCGAATTAAAGAGGTTGCACTGTATTTCAATCACACAGGGCTACAAAAAAATTCTGCTCCAGGAACTAAATTCTTAATTTTCGTTAAAGAAATAAAGAAAACTTCGGACATATCTGGTTAAGAAATGATAAATCTGATCAAGATTGTTAATCTTGTTAAAAAATCATCTGTTTTAAGTTTGTTAAATCTGAAAAATGTTTCGCATAAAAACGAATTTTGACAACAAAAAACCTGGATTTACTGAGAATCTACGCGGTCGAAAGTTTTTTTTTAGTTAAAAATTCGGTTTCAGCACAAAAAGCCACTTCGGAATTGATAGGTTTAGTTCCTGGAGAAAATTTTTTTTGTAGACCTGTTCTATTGTACATATTTATAACACTCCAAGACACGTCAATTTTAGATTTTGAAATGGGATCCTGCACCATAAAGTTATCATCATAACAGAAAAACGTTTGTTTCAAAATCTACTCTACAGTAAATCCAACCAAACGTTGATTTATATTCTTGATTGAGTACTTACATATCACTTGCTCTGAAGGAACTGCCGAAATTACAGATAACTGGGGAATGACCTTCCTATTTCTTTAACATCCATTGTAACTTACCTGCAAAAAAAAAAGAAAAAAACTGAGAAACACATTTGGAGACACTTTACAAGATCAACGTTAATTTTTAATTTGTTTTGGCCGTTCTTTTTTATAAATAAACTATTTTTTTCTTTATATAAGACTGGTAACGTAGCGCCTGATCCGATCTGGCAACACTGCGGAGACGGAACTTGGAAGGGTGGTAGGTTAACATGTAACACACCCTCAATACAAGTTTGAACTTGTTAGTCATTTTTTGTTCTTTGTGACTGTTTTCGTAAACCGGTTTTTTCTGGTAGGTACGTTTTAAAAATGAGTGATAATTTTTTAGTGTGCTATCAGGCTTTGCTTCAGACTTGGACATAGCGCAACTAATTCTTTTGCCAAAAATGCAATACGCCCACGGAGACATTGTTTTTTCAAGAGCCCAGGTTTTTCGGTGGTTTAAGGCTTGCTCAGAAGGAAGAGAGTCGATTGAAGATGAACCACGGAGCGTAAGGCCTTCATCTTCAAGAATCGATTAAAATGCCGATAAAAATGGTTCCAAAAAACCTTTCGCAGAAACAAAAGATCAGGAGAGAAAGGTGTATTGACTTTTTGGATTTGATTGAAAATTATCCCCATTTTATGGAACGTGTCGTTACTGGTGATGAAACTTGGGTGTTTGAGTACGACCCGGAAATCAAGCACCAAAGCATGGAATGGCACACTTCAGGCTCTCCAAGATCTAAAAAAGCAAGAAAGAGCAAGTCGAAGATCAAATGCATGCTTATTTGCTTTCTTGATAGCCAGGGAGTTGTCCACAAAGAGTTTGTGCCTCCAGCCCAAACAATAAATCAACACTTTTACAGAGAGGTTCTTGAAAAACTTCGAGAAAGGGTCGTACGTATGAGACCAAACATCAAGAACAACTGGATGTTACATCACGACAATGCGCCTTGTCATATGGCCATTTCAGTAAACGAGTTTTTAGCCAGTAAAAACATTCATGTGACTGCTCAATCTCCTTATTCGCCTGACTTGAGTTCTGGTGACTTTTTCTCCTTCCCGAGATTGAAAAATCACCTCAAGGGATCTCATTTTGGGATCATAGAAAATATTCAAACGGCTGTAACCGACCAGCTGAAGGCCATTCCAGTATATTCTAGCAGTGTTATGAGGAATGGAACCGTCTCTAGCGGTGTGTGGCTTCCCAAGGTAGTTATTTTGAAGGAGACAATACTAAACTGTAGTTCTATTCGAATAAAGAAATTAAAAAACTCAGTCTCATTATTTAATTCACACCCCTCGTATGTAATCAGTCATACAATTGAAGCAAACTATCCAGACCCAGATAAAAATGTGATTTTTGTTGACATTTCTAAGTACCTATTAGAATTTCGTGGTTATATCAGGCTTTCCGGAATAATGAGAATCCTGCAGTTGTAAAAATGTACTTGGATGAAGTCAGTTCTGTAATATATAGTTGTATCCGATACACGCTGTTTTATTTAATCTGTTTAGGTATGCACCTATATCTATATTAAATATGGCCATGCTTAATATACCAACCCAACCATGTAAGAAAATGAGGAGACATGAACCCAACCATATAAGAAAATAAGATAAAATGAAAACTTTAATCAAACGAATTTGTCACCTTCTTACAAATGCATGCATATAAATCCTGGGCATCGTCTCTGAGATATGTCACAGGAAGTAAACACACCCCTAGGTGTATTCCAAACTTATTTCATTAATAAATGTCTACATCTTGGGCGAAATATTTCTGGAGTAGGGAAAATTTGCATGGCCCTCATTTAGTATTCAGAGATGTGTATGTTCCCCATTATAATTCAGCCCAAGTCGGGACGCGACTGTTACCCACTTCTATAACCTTCAACAATCGGACGTAGTCTTTTCCGAATACATATGTTCCTATCCCTTCCAATAATCACTACACTTTAAGGGAATTCCTATTTTATCTACTTGTGCCGTATTGTTCCTAACGCATTTTTGAGACATGGTCAGAGACATTTATGATTTTAGCCTTTCCACAGCAGATCCAACGGTTTTATATTTTTTTTTGGCAAGACTTTTTGTACCAAGAAATTAGATATTAACAGTGGCGTCTCGAGAAGTTGCTTAGATTGTTTAAATCCCAATTTGTGAATAAACTGGCCAACTTTGACTCATTTATATTTTTTTAACCTAGCGCTGACGATGTACGCGGCTGTGAGCTGTGACATTAACAGTTGAGTGTAATAATTTGACGTTTCACTGTTTAATTTCACTGTTTTAAAGTGTGGACCATAAGATGGTTTCTTTTTAAAATTGCTAGTAAAACTACATCGTTGAATATTTTTAAATGATTGTTGCTTTATTCAAGTATGCCTTCCCATTATTTATGAAAAACAATTTCAGTTAAATGGCCACCGCGGCTGGCTTGGCAGTAGTTCATTCTTTTCACCCAATTTTGCAGTACATTTTCGATTAATTGTGGCTCTATTGCACGATCGTTGGAGTAACAACGGTCCTTAACATGTCCCCATAAAAATAGTCCAAAGGTGTTAAATCGCAGCTGCGCGATGGCCAATTAATGTCTCCAAAACGGCTGATAGCACGGTTGCCGAATTTAGGGTGCAAAAGATCGATTGTTTCACGGCTTATGTAGCACGTTGCTCCATCCTGCCGGAACCAAAGCTCGCCCAAATTCTAATCGTCCAATCGCGGCCACAAAAAATCAGTTAACACGTCTCTGTAACGCATTCCATGTAACGCTGTTACCATCTTCATTTTGAAAGAAGTGCGGACCAATGATGCCACCACTCCAAAACCCACACCAAACAGTCACTCTTGCAGGATGCATTGGCTTCTCTATCACTACGTGTGGATTTTCGGAACCCCAAATCGTACAGTTCTGTTTATTAACATGTCCTTCAAGAAGAAAATGAGCTTCGTCCAAAAAAATAATTTTCGATTGAAATCGGCGTCATTTTCAAACTCATTTAAAGCCCACACGGAGAAGCGATAACGAAGTGAATGGTCATTTTCCTTTACCTCTTGAGTAATTTGCAACTTGTAAACAAATAATCCGAGGTCTTTATGCAATATCCTCCTCAGAGGAGTGCGACTGACATTAAGTGGTTGTGCTCTGTGACGAGTTGAGGTTCTTGGGTTTTTACGCACACTTTGGGCAACAGCAGCAATTCTTTCAGCTGTGAGCACCGGATGAGCACGTGGATGACTTCTGTTATCCATAAGTATGCCAGTGTCACGAACTTTCCTTAAGAACTTTCTTACACCAGGCGCTGACGGAGCTTCATTTCGACCAAAAATTGTTCTCAATTTTCTCACTGTTTCTGCAAGACAGCAGAATAATTTGGAAATAATTTTGTTCAAGCGTAAAACGGTCCATTTCTTACAGCGGAGGTTAGACACCACATATATTATGTCAAATGTCAAGCGCATCAGTGTCGACAATGTAGAAATAACATTCAGTTTAAAAAGAAACCAATAGATAGCCAACCCTTTACATTGATTTACTTATCCAGGACTACTGTTAGGGAATGGCTAAACAATACGTTTCCAGGGAAATGGATTGGAAGGCACAGCTCATGTCAGTGACCTCCACGGAGAGATCGACTGAAAAAATTCATTTACAGCAGACCTCTAGAAAATGATGTTGACATCTCAAACGATGGTATTAGGAAAACTGTTGTTTCAATATGGTTAGAAGATATCGGAAAAAAAAATGTAATTATTAGTTTTGAGAAATGTTTGGATCATGGAAATGTATTTGAGCATTTTCCTATTGCAAGCATTATTCTAATCAATTAGACCTTTTAGCATCACTTTGTTATTTTTATATTTGAAAATAAAATCAATTTGCCCTTTACCTCTTGACATTTACGAATTTTTTATTTTCTGACCTGTCAGTACACAGTGATTTTTTTATGCTGACCACCCCATTTTATTCCTAAACGGCTAAAGGAAATTCCAATCTGTAAAAAGTACATATGTTTCTACTATTTGAGATTAGAATTTTGCATGTATAAACGAAAGAAAACTGTTTTTTTTTTTAAATTGTAAATTTTATGCCATCGATGTAAAGGTCTTTTTGGTCTAATTTGGCCAACAGTAGGCAATAGTTTTTTAAGAGGTGAAAGAAAATCGTAAACCATAAAAAGAAAAAAGATCGTAAACCATTGTTTTCCTCTCGGAAACTCTAACCGTGGATATACTGTATGTCAGCAGTAGACATACACGCCCCTAAAAAAATTAAAATCTTTCCTGGAGGAAGACAATAAAATGTGTAAGATAGTGTTATTAGAATATGACGTTTTTACTTTTGGGGCCATTTTAATCCAGCATTATTGTGTACACCCTAAAATGGTCCTTATTGTATAAATATGTTTTATCTAATATAATTATTATCGTCCATCGTTCGAAAGGAACAAGGACTCAAGTTAGGCGAATAGGGTGACTGAGGAGCCACAGGAATGTTTTTACATGCTAAAAACTCGTTTACTGTTAGGCGCATTGTCGTGATGCAACATTCAGTTCTTGATGTTTGATTTCACCCGAATGACCCTTTTCAAGACCCTCTGTGTAAAAGTGTTGATTTATTGTTTCACCTGAAGGCACAAACTCTTTGTGGACAAATCCCTGGCTATCAAAAAAGCAAATCAACATACATTTGATGTTCGACTTACTCATTCTTGCTTTTTCTGGGTCTTGGAGAGCTTGAAGTGTGATATTCCATGCTTTGACGCTTGGTTTCCAGGTCGTACTCAAACACATAAGTCTCATCACCAGTAATGACACGTTCCATATGGCCAAGAGTCAAAAAGTCAAGACACCGTTCTCTCCTGATGTCCTTTTGTTCCTGCGAAAGGTTTTTTGGAACCATTTTCGCGCAGATTTTTCTCATCCCCAATTTGTTGGTCAAAATCTGATGAACAGTGGTGTGATTCAAATTTAACTCTTCCCCGATCATTCTTGTCGTCAACCCACGATCTGAACGCACAAGATCCTGTATTCTATCGACATTTTCATTGTCGATTGTTCTTGAAGACGAAGGCCTTTCGATGCGTGGTTCATCTTCAATTGACTCTCTTCTTTCTGGGAATGCCTTAAACCATTGAAAAACCAGGACTCTTGAAAAAACACTGTCTTCGTAGACGTGTTGAGTTTTGCAAAAGTATCCATTGCGCTGTGTCCAAGTCTGAAGCAAAACCTGAGCATACCGTTGCTCAAAATTAATCACTCTTTTTAAAATGCACTAGAAAAAAACGGTTTACGAAAATAGTATAAAACCAAATAACTCTAACAAGTTCAAACCTGTACTAAAGGTGCATTACATGTTAACCTACCGCCCTTCCAAGTCCCGTCTCCGCAGTGTTGTTAGATCGGGCGCTACGTTACCAATCTCTTACTTAATATACACACCCTATTACCATAATTGACGCTGAGCCATATGGTCCATGTTTAATTCGCCAGACCCTATTAAGCTAGCAATGTGCCCTGTGCTGCAAACATACCTGGCCAACGATCAACATATCTGACGTTTGGACCTAAATTCCCAATTTTCTCCGTGTACATTCTTGCACGTGCACGCAAGTTAGGCAAATTATTCCTCCCTCAAATTATTTCTCCGGTTTATTCGAACAATTAAACAATGATTAAAATTTTTGCCTCTGGAATACCTAGAGCTGCATAACAGCATTATTAAATCCATGTTTGATGGAACATTTAACTTAGTTCATCAGCTAAATGAGGTCCTCAAAGACGCACGCTTCGACGCAACAGCATATTCTCATCAACATTGGCGTGCCATAACGGCCGAGATAACTTTCGGAATAATGAAGTTAGCATAGTTTACATAAATTTATTTCATAAATTTGTAAACAGGGCCGGATTAGTTCACTGTGAGCATTAATTCAAATTAGATCGGCACGCTTAATTGCTCCTAATACCGGGTCAAAGAACGCTCGAGGAAACAACAATTAATTTTACCCAGTAAACATTGAATCTTTGCCCAAAACAAAAAAAATTTATATGTATACAGGGTGTCCTGGATTGAGTTACCTATAGGTGAAATGGACAAAAAAATTAATTTTTCGACAAAAAAGTCATTCTACATAAAAAGTTTTGCTTGTCTTGAAACGTCCAGAAAGTTTGTTGTTTATTCAATTTAACATATAGTGTGTTCAAAAATAGCAAAAATTGAATAATAATGAAGAGAAAAGTACCTTAAATATTAACGCTATGTAAAAAAGTTATTAAGAAAAATTAGATTAATTAAATCTAATTAGAATATTTGAAATTCCAGTAAGCCATCAATAACGTAATTGTTGTTGTTTGACAAAGCGCTTTAAATTTCAATTATTGATTTTTAATTCCAAATAATGCTTACTTTACAACATAAAATTTATCTTATTAAATGTTATGGTATCGGTAATATTTCTTATCGTCATGCAATTGAATTGTTTCATGAAAAATATCCAGAAGTCAAAAGCCGTCAAAGTTTGAAAAAGTTAGTACGAAAATGTGATCTAACTGGTGATGCAAAATGCGGAAAAAAATCAAAAAAGGTCCATGATGACAATGATGCAGCCACAATTCTAGTTTTAAATTCACTGGAAGAAAATCCAGAACCATCACTAAGAAAGATATCTGCATAATTTGATATTAGCAAGACACACATTCAAAGGATATTGGCCGAAAATAAGTTTAAAGCTTTCAAACCGAAAATAATACACACATTGGAAGTTGGTGATGATTTATGTCGATTGGATTTCTGTTTAGAAATAGGAGAGAGGCTTACTGTAGATATGCATTTTCACAAGAGTATAATTTTCTCCGATGAAAGCACTTTTTCTACCAATCGAGTGGTATCGTCGCAGAATTGTCGTTTTCGGGCACAAGAAAAGTCTTTTTCAGTTACTTCTAGAAGTCAAAATTTCAAAAACGTGAATGTTTGGTGTGCAATTACTTCCAATCGCATAATTGGTCCGTATTTTTTTAAAGAAAATTAAAATTAAAATTCATACTTGGAGATGCTAAACACATTTCTTTGGCCAGAATTTGACGAAGAGAATTTAGAATATAGAAAAAAAGCGTACAGGACGGATGCCCTGCCCATTCAAAAATTCAGGTCCGCGATTGGCTTAACAAACAATTTGGAGAGAAGTTGATCGGAAGATATGGACCTATTTGTTGGCCAGCAAGGTCCCCTGACTTGTCGCCACTTGACTTTTTCCTTTGGGGATTTTTGAAGGAAATAGTTTATAGACAGCCGATAGAACACAATATTGATTTACTCAAATAATATTTTTGGGGTTTATGATTTCTTATTATATCTGCACCTTTAGTAAACATACTTTTTTAAATGCAAATGGCTATACTTCAAACGTATAACAATGATAAAAATTGCGGAATCTTCAAAATACTTAATATTGACTAATACTACAAAATAATACAAAATACTTAATCTGATCTCGCGCCAGAATGACAGCTACAATAACTGTAAACAGCCCTGCCATAATTGCGTAACAGGGATGTACCTGAACAACTCCCAGTCTCCCATAATAACTGTATAATCTAGTTATATAATCTACAATTTAACAAACTAAGTTACAATAAGTGACACATGGACGTGCATACTCATTTCACGAATGTTTGCTATCAAAACCCAGATTATCACACTCGAATAAGCTGATTAGTAACCCAAGTAACCTACTTGTACTTGAAATGGAACTTCGCTTGCCTACTGACACTGACGAATAGACAGAATGAACCAATTAAAACCCAAAGGGACATAACTTGTATGCCGTTACATCTATGAGAGATTGATCTGTCTGTGCACCACAAAATACAGAAGTACGAAATGTAAACAACTTATAATTAATATAGTTAATGCGACATGATTTATGTCAAGAAACAGCCTATTGTTTTTTGAATTACATGTTTTTCATTCAGATGTAAGACGCATAAATTTCAACTTTAATACAGAAGTTAATATTTATCCCTTAATTTAATCCCTTTCCTAATCGTGTGAATTATATTGTTTGACAGATTAGGCCCAAACCTGATTAAGAGATTACTCATTGCAGTATTTGGTTCCAAATATCTTGCTCATGGAGAAGTAACTGAGTCACTTTAAAAAAGAACAAAATTATAACACAGCCCCACAAAAATAAAAAAATGTGTGGGCTAAACAGGGTAAAAAAGACTGAACGCTTCACGAATAGTCCTAAATCTCAAGAAACAGTACGTGAAAGCACTTGATAAAGAAGGCGAATGCTTCTAATACTTGAAGCCAAAATTTCCTGAAATTTCTGACGCAAAATTAAATGCGGGAATTTTCGATGGACAGATGGATGGAGATTCGAAAAGTTATGAAAGATGATATTTTCATAACTAAACTGATTCAAGTTGAGAAAAATGCGTGCTAAGTTTAAAAAAAGTAGCACATGATTTTCTAGGGAATAAAAGAGATAAAAATTATAAAAAAATTGTTACAGAAACGATTAAAAATTTCAAATATTTAGGGTGCAATATGAGCTTGAAACTTAATTTTCTCGATTCTCATCTTGATTATTTCCCAGAAAATTTAGGCGACTACAGTGAAGAGTAGAGTGAACGCTTTCACCAAGATATAGCAGAAATGGAAAAAATGTACCAAGGAAGATGGGATGAACACATGATGGCAGATTTCTATTGCTCCGTAAAAAGAGAGACGTCTGAAAAGTATAAATGGCAGTCGGTCAGAAAATCATTCAAAAACAAATCCAAAAGATATTACAAAAATAATGAATACGTTTGATTAAAACTACGGGTACATTTTTGCTACTTCATAATATGCGTACTTTTCAAGTACGTTGTTAAAGATTCTTCTTAAATAAGAAAATTCAGATGTTTTGAGCTTTTCTAAAAAGGACTGCAACTATTTTTTGAATTTCTTGTTATGCAATGCAAGTATTCACCTTCAAACTGCAGTGCTGCATACCTTTGGTCAATTTTTAACACGATGACAAATAATTTTCCCCCATTTTACTTTAGATTTTGAGCATCGCATCGGAAATAATGCAGTTACTCACTTTTTCCAAAAAAAACTGGGCATCAAAATATTTTTTGCAATAACTGCATTTTTTAAGTTTCCTGTTGTATGAGGGGTAGTTTTCATCCAGTCATGGGGATGATTTTCAATGGAAAGTAGTGTTAACTCTGCATTTCTGCGTTATATACTTGAATGTTTATATTTAATTAGAGTTATTGAGATTTAAGATTATTCGTGAAGCGTTAAGTAATTTTTACTCTGTTTAAGGAGAGTTTCTTTAGCGCTAGGGGTTGATTTTTTGGAGTGTACGATTTTTTTTTGACTTCGGATTCGGATTCTGCGTCGAAAATTACATAGGGATACAGTTTTGGCGATATCAGTTCCAAAATTTTGTTTGTGGGACTATGTAATTATACATATGTTTTGTTTATGGTCATTATTATTACTATTTTGTACATTCTTTAGCTAAATATCGTTAATTAGTTATAGATTTGTTATCGTTAAATTTTACATTCAATTATTTTGTTATACAGAGTGTTTCAATGTAGTTTCTATAACTGCTGTTTCATTTAAATACAATTTAATATGTGACATTGTTTGCACCTCTTTTTTTAGTAAGTTGGACGCCTTTTTGCCAAGAACATACAAGGCACGTGCATTTGACCAATATGTCCTTTAGGCCATTGCAAAAAAATAAAATAGAAGCCCACTAAAAAGTTATGACGGTTATTCCAGGAGCAAGCAAATGTCAATTTCAAATAACTCCGTTTTAGGTATGCGTTTGCGACTCAAAATAGTGTGCTCAAAATATTGCAATAAATGGTGTTTATCACAGACGAAAAAAAGACCGCAATAAATATTTTCATTCTTTCGGTAAAACTTCTTTAAAAAGCCTTTAGTTCAAGCAGACTATATGCTACGAAAATTAAAAGAAGAATACCAACAATGGGGCTTAAATATGAATATGGAAAAAACTGAGTACTTAAAAGTAGGAGATGAACCAGAAGATCCAGAACTACAAATTCATGAAATTAAGAGATGTAAAGAATTCAAATACCTAGGAACTATAATTTCGGAAGAGGGGACAACAAAAAGGAATGTCCATAACGGAACACAGCAAGGGAAAAGGGCTATACGCACACTAAATTCTCTATTATGGTCGAATAAATTCAGATTAAAAACAAAAATGACGATCTACAATGCTATTGTAGAACCAATTTTAACATATGGAAGTGAGTGCTGGCAGCTTTCCAAACAAGACAAAAAGAAAATGGACACAGTCGAAATTTACTATCTTCGAAGAGCCTGTAGAACATCGATAATAGAACATGTACCGAACGAGGAAATAAGAAGACAAACAGGAAGAGTGGTTACAAGCGCAGACAGAATAGAAACAAAACAACTATTGTGGTATGGTCACATAAGGAGAATGAACCAAAAAAGATGGCCAAAGGTAGCATTGGAATACGAACCAGAAAATAGACGGAAAAGAGGAAGACCGGGGAGGACATGGATAGAAGGAATTAAGGAAATCATGGTTGATAGGGCTCTAGTAGAAGAAGACTGGAGAGACAGGAAAAAAACGGCGATCGAAATGCGGGATGCGGCTAAGGCCGTAGGAACCTCGTTATATATATATATATATATATATATAGTTCAAGCATATTTTTACGATGAAATAATCTTGGATTTAATGAACCCACACTTCATTAGATACAGTACTTCAAAATATTGCAATAAACAAACTGCAATAAAATACTGCTATTTGTAGTACGAGGTGTGGGTATTATATAATCGAACTGATGCTGTTACCAACGCGCTGAGAGCGTGTCGCAACAAGTTTGAAAGTTTGAACAGAGCTGTGTCTGGTGATACTTCACCACCCTGAGCTCGCTGGACAAGCCAGTGGGTCGCTCATTTTGCTAGTTTCGCAGCAGATGAAACAAAAAAGCCACAAAAAAAAAAGGTCAGTAGAGGCAACGGCAACCAAAGACCGAAGCGATCGCTGCAAATAAAACAAAAAAAGCAAAAAAAAAAAAAGGGTCACTACAGCCAAGGGCAACCGCATTCCCCAGAGTATTTTGGTTTTTACTTGACCCTTTGCCAAAATGAGCAAATCCAAATTCATAGAGATGATCGTCTTTTTTGACATTCGAGTCATTGTTTACGTTCACTGGGACCCTGAGAGTTATACGGTCAATCAACATTATTACATCAAGGTTCTGATGGCCCTTCGTGAGCGTGTGAGAAAATGAAAACCCGATTTGTGGAAGACCAAATCATGGAAGATTAAACAAGACAATGCACCGACCTATTTTCCTTTTGCAAAATTTCTTGCAAAATACTGTGTTGGAACATCCACCATACTCGCCCGACCTTACCCCTGTGACTTTTTTATTTCCTAAGGTCAATTCGGCGCTGAAGGGGACAAGATTCGAAAGTGAGGAAGCGGTTAAAGCAAAAGCGACGTAGTTTCTGAACCAGCCGCCATAAGCGGACTTCCAGCACTACTTTCAACAATGGAAGTCGTATGGAGCGGTGTAGAGATCGCCAGAGGAGTACATTGAAGGCGAAAAAGTTGCTACTGTAATTATTGGTAACGAATAAAAAGTGTTATGACAGCAGTTCGGTTATTTAATAGCCACACATTGTCCATACAAGAATAGACCACAATAAATCCTTTAATTGCGTCAGTAAGATCTATTGAAAAATCCTCCAGACGTTGACCAAATACTTTTTTTACGACAAAAACATTAGATTTGATGAACTCTTGCCTCATTACACTTACGTAAAATATCTCTTCGCATGTAACTTCCAACATTATTCAAAAGACTATTAGTATTGGGTAATGAAGAATACAACTCATCTTACTTGAAGTAAGTCGATTTTTAGAAACTTGTTCTCGTGCAGACACTTTTAGTCACATCCTATGTAATTATTATTAATTGTAAATTTGCCTTGCAAACGCAGTTGTTAATGACATGCGTAAATTGGATATTTGCGTCAAATATTCCTCTAAACAGGTCATCAAACATCACTTGTTTATATCAACTATGATTATGGAATAATACCGATTTTGTTTTAGAATATATTTATAGCCTTTATTCTACACGGTGGACTTTAACTGGAATATATTCGCTAGAGGGGTGGTGACAGCCACCCCTGAAGGGCTATATTTTTCGTATTACTTGCAAAATGTAGGAAAATACATTTAAAAGTTGACGTGCCTCGGGAATTTTTTGAAAAATCATTCACCACCCCGCTAGCGAATATATTCCAGTTAAAGTCTCCACCGTGTATATCCACACATTATTAAATTGATGAATCGGCGAACAGGTATTACATTTGCCAATGTGTCCTTAGGTTGAGTACGACCCTGTAAATGTCGTAAACCACTCCATCCAATCTGTAGTATTGTTATAGTGCAGAACAAAACATTATGCAAACTGAATATATTTTCTTATTGATGCAAGGCCTAAAATTCCAAAGTTGATAGTTGAAAGCAGCAACAAAGATAAAATCTCGAAAGTAAGGAATTTACATTCTGGAAATTTAAGCCATCATCTCATCCACTCACATCAGGAGATAGCTCGGATGAGTTTCTGTAACTCAATTGTTCATATTTTCGTTTCATTAGATACTTCACATAAAATATGCAAAATCCGAAAGCGTATTTATGGATACCCAGTGTACGCGCATAACATTTCTGGTTTGTTAAAGATAAAACACATTTGAAATGAAATTCAAATTCAACCGCAAGTAACAATGTTAATCTACTCCTCTTTGGATTACATGTATTTAGTCTGCATTGGCGCACTATTATTCAAAATTACTGTAAAAAAGGAAAAAATGGGAATTAACTCCCAGTCCACTAAATAAATTCCTGGACAAAATTAACGCACGGCCAGTAGCATGAAAATAAAAATTTCATTATACTTTTGTGCTATGGTCCAGTTTTTGCTCGTTTAGTGATAGTTTTCCTTTAATAGTCTTTTTTCTTTAATTCATCTCACCCTGTGGAGTATACTAGCAAAGGTAAAACGTCGCACTTCAATTTAACCCGTTTCGGCCCAGAATGCCACTCGAAGTATATCGCTCTTCGGTGCCTCAGAACTTTTCCTATTTGCGACAGAAAAATTTTTAGGGGACATATTTTGAAAGACAAAGACTTGCCCTTTCCGATGGTGTCAATTAAATTTGTCTAAAAAATTGCTAAACAGGCAAAAAACAGTATTTTTACAAAAAAACACGATTTTTTCGACAAATTTTTTTTTAAATCTATTTTTCAAGGGATTTTGGGTCTGCCATGGACCTGGAACCTCAGTAACCTGTGGAATAAATGTCTAAACTTAAAGGATGCATTGTTTAAATATCGATTTTTCTCCCCTGTGCATCCAAAATGGCACCTCAACTGCAAAATTTTTGCAAAAAACTTAAAAGCCTGTTTATACGAAAATGACGCACTTTTTTAAAAAATTGCCAATAATAAAAAGTTCTTAAAATTACATAAAGAATACGCTAGAATTTTTCAGATTCTGATTTCACATTTTTTTAATCTTGCACTTGTCAATTTTTGCAAAATTCAAAAAATCGTAATCGATTATAAAATCACGTAAAAAAATGAAAAAAAAAAACACAAAAAAAAATTAAAAAAACAAAACTAAAAGGAAGTAAAAAAAAAAAAAAAAAAAGAAAACTATCTATATTTGTCGACCTCCACGTTGGTGATAGTTGGGCAACGTAAATTGTATTTGCGGCTAACAGACAATAGATGTAAGAAGAATAAAAAGTTCTTAAAATCACTCAAAGAATATGCTGGAATTTTTTTTAGAATTTCTTGAACGATTTTTTTAATTTTGCACTGTCAATTTTTGCAAAATTCAAAAAACCGTAATCGATTATAAAATCACGTAAAAAAATGAAAAAAAAAAAAAAAAAAAAAACAAAATAAAAATAAAAAAAATATAAAAAAAGTAAAAAAAAGAAAAAAAAAAAAAAGAAAACTATCTATATTTGTCGACCTCCACGTTGGTGATAGTTGGGCAACGTAAATTGTATTTGCGGCTAACAGACGATAGATGTGCGAATATATCGAACTTTTTCATAATACGATATTAATTTGATCTTTAACGCTGTTTTTCTCGAAAAAAATTGCACTTTTACGAAAAATTATCAAGAATGAAGAGTTCTTAAAATCACTCACAGAATATGCTGGAATTTTTTTAGAATCTTTTGAACGATTTTTTTTATTTTGCAAAAATTGATGTGCAAAATTAAAAAAATCGCTCAAAAAAATTCTGAAAAAAATTCCAGCGTATTCTTTAAGTGATTTTAAACTTTTTATTCTTGGCAATTTTTTAAAAAAGTGCGTCATTTTCGTATAAACAGGCTTTGAAGTTTTTTGCAAAAATTTTGCAGTTGAGGTGCCATTTTGGATGCACAGGGGAGAAAAAATCGATATTTAAACAATGCATCCTTTAAGTTTAGACATTTATTCCACAGGTTACTGAGGTTCCAGGTCCATGACAGACCCAAAATCCCTTGAAAAATTGATTTAAAAAAAATTGTCGAAAAAATCGTGTTTTTTTTTGTAAAAAATACTGTTTTTTTGCCTATTTAATAATTTTTTAAACAAATTTAATTGACACCATCGGAAAGGGCAAGTCTTTATCTTTCAAAATATGTTCTCTAAAAATTTTTCTCTCGCGAATAAGAAAAGTTTTGAGGCACCGAAGAGCGATATGCTTCGAATGGCATTCTGGGCCGAAACGGGTTAAGGGGTTAGACCCCTCTGTAAAAATTTTTTAAAATTTTTTTTTGCTTAAATGTTGTAAAAAAACATCCCAAGAATGATATCCAAAACGAATTATTGATGGGAAAAGTGTTTAACAATTATTTTTAACCTAATTTGTGAAACAACTATGTCGCTCTGAAATGTTCGAAAATACCGCTCTGATGCTCTATTTTTATTATCATATATAGTCTTATATAGCATTCTGACGTATCTGCAGCCCGATAGATAATTTGGAAATGAACATGCCTGTATTTTGACACGTCTGAAAACTTTAAACGCGTTTTCTTCCAAATTATGTTTTTTCAAATTGGAACAAACAAAATTTTTTTGTTTGTTCTAGTAACTGTTAAAAAATTGCTGTGTTGCCCACCGATTGTCAACAAAAAAAAAAGAGCGTATGTGTTCGATTGTATTTATGACGCCATTTTGTATTTTTTATTGAACAAAAAAATATCTGCATATACCTCATTATGACCTCATTATATACTTAATAAAGTCCTACAATGAATTTTTGATCTCTTTATTAGTAGAGCAGAAAAAAAATCCCAAAGAATGCCCTGATTTTTCGTAATCCAGAGGGGTGTAACCCCTTAAACTATATCTCCATATTTTCTTAACATTATCTTCTTTGGTTCACTGCATTATTTATGTTACAGGAGAGACAGTTTTTTACATATACGAGTGGGACAGAAAGGGTCTTTACTTTTGTGGTACAAAACAAAATTTAATCCGTGAGGAATTTAGTGACCGTCTTCTTTATTAATTCCAGAATTGGTTTGTTGGATCTTAGGTCCAAGAATAAACAACAACTATTTGATTTTTGCCAACGTTTCGGAGATTTATTTCTCCTTCTTCAGGGCTTAATACAAGTTGTTATTACTGTCATATAAGGTAGTAAGTTACGAACCGTTACGTCAATTAGGTAGATTATTGCAAAATCTCACAGATGAAATGTTGGGGTGAAATAAAAATAAAAATTACCACAACTCAATTCAAATCACCAGATCTCAAAATGTCAAGAAAATCACAAGTACTTGTATAAAAAGACTCTATTAACTTGGTGATTATGAAATAACTTCGGAAGTCGTTTCTAAGATCCGGAGCCATTTTTGGAAAAACAAATCGCAAGCTTTCTCTGAAGATTTTCTTCTACTTAGGTCTAGTAACCAGCCTCCTAAATTATGGTGTAGGTTCCATGCCCCCTTACGAAAATAAGAGCATGTCAAGTTCCACCGGCCGCCACTGAAACTCACTGAGGATTTTATTTCAACCTTTCATCGCTTCCCGTATATATTTAACTGATTTTATGCCCGTATTCAGTTTCTCGAACCGTATTTCATCGGCAGTCACCCCCACGTGTCTATTTCTTTCATCACGGGCAAGAGAGAATGCCGTAGGATAAATTCGTGCAAAAGGATATAGGCGGATAAGCTATGTGACACATTTTGGCCCGAAAACGAGCCCACAGTCCACGCACTGCCACGGGTGAAAGATAAATTACTTAGGAATTTTACGCCTCCGCCATCATCTGTGTACGGGAGAGATCAAAACTTTTACTTTACGCGGATCTCTTGTTACGAAAAAACAATCATTCTCGTTTCTCTAAAGGCTTACTTATTCATTCATTAAAATACAGGGTGTTCCAAAATTAGCCCGCAATAATTGAATAGTCTATTCTATATTCAAAAATATGTGATTTTTTTTTTCACAATTACCTTGTGAATATAAATAATTTTCCTTTGTACGGTTTTTGGCAAAATTTTCATTTTTCTCAAAGTAATAATACAAATTACAAAATCAGAAACTATATTATAGTATGAGAGGAGGAAACCGCGGGCCTGATTTTGTACACCAGATTTCCTCAAATGACGAGATTTCCCACAGACCACCTGAGATTTTCTCCTGAATTCCACTAAGACTTCCTCTGAATTCCCCTTAATTCCCTAGGGCTTCCTAGACTGTGTACACCGGACTTCCTTCGCGGTTTCCTCCTCGATTTTAACAGATCTCGAAATTTCAATAAAAACACGAGTATAAAGAAACTCTGTATTTACTTGTTGATTAAGGCGAAAATATTTCACAAAAATGTTGGAGTCCGTTTTAAAAATTTTCTGCAGGTGCAAACGTTTCTTGAAAAAAGTTTCGGTTGGAGTTTTCTTGCTATTCTAGTCTTCCACTTGGGTCTAGTAATAATCCAGTAAAATCTGGTTGGAGTCCCATGCTTCCTTACGAAAATACAATAATTTCAAATTCCACGCAGGCGTAACACAAGTGGGAGAGATAAGAAATTTTGAAATAAAAATGGAGTTAGGGATACCCTGAGTGATAAAATTATTTGAGGAAAACCAAATCAGTTGGTTTGGTCATGTAGCATGCATGCAGACAGATAGACATTTGAAAAAAATATGGAAAACAAAAGCAGGACCTAGAGGAAAAAGAGGGCGTCCAAGGAAAACATCGGACAAATTAAGATATTTTGACAGAAGGCATCAATGGAGGCAAACAAACTATCAAAAAATAGCTTGGAGCAGATGCATATCATTAGATCATCATAGTAGAAAAGGATTAAGCCAATGTATGAGTATTATTTGTCAAATCAACCACCTCCTCTTCTTTATCCAAAATCTGGAGCAAAAAAAATGCGGTTTGGCTTATTCTGTAGCTAACATGTCTAGTTTTTTCGAAGTTGTGGCCTTTTTCAAAAATTCAAGGTGTCGGACTCAAAAATAACCATCACATGTTCAAATAACGATATACAAGAAACGAAAATCACAGAAAAAAGGTAAAATTGCATATCAACGAAAATAGCGTGTTTACATGTATTTTTTAAATACCGCAATTTTTTAGTTCCTCTAAATTTTGGACAGGGGGTGGCCGATTTGACAAAGAATACCCAATATATATTTCAAAACTTGAGAGATTTGAAGGTTGGATTCTATACAAAAATAAATAAATAATTAGTTAATCACAACCCTTATACTTGGAGATCTATATTGAGTCATGGTCCTTTTGATAATCCCTCAATTTGTGCAATACATACAGTTATTATACAGCTAATTTCCATATAATATACATAATATTTTCTAGAACCCTTCACAGTACGAAAAAGTTTTTACAGAAAATCTGAGCTTAAATGACGTAATGTTTTTCCGATAATCAAATATAATATTTAAGCCCATAACCGTGTACAATCATTAGGCCTTCCATTTACATTTACAAAAAATATAATTCCAGTCAAAGCCGAGAGCTTTTTCCATGAATAGCGATCACATTGATTAATTCATACTGTATTCGGAGGGAAATCATTTGTAGTTGTGGCTACAAGTTTGAACTTGTTATAGTCATTTGTTTGTTCTTTGTGACTGTTTCCGTAAACCGTTTTTTTTCCTAGTGCGTTTTAAAAACGAGTGACATTAATTTTAAGCAACGGTGTGCTATCAGGTTTTGCTTCAGACTTGGACACAGCGCAACTGATACTTTTGCAAAACTTCAACACGCTTACGGAGACAATGTCCAATTTTTTCGATGGTTCAAATCATTCTCAGAAGGAGGACAGTCGATTGAAGATGAACCACGCAGCGGAAGGCTGAAAGAACCGATTCGTCGGTTGAATTATTAAATTTGAATTACTCCACTGTTCATCAGATTTTGTTTAACGAATTGGAGATGAGAAAAATGTGCGCAAAAGTGGTTCCAAAAAAACATTTCGCAGGAATAAAAGGACGTCAGGGGAGAAAGGTGACTTGACTTTTTGGAATCGATGAAAAATGGTCTCCATTGGACTTTGAGACTTGGGTGTTTGCGTACGACCCGGAAATCAAGCGCCAAAGCATGGAATGGCATACATGAGCAAGTCGAAGATCAAATTCATGCTGATTTGCTTTTTGATAGCCAGGGAATCGCTCACAAAGAGTTTGCGCCTCCAGGCCAAACAGTAAATCAACACTTTTACAGAGAGGTTCCTGAAAAAACTTCGAAAAAAGGGTCATGCGCGTGAGACCAAACGTCAAGAACAACTGGATGTTGCACCACAACAATGCTCCTTGTCACACAGCCATTTCAGTAAACCAGCTTTTAGTCAGTCAAAATATTCCTGTGGCTCCTCAGCCTTCTTATTCGCCTGACTGGAATCCTTGTGACTTTTTTCTCTTCCCGAGATTGAAAAATCACCTCAAGCGACGTCATTTTAGGGCCATAGAAAACATTCAAACGGCTATTCCAGTATGAGTTCCAGCACGGCTCTGAGGAATGGATGAAGCGTCTCCAGCGTTGTGTGGCTCCCCAAGGAAGTTATTTTGAAGGAGACAATACTGAATTATATTCTATTCGAATAAAAAAAAATAAAAAATCAGTCTAATTATTTAATTTACACACCTCGTATTATGGGAAACATTTTTAGGATTTAGGAGACTTCAATTATATAAATATTATGCAAAGTTACTGGTTTGCGTCGCACAGTGGTTCAAAATCTCAAAATCTTGAACAAAATTCATTTAGCACTAAAGATATAAACATTTTTTGATAAAAATTGGTAAATGGGGGTTTTCGAGGTCGCTGATAACGAATTTGACATTCATTTTTTAAAAAACAAAATGGCGGAAAAAGTCGATGAATTTGAGTGAAAATTGGTATACAGGGGTTTTCGTGGTCGCTGATAACAAATTTGACATTTTTTTTTAAATAACAAAATGGTGAAAGATAACATTGCATTTTAAAAAATACTTAGGGACATATTTTTAAGCTGTCTGTTATTTCACGGCCAAATGTTACTAATATTAAATCAAATTGCAAAGAATAGAAAAAAATATCGTCGAAAAAAAAATGTAAACATTAATACGAGTAATGGTAAACTAACCCCGAATGGACATTTTTGTTGTTTTCGCAAACAGTTTAATTCAATGTTTAAGCTTTAACATTGTAAAAGTGAAATGATAAAGTTTAAGAAAACATCAAATATGTTCTTCTGGGGTCAGTTTACCATTATTTCAATTAATACTTACATTTTTTTCGTGTAACATTACAATTAAATAACATAAATTGTATAATGACTAATAAACAACTATTCGATAATTGTTATTTGTATGAAACATTACATACATATTTATGTGTGAAAACCCGTTTTTAAAACATAAATATTCATTATTTATTTGCATATTTATTAGTTGAGAAAGCGTGAAATATACGTTGCGCATTTTACGCGTTTTCGCCGGTACTCAGTGCTTCTGCGCATAAATAGTAAATAAGATAAAAAATTTAAATATGCATTGAAAAAAATAGGGTACCTCGGGGTACTTAAAATTTTGGTATGTTTATAACAAGCGTTTAATAAACCTATTAAGATAAAAAAGTAGAGTGGAAGCTCTTGGAATTTTCAACTTAGCCCTTCATATATCTACAAATTTTCCATCAACTTCGACAAAATAGAATGCTCATAACCTTGTTAATAAGCAATTGAAAACATTTTTTTTTCTGTAAATTTTGTTTTACAGCGTTGTACTATTGACTTTCAGGAGACGAATACATATTTTTATGTTTTTATCACGTAACACAAAAAAAATTTGGCACGGTCGCACGCAAAATGTAAAATTTATCTTGACGCGAGATTGGAATGTTACACACTCGGCGGTCACTTTCACAATGCTCTCACGAAGAATGCAAACCCACCTGACCCGTACTATTGATCCCAAAAGGTCCCAGGGACGTCCCTAGACATGACTCAGAGAAAAAAAGTTCCAAAAAAAAATATTGATTTTTTGGATTTTTGTCCAGCTTTTTGTTATTTTGAACCACTGTGCGTCGGTTCGATAGCTCACTGGCACACAAAAAAAAGTGGTCATTACTTTTGACCAGACCCATCTAGGGTTATGTATTTCGATGCGCTGAATCCGAATTTTAGGTCAGTTTAACCTCAAAATTTTGAGTAAATTGCAAAAAACCGCTAAAAATCGCTAAAAACAGCAAAAAAATGCAGTTATGCAAGCGAGAAATTTCTTTACGAACTAGATCAAGTATGTTTATCATGTATTTCGATGCGCTGAATCCGAATCTGATGTTGATATAGCTCGTCAACCCTCCAAATTTAGAATAAATTGCAAGAAACCGCTGAAAATCGCAAAAAATCGTGAAAATTGAAGTTATGAAAACGAAAAAAAAAAAAATTTCGAACTAGATCATGTATGTTTTTTGTGTATTTTGATGCGCTGAATCCAAATCACAAGTTGGTTTAGCTGATAGAGCCTCCAAAGTTAGAGTAAATTGCGAATAACCGTTGAAAATTGCTAAAAAATCGTGAAAAATTGCAATTATGCAAACGAAAAAAATCTTAAACTAAATCAAGTATTTTTCTTATGTATTTTGATTCGCTGAATTCAAATCCGAAGTCGGTTTGGCTTGTACACCTTTCAACTTTAAACAAATTGCGAAAAAAGGCTAAAAATAGCAAAAAATCGTAAAAAACAGTCATGAAGTAGTAGATAATATAAAAAAATAGTATTGTTCTTACTCACAGTAATAAACAAACCATGATTCCTTTCAAATTATACTATAATATCAATAGATTGTAATTAGAATTAAAAAAAAATGACCTTCCTTGATTTTACACTGTTCTTCGCTTGTATCGAACTCTTTTTTCTTCGAATGTTCTATGCAGTAGGTTTCTCTTTCGTTTTCTATTTTCTCTCGTTATTTCTCTCTTTAAAGTCCAGCAAAAATCGGCTATCATGTTGACATTCCATCTTCCTTGATATCAATTCTCCATTTCACTTATGTCTTGATGAAATCGTTCTCCTTATGCTTCACTGTAGTCGATACAAGCGAAGAACAGTGTAAAATCAAGGAAGGTCGTTTTTTTTATTTAAATTACAATCTATTGATGTTATAGTATAATTTGAAAGGAATAATGGTTTGTTTATTACTGTGAGTAGGAACAATAGTATTTTGTGATATTATCTACTACTTCATGACTATTTTTTACGATTTTGGCTATTTTTAACGTTTTTTCGCAATTTATTTAAAGTTGGAGAGTGTACAAGCCAAACCGACTTCGGATTTGAATTCAGCACATCAAAATACATAAGAAAAATACTTGATTTAGTTTAACATTATTTTTTTTCGTTTGCATATTGCAAGTTTTCACGATTTCTTAGCAATTTCCAGCGGTTATTCGCAATTTACTCTAACTTTGGAGGGTCTAGTTCGAAAAAAAATTTCGATTTCATAACGTTTTCATTAATTTTTACGATTTTTAGCGGTTTTTTGTAATTAACTCTAAATTTGGAGGGTTGACAAGCTAACTCAACTTCAGATTCGGATCCAGCGCATCGAAATACATAATACACATACTTGATCTAGTTCGTAAAAAAATTCTCGCTTGCATAACTGCATTTTGTTGGCATTTTTAGTGATTTTTCGCGTTTTTTTGCAAGTTACTCAAAATTTTGAGGGTGTACGGGTTAAACTGACCTCAAATTCGGATTCAGTACATCGAAATACATAACCCTAGATGGGTCTGGTCAAAAGTAATGACCACTTTTTTTGTGTGTGCCGGTGTAGTTATAGCGTCCTATCACACTGAATTTAACCCTTAACCGGATAAGGTGTGTCTGTCGGACACCTTGGCGAATTTAAACCAATTTTTTTGTATTTGTTTTCCACCTAGAACAGTATCCCTCCGTGACTTCGTTCCTTTGGGGGTACTGACCACTTTGCATATATATAAAAAAAATTGTTTATGTATACTACAATATTACCTAAAGATGTAAAAACTTTGTATACTTGAACAACTAATTGCGTTCTTTTCACAGTAATTTGTTTTTACCTGTAACATTAGTAAAAATTTAAGACAAATTGATTGAATTCTCTAAATTATTATTCATATACCTATTATATATTATAATACACCCGTTTCTTCTGATTGTAAAGTTAACATAAGCATTTTTTTCTATTAATCATGAATAAATACGAAGACTAAAGGCTGAGCCGAAAATAATTAGAAGAAATAATTGATAATTTGACCAATTATGAAGTGGTGCTGAAACTGAATAAGAGGAAGCGGAACCAGATAACGCATCAGAAATATTGGAATATGAAAGTCTGGCTTCGGAAATTGATTCCTCTGATTTTGAAATTGAAGAACAGGAAGACGATGATGCTATAACACAGAACGAGCAATATATTGGAAAAGATGGTACTATTTGGTGCAAAAATCCATTACAAAGTGGTCGAATTCGTTCGCGAAATATTACGCGAGGGCCGAAAAATAAAGTCATTCTTCCACCAGGCAAAATTTTGGAAGATCCTGTGGACACTTTTTTATTGTTCTTGGATGAAAACATTATAGAAGATATTGTGAAGTTTACAAATTTGGAAGCTCAGCGGGTTAGCGAAATTCATAACTTGAAATGGAAAGATTGCGACGCAATCAAAATACAGGCGTTTTTTGGGCTGTTACTAACTGCTGGTCATCTGAAACAAAATTTCACAAGCTGTGAGATGTGGGATTACGTATATGGGCCTCTAATTTTTCGCGCTACAATGGGTCTGCCTAGATTCAAAAAATTACTGCGTTTTATACGATTTGACGATAAAGAAGATATAGAAGAAAGAAAGAAACCGGAACCAGGAGGTAGAAGCTGGTCCTTCCCAAGAAGAATATATTCCTCCCGTCAAAAAACGCCGTTGCTACATGTGCCTATCGAAAAAGTCACGGAATCAAAAACAAACTTGTTTTGTATGTGCTAAAAATGTGTGCAATGAACACTACAAGCGCATAATATGTGATGAGTGCCAAAAAAATAAAAAATAATTTACATTTATTTATTTACAATATTATACTTTATATTTTTTTCTGTGTAAAAAATGTGTATAAATTTTTTAAAAAAAATTTTGTATTTCATGTTATACTTGAAATAACGTAAATGTTATTTTAAATATTTAAATATTTAATGTTTAATTGTTGATAAATAATTAAAATACGTCCAAGTGTCCAATGGACACACCTTAACCGGCCACGTCAGAAAAAATACCTTAACCGCATAAGGGTTAATGTATAGAAAAAGTTATGCAAATTTAGAGGAATCCAGCGTCGGTGTAAAATATGCACTAGTGCAGAGAGATTATCCTTTCGGGTTTGCTTTCACAAAAAAGATAATTCCAGGCTAACCGTCGTCGGGGCCTGGTATTAAATGAGCAACGACTACGTCGATCAAATCGAGACGTGTCTGGCGGAGAGCTTATGAGGCCAGCCGGAAGTGTTTCATAGTTGCGAGCGCACTTCCTGCCCAATCTTTTTGCACAGATATCGGTTACGAGAGCGCTAGCTGGAATTTTACAGCTCGTGAACAGAAAATCGATGTTCTAGAGGAGCTCCTATATAAAACCATAAAATGCTGGGTTAAGCTTATAATGAGTAGGTATAATGGAGCCGCGTAAACCTTTTTTTTTGCATAATATGCAATAATTAAACGCTTCTAACGCCATCATCCGGGTTATATTGTGAATTTTACAAGTTTATTAGCAAACTTTTCTTTATACGTTGCCCCGATGAGGACAAGTCGTTAATAATTAAATAACCCCTTTTCAAACGAACTTAACCTCTGCCTGTTCCAAATCCTATATGAAGTTTAGACCAGGCCCGTCAAAAATACCTCGTTTTTTGCCAAAATTAGTTAGAGTTATTTTGGTTACAAAAATACCTATATAATATTTTTCAAAGATATAAGCAATTGAAAAAATCGCGGTTTTAGCTGTTTTTGTGCAATAAAAACTGTATTTATTTATTTATTAAAGTCGGATTAGGCTTAAATTGTTTGTTTTACTAAGTACTCCAACTTTTATTTGAAACTTTTTTTGTAGGACGCATAGTTTTTTTAAAACTAAAAAAATGGGTTTTTGGTCAACTTTGGACGCCATTTTGAATATGATGCGGCGAAATTCAGCTCGGGAAAAGTAGTTTATTCAGTTGTACGGAATTTTCCGATTTTTGAAAAAAATTAATTTTTTGCAAAATTTTTTCAAAAAAGGTTAAATTATATCGAAATTGCGTTATTGCCATTCGATAGCTGCTATTTTTTTTACATATTCTAAAAAAACTTTATCCAACGACCTTTTGAAGCAAAATTTTTTTTTTTTTTGGAAAATTGCCACGGCCTCATTTCTTAACATTACGAGCTAAAATTTACACAGATCGTAGTTAAATACTTGTACTTTCATATAAATATTAATTTATGGAAGTCAATGTCATTTCCTGATCTGTAGACTACATTGCATGAACAAACATCAAGCGGAGGCAGCATTTTGTATAGGGGCCAATACAATTTAGTCTACAGAACAGGAAATGACATTGACTTCCGTAAAATAATATTTATATGAAAGTACAAGTATCTAACTACGAACTGTGCAAATTTCAGCCCTTAATGTTATGAAATGAGGCCGTGGCGACTTTTAGAAAAAAAAAAAAACTCGGTTTCAGAAGGTCGTAGGGTAAAGATTTTGTTTTAATTTGTAAAAAAAATAGCAGCTATCGAATGGCAATAACGCCATTTCGATATAATTTAAACTTTTTGAAAAAATTACATTTTTCGGTAAAAAAATGGCGATTTTTTGCGCGGTTATTTCAGCATATTTACAATCATATTACGATTTATTTGACCACGAAAGTACAAGTCTTGAAGAAAATTCTAAGCCCTAACTGAACTCTCTGAGTGCATTTGTATATGAATTATTAGTGTAAAAAACAAAAAAGCCTTTTTTTGTGCGAAAAATGCGATTTTTGCAAAAACTGTCAGGAATTTTGCAATGTTCAAAATATCAGCTTATTCTACTTATCGAGGACTATACATTCCCCAAGATTCATAAAAAAATATTATATATTTTTCAAAGATATAAGCAATTGAAAAAAATCGCGATTTTTGGCTGTTTTTTTTTTGCAATAAAAAACGTACCTAATTATTTTTTTATTAAATATTAGGCTTATTCGGATTAGGCTTAAATTGTTTGTTTTAATATGTTCTACAACTTTTATTTGAAAGTTTTTTTTGTAGCACGCACAGTTTTTTTTTAAACGAAAAAAAGGGTTTTTGGCCAACTTTGGACGCCATTTTGAATATGACGCGGCGAAATTCAGCTCAGGAAAACTCTAATTCAATTCTACGGGTTTTCCGATTTTTTTGTGTATATATATTTTCTTACTGTAACTAATTTTGGCAAGTAAAAATTTAATGGGCTTGGCCTACTTATCAATATTATGTTTTCGTTGGTTTCTGGGGAAGTTTTTACACCATTTTTTTTTTTTCAGCGGATTCAAAAAGAGGGCCATTTTGTGAGAACGGTCAAAAAAATAGTTCGTTAAAAAAGCAAATTATGGAAATATTTGACTTTAAAGTCATCGTATTCAAGCTATCCATAGCTGTTAAACAAATGCCAGAATTTTCAATAACAAATATATTTGTTAATCATTTAATACAAAACAACAATTATTGTTAAAACTAGATTGACAAAATATAATTTTTTAACATAAATTCAACACGAGTAATATTCATATCTTAAATTTTAATAACACTTGCATAGGTATTAATTCCTGTACTGGGACTGCTTCATATTAGTTATGAATATATGCACTGTCTCATTTTTCACGTTTTTTTAAAGATTACTTGAAATGTTCACTCTTCTGAATGGAATAACAACCTAATAATTTATTATTTGGCAAAAGGGATTGTTTTAGCGTTTTAGGGCCACCGTTTGCGTAAAAGCTGCAATACCTGTGTAACAGCTTACCTACTGCTATATTAAAGTTTCATAAAAAAGAAAAACGGAACGGAAAGGGTAACTCCTTGTCACCTTTCATTGCAAATCTTTTTACGAGTAAATTTGAGACATAAGCTAAAGACAAATTCGAGTATTTTCCTAGAGTTTGGTTCAGGTACGTGGACGATATCTTCGCGGTATTTGACACAAAATCAATTAGTTTAGATAATTTTGTTGCTAAATTAAATAACCATTTCCCTACCATAAAATTTTCATATGAAATGAAACGCAATAAACAGCTACCATTTTTAGATTAATTAGTTATTAGAAATAGTTAAAATAAGTTAGAATTTGATATGCAGTAAGCGGTACCCTAATGCGTACATAGCCGAATGAAGGGCAATTGATAATTTAACTTCTTTGTTCAGTAGATGTAAACATGAGGTGAGAACCAATCGCGATCCAATCGCTAGCGCAGGCGTATGAAAGGCATCCGGTCATTTGCCAATGATAATATATTGTAATTTGCCAATGATTTTATGTATGTGTGTAAGCTAAAACACATACGCCAGTACATCTCCTTCGAACAAATATTCGCATACTAATATAAAATATAAATTAACCAAACGACAACAAACGTCTAGTCCCCGAGCGCTGGGACAGTTTGAATTTGACATGCGCAGATGCAGTTCTGTCTGCGATTCGCCGAAATTTTGTACGCCGAAGCCGAACCATTGGACCGTTCGTTCTGCCTTGTTTCGCTGTTGTCATATCAACATAATATTCCTATTAGATATTTTAAAATTGTTTCACAGCTGTTTAAAGTAATATTAACTGTTTAAAATTATTTCACAGTAGTTGGATTGAAAAAAGATAACAATAAACTTTATTATACGATACGCAACGCAGTCTGAAAATTAAATTGGCTTATATTAATTGATCGTACATTAATGCATTTTGTAAATATAGGGTTTTTATAAAAACTTATTATGCAGAGTTAAGAGTTACAGTTAGTTCTGGCAACGTTGCTCTTTAGATTTCCGCTAAGACTCCCCTCTTAGCTTCATGTACAACCAACCCCCCCTCCTCCCCAGCCCAAGTAAATTCGCCTAACTATCATTTAATATGTATTTAATATCCACCTATGTACGCCTTAGGCTGCCGCTTACTGTATATAGGAAATACCGCGACTCTTAGATATATTCCCAACGATTCACACCACCCTTTTCAATATAAAATGACTAATTTTATATTTATAATTCACCGTTTGTTAAGTTTCCCCCTCAGTAAAGAGGGGTTTGATCGTGACAAAACTTTAATTAAGGATATAGCTGAGAATAACGGTTACTCAGTCCATTTTAATAGATACATTAATAAGGAATCAAAAATTCAAGATAATCCTGTACAATTCCGCGACTTTTCGTAGAGATACTGACAATTTGAAATTTGTTTCGCTACCATATGAACCTAAATTCGTTCGTGGACTAGATAAAGTTTTTAAAAATATTAATATCAATTTGGTTTATAATTCTAAAAATAAACTACCACGCTTTTGGCTCAACAAAAAGACAAAATCGACAATTACGAAAAGTCAGGAGTAGGTATACGAAATAAGTTGTGTTGCCCAACATGCTTTTGACAACAACCATGGGATATACATAAATAATTTAAAATTAATTAGAAATGTAACAAACAGTAGACAATTGGATGCTTTTGAAAGTTTAGAAATCATGAAATGTAACAGTAGTATGAATAAGGACAATGGTCTGATATCCACCAGTCCATTGTTTGCTCTGATAAACAAAGACAGATGATGTTACAGTTCAATGAACCGTGACGACAAATTAGGGATAAATAGTGCAAGCGTGTAGGTTAAAATTTAGTTTTAATCTCCTGAAGATGCCAACTTATTTTGCGAAACGCGCGTCGAGAAAAGTAGTAGTAAAAGTGTAGTAGTAATATGGCGCAAGTCCCCGTAAGTGTGTGCCCTTAGCGCCCCATTTTATTCACATAAGAACTTCTTTGAGCATAGTTATGTCTCGTACTCTTCCATGCTCATGAAATTGCACTTATAAACGCTAAATATCTCCGGCATCTGTGATCGGCCATCATTTTATCTTTCCGTTTCTCGAGGAACACTTTTTAGAGGTAATTCATTTGAATATTCGTCGAACGTTCTCTGGAAAAGAACGATCCACTTTATTGCCATTAGTCCTTATTCCCCGACTAAAGTGGCACTCTCGCATTTGCCAGTCAGTACACATTGTTTGGTTTTCAATTGTCGTTTCGACCCTATTTTTTCATAAATTATTGTATTATAAAATTCTTCCATTTTACAAACTATGTTCTGCATAATATAGACACTACATTTTTCTCTTGTTACTCATGTGTGCAGTGGTGTTCTAATATGGCGATCATCGCCAAGACCAAACAACACAGCTCCATAAATTGTTTTGTGGAAATTTAGGGCAACATTGAAGGACAGTCTCCTTGTATACGTTCAAAAATACATGATTTGACACCCAGAATTATGAAGTTATTAGGTTTGAAGAATTAGGGTTTAAGTTTATTCGAATTTAGAACATTTGCTCAAAGACCTTAAGCCTATGAGGTTATTGGTTTAGAGTTTGTTTATTAAAAACCCTCAGAGGCACTTCGTTTGTAGTTATATATATGCAACTATCGGGGTACTTGGTTCAAGGGTACGGGGTTATGCCTTTCACTCTGAGTTTCTGTCAATTCCTAAATGTCATCTTATGAGAAAAATCACAATCTTCCTTTATTCTACATATAACACGAGATTGGAGTTAACCTTATAAATGGAACAATTGACGAATTTAAACAGTTTTTTGAGGTTAATGATGAACCATGACTTGATGGGTTAAAGAAAATTTGTTAACAATATGTAATAATCCAATACACTGGAGATGAACAGAAAAAAATAGGTGCTTGCAGTTTAGACGCTTGAAGTTTAAAACGTTGGAAATAAAAGTGTTTGTGTAAAAAACTGGACGTGAAATTTAAGGAATATGATGAACAATTATTTTTTTAATGGCATAAATTATTTTTAGGTTTTTTTCCTCTGGCTCTCTGGCTCTCACGGACATCGTAACGTCTAAATGATTAATGCAGCTGTAAACACGAAAGCCGCATACAGGACATTTGTTGGTGCGGAAATCCCAGAAATAATTCTGCATTTCAAAAAAAAAAATCCAGTATCCGGTAAACGACTTTTCTCTGCTGGGGTTTTTTAGCTTTTAGCTATTTTTCTATTCCTGATATGATCAGTTCCAATTTTTTTTAGATTTGTTCGTTAGAGGCCACTCAAACATTTTACATGGACATTTCAAATTGTGAAACAAAATAAAACTGAATATTTTGAAAAACTCAATTTTTATTATAATTTATACTTCAAATTCATTACTGTATTAATAAATTACCTTGTACTGCTACAGTGCATTGTTGTTTTTTTTTTTATTTTGAATATGTTAAAGCTCCAATTTTATATGCTATTTTTATGCATTACAGGGCTTTAAAAGCTTATATACCTATGAAATTATCATTAGAAAAACTATGATCGATTCAAAGTTGTTATTATGTTCCTGTACTCGTAAAGTTAATGAACTCTGAAGCAATAATTATTATTAAGTAAATGGAGGAACGAGGTATAACCAATATAATGATCCTTAATATAATATGCATTTAGTTATAGTGTAATAAACATAATGAATGGCCGAAATTAAGAGACTAGACTAGACTAAAATGAAACTATACCTATAGAATTGGATTTTTCTGCCATTAGGGTATTGTTTCGTAAATACAAAATGAATATAAAATATTACATTAATTTTTACTCAATTTAAGAACTTGAGAACACAGTTTAATTATAAATGCAGAAAAAAGTAGGTTATATGAAATTGTTAATGTTTATAACTAGTTATTAAGTTTTGATTATTATGATATGAGGTATACATGAAAATGTAATAGATTGTATGTGTGCATACACGAACAAACGAAATTTATTTTTATGTAATTGTTTGTACCTATGTATGGTAAATTGTACATTCTTTTAGATAACTTTTTCTAATAAAATCACTAATGATGCACATAAGCTCTAAAATTATTTTGCCTTTAAGTTATTTACCACACTAGGAAATATATTATTTTCATATTGCATTTTCTTTATTGAAAAATTAATAAAGAACAATAATGATTCCCATCAATAGAATATACTTTAAACAATGGTTTAAAATCCTTAAGTGACCCTGAGATGCTCAATAATATTGCACAATATAATATTTTGCAATATTATGTTGCTCAATGTTTATGCTATACGAGATGTGGCTATTAAATAACCGAACTGCTGTCATAACACTTTTTATTTGTTGCCAATTACAGTAGCAACTTTTTCGCCTTCAATGTACTCCCTTTGGCAATCTCTACATAGCTGGATACGAGTTTTCCATTGTTGAAAGCATTGCTGGAAGTCCACTTCTATCAGCTGGTTGAGAACCTCCGTCGCTTTTGCTATAACCGCTTCTACACTTTCGGATCTTGTCCCCTTCAGTGTCACCGTGTCTAACAAGCCTGGATCAGTGTCAATGTTGTTTAGAATGTCAGCGCAAATGTTCATTCTTGATTCCTTTTGCTCGGGAGGGAGGAGTTTTGGCACCATTTTTGCGCAAACTTTGAACGACTCATGCAATATGTGGCGAACACATTCTTTGTCGATCCCTGTTATTTCAGCAAGCCCTCGGATGATTAGACGACGATCTTCGCGAATTATTTTACTAATTTTTTCAATGTTTTCGTTCGTTTTTGACGCTGAAGGCCATCCGAGGCGCGGATCGTCTTCGGTCGTTTCATATCTTTCTTTAAACCGTTTAAACCATTCAAAAACTTGTGTGCCGGATAAACATTCATTCCCGTACACTTCTTTTAACAGTTATCAAGTTCTTGACAGATTCAACGTGTGAACATGTTCTAGTCTATTTCACTGAATCGAAATCACTTAATTATCCATCGAATGGAAATTCACTTCTGACTGATCCTCAGATCCCTTGACTGTCCTCTAGAATAGCTATCTCTAGGGACGAAAGAATAGATTAGAGTAAAAGGTGTAAATAAAATTATTTTAGAATTATTATATTTTACTTTCTTACAACCTGTAATAACTTCTATACTGGGTGTCTCAGCTTTTTAGTTTACAGACTGTATCTGCTCACCCAGGATAGTTAGCAAAAAAATGTATATAAAAAAATTACTTGAATTCATGAGGCCTATAAAATGAAATATTCCATTTGACAGGTGCTAGTGACCTTGAGCTTATGTCAGTGTCAATATGAGTTTTTTACATACAACACCCTGTATTTTTCGACATTTTTGTATTTACCGAACAATTCTACACATATTTCATGTAACATACCCTATACCTATCTTCAACCGTTTTCGAGATTTTCAAAGTCAAACAGCTATTATTTCACAATAGGTACAAAGAATTTTCAGTTTGCTATGTCAGTTTTGAAACAATTGAGAGGCATTGTTAAAAGTAATTTTAATAAGATCAATGGGATATTTCAGTAATTATAAGCAATTAGATTAATAAATTTTCAAATTGAGCTGGCAAACAAGCCAAACTGAAAATTCTTTGTATTGCAAAATAATAGCTGTTTGACTTTGAAAATCTCGAAAACGGTTGAAGATAGGTATAGGGTATGTTACATGAAATATGTGTAGAATTGTTCGGTAAATCCAAAAATGTCGAAAAAATACAGGGTGTTGTATTTAAAAAACTTATATTGACACTGACATAACCTCAAGGTCACTAGCACATGTCAAACGGAATATGTCATTTTATAGGCCTCATGAATTCAAGTAACTTTTGTATATACATTTTTTTTGCTAACTATCCTGGGTGAGCAAATAAAGTATGTAAACTAAAAGCTGAGACACCCTGTATAAAATTCTACTGGTATAAAACTTGAGCTTTATTATTACTATATTAGATACTGCTATACACACCAATTAGCAATAATGGGTTGGAATAACATTGTTTCTCTAAACTAAGCTAATTTACTAACAGAACTTCGTGTTACACGAGAACATTAGCTTAGTTATTACCGTCTCTAGTTTATTTTAATAGTCCGCTTCTATTATACACACGCCGCTTCTACTAAATTTAGAAAATTCTTAAATACACCTTTGCGTTCCCAAGAACGGTTGTATTACTTAATAAGTTTTTCTTAAAACTTTTATGGTTCATTATAATCACTATAATTCTTTGCCAAGACCCCATTACTTTTAATGAAGTCTATAACGTATTTTTTTGCGGATAGATTTTTCTGTGAATAACTTAACTACATTAAAGCAAGTTTAGTAATAAACGTGGTGAAGTTTAATCCACTTTCCACTTTGACGATATTTGAGGTTTATTCCTGCTTTAAATATTCAACATTCGACAGTGTCCCGTCTTGATGTGGATCTGACTAAAGGTCACAGCGTGTACCTAAATAATAATAAGCACCCTTTTCAGGGGTAAATAGGAAAGGATACACCACAGACATACTGTATTATGTTTTCGGTACTAATTCAGTAATATATTATGCCACTGTAAGTCACGTAATTAGTTTTCATACATGTATACGATAAAACGTCGTTCGGAAAATCTGATCAATAAATTATAATACAATTACCATTTACATACAGTAATACCCCGAGTTACGTTACCCCGACTTACGTGAGTTTGAAGTTACGTCATTCCTATTGACGTATTCATCCCCTCCCTCGCCCACAAAGCACGCGTCGCGCAGTTCGAGCTTGCACGAGCCGATATGGACGTGTTTTACGCGTGTACGCGTCTCATTTGCCGATCGCTACAAATACATACTATTTTTAAACGTCGTATTTGTGTGTGTTGTGTTGCATTGGTGTTGTTCAAGAGCCTGCATTTCAATTTTTGTAACACAACATAACGATCATCATATCGACGAAACGATGGACTTCGATCCTCGTGTTAGTGTTTTTTTTTGCCCCCAAATACGACTAGCTAACTGCAACCTATGGATCAAGGTGTCATAAAAGCCTTCAAGACGTCGTCACTTTGGCAAGACGATTAAATTTAGAGGTTGACAGTGAAGACGTCGATGAGCTCTTGAAGTCTCATAATGAGCCTGGAGTGGGTACTGGAACCTTCGGCGTAGAAACAAAAAACTGGACGTTTTCCACGAAACACCGAACTACTACACTTTTCTCGACGCGCGTTTCGCCAACCAAGTTGGCATCTTCAGGAGAAGATTAAAACTGTTTTAAGAGGAGAAGATTAACTCAGTTTTAATCTTCTCCTGAAGATGCCAACGCCTTGGTTGGCGCCTTGGTTGGCGAAACGCGCGTCGAGAAAAGTGTAGTAGTTCGGTGTTTCGTGGAAAACGTCGTTTTTTTTTTTTTTTTTCTCATAATGAGGAGTTTACGCTTGATGACCTCATTGATATGCGACAACAAAATGCAATGGAAGACGAGGATTCTGAGCCGGTAGCACCGGAAAAACAAATGACGATTGCAAAATTGATAGAGTCTTGATTTTATCGAAAGTGGAATTCAGTTTTTGGAAGAAATCGATTCCAATGAAGAACGTGTAATGACGGAAAGAGAAAATATACAACGGTCGATTGCGTGTTATGCGGAAATCTTACGCGAGAAGAAAAAGTCTTTGTCTCGTCAAACTAGTCTCCTTAATTTTTTCAGATTTATTGTATTCTTTAATTTGTTGAAGAGTTTAATTCCAGAATATAACTCAATGTAACCCAAAATTAAATTTCAGAAAATCTACCCCGACTTACGTAATTTTCGACTTATATTATCCTTCCCGTTCCCACCTATGACGTAACTCCGGGGTTACCGTACACAAATATACATTCTACCAACAAGTGCTGGATCGCCTTTGCAAAAGAATTGCGCGTGCTAGACCCGAAATGTGGAAAGATCATTCTTTTTTCCCCTTGCTCGATAACGCATCAGCGCATACCGCGGGGGATTAAACTCAATTTTTGGCCAAAAAAATGGTTTTTGTGCTCAGCCACCCACCGTTCTCGCCCGATTTGAGTCCTCCTGACTGCTTCCTGTTACCAAAATTAAAGATGGACTTCAAAGGGAACACTTTTGCGTCGATAGACGAGATACAAGAAGATGCCAAGATGTATATTACTTCTAATCTAGATTATTTTGATTAAAAAATTCGTTGAAAAAACTTTCGTTGAAATCTTTTATAGCCACAGTCTTAAAACTTATGGGACACACTGTGGACTGCATAACTTTAAGGGGGTTGTTTACCCAAACGACTTGTTTTCGTTTTTTTCTTTTTTTCATTTTTGTTTTTCTTATATTTCTCTAATATTTATAATCTAGAGAATGTGCTCTCAAACAGACTTTTTTGAAATTCGAAAATTATTTAAAGTTACGAGGTCGAAAAGAAAGCCTCGCGTATCAACCCTTCGAAGCGTAGGGTGAGTGACGCAGTGAAGCGGACCAGGATTCAATAGAGAGAAGGTGAGGGAGCTCAGTTGGAGTCTTTAAAAGATGTGGAAGGAATGAATACTTCGGTATAAACAGTTAAAAAAAAACATCAATTGGACCAGTAGATATATTGCACCAGCTTTATATATGTACAATATGCGATGGTTGTTTCCAATTTTAATTGCCGGGATATTTCACACTTAATTTGAAGTAAATGTAGTCCAATAAAGCCGGCGCTCACATTTACAGCCGAAACGCTATAATTTAAAAAACAATTTATTTATTTTTAAATAAAGCTAACAGTCGCTTAAAACTGCGGAGTCTCGCATTTACAGAACAATTTCATGTTCGAGTTGTAAATTTGGCTGTTCATACAATTTGCCGCGTGCGAACGTCAAAAATTTATCATGAAATATACGACTCAGTTACCGACATGCAGTGCTATTTGTCATTTGTCATAATAATTTCAAAATGGTGCGTCTGCTTTGATGATATAGATTTTATCAGCCCGCGTCTCTCTATGCGTTTAATAAATATTGCAATAAACATTATTTTACAGAAATACGCAGAACAGTAGCGTTTTGAAGAAAAAAAGTATCTCAGTTATACTTGAACTTAGAAAAACCAAATCTGGTACACGTTGTGAGTATACCAAGAACATTACTCGACAGTAAGTAGAGTTCAATTGAAGCATTTTAAAGAGTTGATTTGGGATTATGCACCATTAAAATGTGACAGAATTTTTTAATCAGTTGGCGGACTTAAAAAAATTGTTTTATGGGGAATTTAATTCTGAAACTTTTCTACTCCTGTTATTTTTCAAAAAACTTTGTCGTTTTCAAGAAAAACTCGAATAACTAAAAACGCCTATTTCAGTAGTTATTTAAAATCATCGAAAATTCAAAAGTTGGCTATGAAATTAGACGTCAAACTTGACAATCAGGAAAAAAGTTACTTAATTTTAGTTAATTGTTTGCTGAGTGAAAATGGCCGGAAAGTTTTCATTTAGCGAACAAGTTGACATGTTATTCGTGTTAGGTTTCTGTGAAGGAAATTGCAGAAGAAGTGTTGAAGAATATCGGAGATTTCCTAATCGTGTGATCCCCCATAGAGAAACATTTTCCAATGTTGAAATACGAGCTCGAGAAACTGGCAAGTTTTTCAGTAGCACTCGAGAACTTGCTATTGCCATCAGGGCACAAGACGAAGAACTGATTTTGAACACCATTGAAGATGAACCACATATCAGTACTAGAAATGTATCTCGACAAACTGGTATATCGCAAACTTCTGTGCACCGAGTTATCAGACGTAATCTACTACACCCATATCATATTCAAAAAGTGCAAGAATTGTTACCGGAAGATTTGGTTATACGAATGACTTTCTGTCAGTTCATTTTACATCAAGACATTCATTTTCAAAAGAAAATTCTCTTTATTGATGAAGCTTGTTTCACCCGCAAAGGTATTACAAATCTACATCACTATCATGAGTATTCCGATATAAACCCTCACTCACTAACTCCTTGACATTTCCAACGCGAGTTTAAAATAAATGTTTGGATTGGTGTTATTGATTGGTATTTAATTTTTCCAGTTATTTTACCGAATCGACTAAATGGTGGAACTTATTTAGAATTTCTCCAAAATACGGTCCCGGATTTACTTGACTGTAAAACCTCTCTGTAAAAGTGTTGATTTACTGTTTGGCCTGGAAGCACAAACTCTTTGTGGACAATCCCCTGGCTATCACTAAAGCAATTCAGCATGTATTTGATCTTCGACTTGTTCTTTTGGGTCTTGAATAGCTTGAAGTGTGCCATTCCATGCGTTTGAGCTTGGATTCCAGGTCGTACTCAAACACCCAATTCTCATCACCAGTAATGCCACGTTCCATAAAATGAAGATCATTTTCAATCGATTCCAAGAAGACAAGACCAAAAAGTTTTTTGGAACCATTTTTGAGCAGATTTTTCTCATCCCCATCAATTCGTTGGAACAGTGGTGTGATTACAATTTAACTCTACCCCGATCATTCTTGTCATCAACCGACGATCTGAAGGCACAAAATCCCCTATTCTATCGACATTTTCTTCGGTTCTTGAAGATGAAGGCCTTCCGCTGCGTGGTTCATCTTCAATCGACTATCTTCCTTCTGAGAATGCCTTAAACTACCGAAAAACCTGGGCTCTTGAAAAGACACTGTCTCCGTAGGCGTGTTGAAGTTTTGCAAAAGTATCCGTTGCGCTGTCCCAGTGTGAAGCAAAACCTAATAGCATACTGTTGCTCAAAATTAATGTCACTCATTTTTAAAACGCACTAGAAAAAAACGGTTTACGATAACAGTCACAAAGTACAAACAAATGACTCTAACAAGTTCAAACTTGTACTTAAGTTGCATTATATGTTAACCTACCGCCCTTCCAAGTCCCGTCTCCGCAGTGTTTCTAGATCGGGCGCTACGTTGCTAGTCTCACTCCTTAATTTACAGACCTCGTGTATTATACCGGTTTGCCTCTATTGCTTCTGTAACTTGAATGCGACTGGTACAGTACATATGTATGCGAATAAATCTATTCATTAATAGTTAATACTGCCTTCTCTGAGTGCAAGTCGAAAATTAACCTTAATTGAATGTGCAGTCTGCGCCTCCCTTCGCTAGTGTTTTCCCGATAACGATCGGGCCGACAACGACGGCGACAACTCGATACGAAGCCAACAAGCGTTCCTGCAATTTGTTCGCTAATACAGGCTGGCGGCCGCACAACAATCAATTAGCCGGTTTATAAGTAATGGACCTCGCAGGACGCCGGCGCCGCGTTCTGCGTGCAAGCGTTGTAATATGCAACGATTTAATTTCCAAATCACATGGAATGAATGCACCATTTATAAGACGCATATTTGCAAATTTTACAAGAGACATAATAAACTGTGTATAAGTCATACATTTAACGAAAAAATGTTTTTAACAAAGCCAACTGATAAATTAATTTGTTTGGGATTTAATACAAAGAGATAAAATAGAAAACAGACTACACCATTTGAAATATTGCTACTTCATATTCATAAGAAACTGGAATTTTTGAGCTACTTTATTTAAGTTATTGGAGCAATTTTGTTAAAAAATAATGAAAGGAAATTTGGAGATAAGTATTTTGCACGATTGATTAACTCAAATGAAACATATAGTTAGTTTATGTGTGAGAGTTTATGATAAGCAGAACTACAAAAAAATGGAAGTTTTAATAATTTGTATTTAATCGTGAGGAATTTAATCGAACCTTGCATTTCGCGCTCGTGGGCGAGGGCACACAGTTTCCCAGCCCTCGTTTTTAATCGGGCTTTTTCGGTGACTGATAAAGTTTGGCGACCATTGCAGACAAAACGTCGTTAAATCGGTCGAAAATCAGCTGAACAGGTCACATTTATTGAGTGACCTTTTTTTAGTGATTGTTTATTTTCTTCGCTGAGAAGTGTGTTTTTACTGTTTTTTATAGTGAAACGTTTCAAAATGAATTCGGTCGACTTTTTATTGACTAATAAAGATATTACATACGAGATCCGAACGGAAATTAAACGGTTAGGAAGGCCGATACCCAATTTGATTATTTCCAAAAAGACGTAGGAAAATCGCGAAATTATTCACGAAATTTTAATAGTAGTGTCTACGACAGATTTAAGTGGTTATGTGGGTGTCCTAAAAGAAACAAACTGTTTTATTTTATTTGTTTAGTGGTGGGTGGCAACCGAAGTGCATGGACTCAAGAAGGGGTGAGTGATTTAACACATTTAAATGAACGAGCTAAGAAACATGCTAGCTACAATGAAAAACATTTACATAACATCTTAGATTTTAGTGTGTTGGGAAAGGTAGACACAAGGCAACAGCTTGATAGTGCTTATCGTGAAAATATAAAACGTCACAATGAAAATGTGGATAAAAACAGACATATTTTAAACCAAATAATTAATTGTATTAAATTTTGTGAAATAAATCCGGGACTTTAATGAAAAGGCGATTAACATTCTTGTGAACAATAAGGACAGGCGAGCTGATTTCCTCTACAAATAATGGTAAGATACCTATATCAAATTTTTTTCACATGTTGCCACCCATTTTAATATATTTAAGCCCTCAATATTCGTGACTAAATATTATTTCAAAAAGCTACCAAATGCTATAAAAAGTACTACCAAAGTCTATATTTTTGTATAAAAGAATTTTTCATTGAAATTCTGAAGTGTCAGTAAAACGCATGACCTTGAAAATTTTAAAAAATTTCGCCTGCGGCGCCATTGGTAGCTAATAAATAATCCCACTGACACACCCTGTGCCCACCCATGTAACACACCCACGAGCCGCCACTGAATAGAAGTAATAGCTTCAATTGCTACAAAAGTGGATATTGCTATTGATCAAATCGAGTCACCAATTTCGAAGTAATTCCCTAAGTGCGAAACCCATTTAAGGGGACTTTCTCGCTTTTCGATTTAAAAAATATTTTTTTTTTACGGAAATCGATGCGTTATACATTCAAATTTATTGTCCTGAAATTTTAAAGTGGTCCGTATATTAGATTTCGAGTTACAAGCGGATTTAGTGACGAAGGTCACGGCGCTTGAAAAGGGTCGAGCAGGGAAACTGGAGGTGAACAGTGTAAAGGAAGTGTTTCAACGATCCGAAGAAAAGCACAATGTAAAATATGCTCAGTATATTGGCGACGATTTTGGTTAAAAAAATAGGTAAATGTAACTTTCGTAGCTCTATCTTTTAACTAAAAAAAATTGTCTCAATCCGTTTTATAGTTTCTGAAGAAAAAAATTCTCAAAAAAAAAACACTTTTTTTTCAGCGAAAAAGCGGTAAAGCCTCCTTAAATTGTAATTGTTAAATACCAATGCATTGACAATTAATTAACAACTGTTAAATAGCATTAAATTGTTTATATTTTGGGCTTTTTGTATCAAAACTGTGTGAGGACCGGAAATCCAGTAGGTACACTGGCTCAAAAAAAGGTTCCTCGTCTCTATTCAACCATTATTATTTTGGAGTTTTAGGGTCGCCAATTACGAATTTGAAGTAAAATTTGAAAAATTCAAAATGGCGGATCTAATATGGCGGACAAATCCTATATGGGGGACAAAATCGGTAACAAAGTCGTCTAAAAAGTTTTTGAGAAATTAATCTCTCTCGGTTTAGAAGTTACTAATGTAATTTCATTGCAAAAGTGGACGCCCTGTATATCTTCAAAATATACGCCGATACATAAAACTTCTCTTTTTAAATAAAAAATACTACACTTCCACTATCTTGATGCGGAAGCAATATTGTTAAAAATACACCTCAGTACTCTCACATTATTATTTCAATTGATATATTTTTGTAATGTTATTAATTTCGTGTATTATTTAATTAATTTTGTTTTAATATAAAAAAGCACTAGATATATTGCCTTTCATATTATACTCATTTTGTGTCTTAGAGCTGGAATTCGAAGTTCAATAAGAATCTGATTAAAGTTTAAGATGAGCATGATGACGTAGCATCTGAATGACAGTGATAGATGAGGCGTCAGATGCGAAAAAAAACTGATGGAAAAATAATCTGTTTTTATTAGTTCTTTGTGTAATTACATATTTTCCTATATCAAAACAATCGTCCAGTCAAGAAATAAAATATTATGAAGCACATAACATCTTGAAGTAAGAATATATTTTATTTATATGTATATAAAAAATACATACAATGTTTGGATATACTCGTATTTATTGATATGATCTTATTTTGTGCAAATTTGAATGATTTGTTTCTGTTTCTCATATAATCCAAAATTCAATGTATAGATGAGGGTTAGAACAAACTGGCGCTCTGTGCTACTTAACGACATCACTAGATAATTCCCCTAGAAGAGTCCTCTGGGATTGGGAATATGTGGCGATCTTCCTGTGACGAAATCAGAGACTTGTGACCTATGACAAGAATATGGAAGCTCTATGTAACATAATATGTAATTGACTTTTCAGTATGTATTTACTGAGGTCATCTGGGACCAAAATTATGTCACAGTTGCACAAGCACCAATCAGAGAGAAAGAGAGAGAGAGAGAGATTTTCGCCTTGTATTTCTGCTTCTTTAAAAATGGCAATGCTACATTGGCATCGTATTTGACTAGTTTTCAAAATTTATGTTACGCTATGGAAACCGTATAGAGTGTGGAACAGCCAAATGGAATACATTCAGTAGCTCCATTATTATGCATTTTTTTAGTAAATTCTGAGACACGTCAATTTCTAAATTCTAAAATGACATCTTGCGACGTAAAAATGTCATCCCTAAATTCAACCCCCTTCAGGTGACAGCTACAACCCCTAAATTTTCAAATTGGAAGTAGGGGCTTGTGATACTTAATTTGAAAGGTCTTTTCATTCTCTATTCAAAACTGATATGGTTTTAAATTTTATTGCAGAAATTAACAAGAAAAAAAAGATAAGTTTCTCCAGTGTACGAAATTCGTTATATTAAAATAAAACTTTGATAACTAACACTATTAGTCAATTTTAGGTACAGAAATGTTAATAATAATAAAACATAAATGTCTATAATTGCCGACATTCCCAACTATAAGATAAAAACTTACTAATAAATATGTACAATTTTTTGGTCGACAATCGAACGACAAAAACAAGCATAATTAATTTCAACCATTATATATTAGCCATTCCTCGAGTCTCCGCGTATTGACAGAAAATCAGATGCACCCAAACCAGATGCAACTGGTACCAACTAATGAACTCGCGGAAGACGATTTTGTTAGACGAATTCTCTTTTGTGAACAAAAGATGCAAATGATAGATGACAATACTTTTAATAGAATTTTTTTTTTTTTTTCGGATGACTACATTTACACTTCACGGCCATGTTAATCGCCATCGTTACTGGTCGAGAGAAAATTCTCACTGGATGAAGGAACTACACATGCAAAACCCTGAGAAAGTTAATGTTTGGGCAGGAATAATTGGAGAAAATATCACTGGTCCCTTCTTCATTGACGACAATTTGAATTGTCGCTGAACGTGAGACGTGGTTCTGTAGAATGGAATGCACGATCACCTGATCTCACGCCGTTATACTTCTTCCTATGGGGGTTTGTAAAAAGTATGGTCTACGTCTACAAAACCAAACTCGACGATTTAGCTAACTTAAGAAGAAGAATAACACTTGCAATTAGGTCTATTACCCCGCAGATGTTAACTAACGTTAGAAGACATTTCTATTTCACGTCTTGGATGCTGCCAAGATGCTGGAGGCATGCATTTTGAACATCTGCTGCATTAATAATGATTCGTTTTTTATTTTAATGTAACGAGTTTCCTACGCTGAAGAAACTTTTTTTTTGTTAATTTCTGCAATAAAATTTAAAACCATAGCAGTTTTGAATAGAGAATGAAAATACCTTTCAAATGAAGTATCAAGCCCCTACTTCCAATTTGAAAATTTAGGGGTTGTAGCTGTCATAGGGGTTTAGGTATGAGATTTTTACGTCGCAAGATGTCATTTTAGAATTAGAAATTGACGTGTCTCAGAATTTTCAAAAAAAAATGCATAATAATGGAGCTACCGAATTTATTCCATTTGGCTGTTCCACACTGTATATCGTACGTTTATAACAAATTCACAGTTGCTGATGTATGAAAAAACTCATTTCGACTGAAACTAAAAAAACAAAAAATGAAATCTGTCTAAACCTGTTTTGTATTAGAACGCTTCATTTTGAAAAAAAATCTACTTCTAATTAAAAAAATATCATCAATATTATTTCTACATGCTATAAACTTACGTTAAATTTGGTGTAATTTTTGTTTTCGAGATAAAAGAGAAATGGAGGATATGTAATGATATAAAAAAGTAATTATACTGAGCGTATTAAAGTACTAACTCGACCTGATATAAAAATTAAAAGTAAATATAACAATTTGGTAGACCTAAGGAGATTTATTGTCTGGAAAGACAAATACGAAAGACCCGTTATTTAGGCAAAATGTTTTAACCCGAATTTTGCCACAATAACCGAGAAAGGAAGCGCCACGCAAAACTTCAAAGTAAATGTTTGCTTTATTAATCCATTCATTTCAAGTAAAACGCGTAAAGGGAAAACAAAATATTTAAGTAATTCCTGTCGTGGGTGTGAGAAATTAGTTTGTGCATAATTTATACATACATATGTATTTACGTAATTTGTGCTCTATATTTTCTGAAACTTTGTTGACTGGAATACATACATTAGGGATTTGTAGTTACACTTGGTGGAATGTTTGGTGCCTTTCCCTATAAGAGATGTGAATAGTCACACAACGTGAATAGTGAACAACGGAATTTGTCATATCTTTGTTTACTGAACTCAATTTTGGAAAAAAACAAGGTATTTTCGACAATTTGACTGGCCTACTTGTTTTGTAGAAAAGCCTTTTTGAGACGCCAAATGATAAAAAAAATGAAATTAAATACACCTTATTATATACACCAGCATTAAATACAAGAAAATTCGGTTATAACGACCTAATTAAAAGGGAAAGCTATGCAGCGAGACATTAGATCCAGTCTTACGCACACTAAGTAATAAATTTGGTGAAATTCTAGAAATTCCGTGAACTTTCCGTATATTCGGCCATAAAATATCATGTGCCATATATATTACACAGTTAATCTTCATAAATAGCAGGTCCCACGACAACTTTTTAGACGTAAGATTCTTGGCAAATTGTTTTCACTTCCCACTATATATCTTGTTAACCAGACCTCTTTGAATATTTATTTTTCGTCCTTGTTTCTAAGTTAATAAGCAATGTCGGATAATATGAAAAATTGCCTTTTAAATGAGACATACCTCAACATTAATTAGAAGCATTAAAATATCAGGCTTTGCTATAACGAATGAAACCTTTTACATAAGTAATTCTTTGTAGAGGATTTTAATAATCTTATGCACGGTGCCGTTGATCGAAGACTTGGCTGTAGTTACGACGATGATTGGAGCGTAGCTAAAGATGTGAAAAGAAAAATATTTCAATTAGTTCCTAGAATTCGAGAAATCATATACACTGTATAGTTCGATGGGAATAAGTATAGAAAGCTTTCGCTGATACTTTATTTGCTACAACATTTCCAATTAGTAGCCGATCTGATAAAACTTGTTTACAACCTACTACAGACACCTATGTAGTTGTTCGCAAAACTTTCAGAAGGTGGTTACATCTAAAAGAAATAATTGAAAATTTTGTTTCAAAAACTGCACGTGCAAAAAAAATTAATAGCGACATTTAGTAACCAAAGGTTATAGTTATGAAGTGTATTAATTGTATTAATACAGGTCTTTTTAACGCAGTATGGGACATTCCAAGAATACTTCGCCACAAAAAAAAATATTTCTCTGAAATTTTGTATAAGTAGTATGTGATAAGAAAAGTTGCTACCTAAAATTTTAGAGCTCAAGTACGCTCTCGTCACGAATGGTCACAAAATTAGAGCTTTTTAGACATCTTAAATTCGCGACTGTTATTGGCAAATGAGCGCGAATAAAAAAAAATTGAAAAAATAGTAAAAACACAGTATTTTCATCGCAGATTGCGATGAAAATACTTTTGAATTCATTAAGGGTAGTTTTCAACCCTTTTCAGAGGGTTAAAATTTTAAAATCGAAATTTGGAAAAGTATGACTTCTTAAAAAAATTCTTGACAACTTTACTTTCGGATGACTTTTGTCCCAGAATGGGTTGAGCAATGGTATGACCACTAGAAGGCTCGAAAGGTGAAAATTTACCATTTTTGCGTTATATCTTGGTACGTAAAAAAATGTATGAAAACCATATTATTAGGTTTTTAGGGTCGCTAATTACGAATCTGGGGTCCGATTTAGAAAATTCATTTTTTTATGAATTTCAAAATTTTAAAAATCACTAATTTTTCAGTTAATGCGTACTTTTTGAGTAAAAAAATTAATTAATCTCGATGAATTTTATAATAAGGCAAATCTTGAATAATCTTATATATAAAAATCTCGTATCACGGTGTTTGTAGTCGCACTTCTCCAAAACGGCTCGACCGATTTTTATGAAATTTTTTATGTATATTTGGGAGGTATGAGAACAGGTCGTATAGTATATTTCATACCGCTAGGTGATTAGGGGTGTCCCTATCCAGAAATTTTTTTTCTATATTTTTGACAAAAAATTTTTTTTTTTGTTTTGGCATCAAGAAATACCTATACACCCAAATTTTCATTATGGCAGAACAACGTTTGCCAGATCAGCTAGTATTTTATAAAAGCTTGAATAATTTGAGACATTTTTTACTCAAAATTTGACGTAGAATAAAGGAAAATTTTTAAAAGTTAAAATTCGTTTTTTTATTCGTTATTTTTCAATTTAAGGCGTTTTTAAAGCAACAAATTCAAAAACTTTTATTAAGTGAAAAAATACCATTATAAAAGTTCTCGATTTTTTTTACTCTAAAAATACGCATTAAATTGAAAAAAAATGCAAGAGACCTTTTTTTACCCAAAATTTGTAGAATACCGTGGTATTTTTAAAATTTTGAAATTCATCATATTTTTTGTTATAGGGCCCCATGGGGCCCCATAAAAAACGAATTTTCTAAATCGGACACCAGATTCGTTATCAGCGACCCTAAAAACCTCATAAAATGGTTTTCATACACTTTTTATTACATAAAAATGGTAAATTTTCACCTTTCGAGCCTTCTAGTGGTCATACCGTTGCTCATCCCATCCTGGGACAAAAGCCATCCGAAATGAAAGTTGTCAAGTTTTTTTTTAAGCAAAGAATATTTTTACGAAGTCATACTTTTCCAAATTTCGATTTTAAAGTTTTAACCCTTTGAAAAGGGGTGAAAACTACCCTTAAACTACCCTACCGGCATTAGAATTCAGCCAGTGAAGAATGTGATGGTGAAACAGAAAATTTGGATGCTGAATCTATTGATGAGACAGAATATACTGAGTGGGCCTAGATTTGGCGTGTTTTTGTTTTGAATAGCATAGTCATACCTAATTACCTCTTAATATTGCCATATATTCAAACAAATTATCATTATCATTCCTTAAAATTATCATTACCTAACTTTGTCTAATAAAATGTGTATTATGGACTTTAGTAATATTTCTGAGGGATTATTTTAAACAACAGTTTATTACCTTTTTTAGTTTGAAAAACAGTAACAAGCCACGTTTTATTTTTTTTTCTTGGAGACCAAAAACAGCATCTCAATGTTTTAGACTATAAGCCCAAAAAATACATTACTTTCTATTACATATCAAATTATAACAGGTTTAACTTTAATATCATTATTTGAGGATTTGTTAAAATATTTTAAATTAACTTTTCTCAGTATTAATGTAATGTGGCATGTTACTTTTTTTCCCCCGAACGCTTCAATTTTATGCCTATCAACTATCAAAAACATACAGGGTTTGTCCGGAAAGTAATGTCAGTGATTTTTTTTCCCGAGACTGTACGCGCCAGCCCGCGGTTTACGTGCTGGGATTGTGGTGGGGGGATCTGGCAACAAGATCCAACAAGCGTCAGTTGGCTACCGGTCGTTGTAGCGGTCGCATCACTCGTTCTTTGAGAGTCGTTACAGTGACCTGGTGCAAGAAAAAATGCAACGTTCGCTTGAGCGACGGATGGCGATCAAGTTTTGTGTGAAACTGGAGAAGACTGCTGCGGAAACCATTCCAATGTTGAAGAAGGCTTTCGGCATCGATTGTCTTTCGGACAGGCAAATTTTCCGGTGGCACAAAGCCTTCGCAGAAGGTCGGGAAGATATCAACGACGAGAACCGCGCTGGACGGTCATCAACCTCCAGTTCCGACAACAATGTGAAACGTGTCCATGACTTGTTGAACACTAACCGTCGTGTCCGTTTAATTTCCGAAACATTAGACATTACGAAAACCATCGTTCACGAAATTGTGTCGGAGTCTTTAGGAATGAGGAAGGTGTGCGCGAAGCTCGTGCCAAAAGTGCTAACGGACGATCAAAAAGCGAGGCGCGTCCAAACCTGCCAAGAAATTTTAGACACCTGCGAAGACAACCCCGCTTTCCTTGATGATGTCACCGGGGACGAAAGTTGGGTCTTTGAATACGATCCGGAGACCAAAAGGCAAAGTGCGGAATGGCATACGTCGAACTCCCCCTCGTCCCAAGAAGGCCAGGATGTCCAGGTCAAAGATCAAGACAATGCTGATTGTGTTTTTTGATTGCCGGGAATTGGTCCATCATGAGTTCGTTCCGCAGGGGACAAACGTAACCGGAAAGTTTTACGTCGAGGTGCTGAAGCGGCTGAAACGCAGGGTGAATCGCGTCCGCCCAGACATCTCAAAATCCTGGAAGCTTCACCACGACAATGCGCCTTCGCACACCTGCTTCCTCGTGGCCGATTACCTCGTCAAGGCAGGCATCACCGTTGTTCCCCGGCCTCCCTACAGCCCCGATGTGACCCCCCAGACTTTTTTGTTTCCGCGCCTCAAAACCCCAATGAAAGGACATCATTTTGGGTCGGTGAAAAACATTCAGAAGGCTTGCACCGACGCTTTAAAGGCGATTCCGGAAAACGACTACCGTGCGGCTTTTGATGCGTGGAAGACCATCTGGAACCGATGTGTGGACGCAGGAGGAATGTATTTTGAAAGTTTCTAAAGATTTGTACACATCGAACCAATAAAAACCATTTTTCAAAGCTCACTGACATTACTTTCCGGACAAACCCTGTACATTTGAAATGACAAAGCTACACATTTTGTTGAACGCAAGTTATAAATTACAATTTAACAGCTTGGACAACTTGAGAAACAATGCGACCCTCTACAAACCAATTTCATTACCGAGTATCCAAAGTTAGACGAGATTTACCTTTTTTAATCCATTACGTACCCATTCCGTTTTAATCCTTCCAGTACGGGTAAACTCCATTTCATTACTTCATCTTTGCTGCTACAGCTCGCGACGCAATTCTTGCGCGAGAAACAAAGTATCTACAAAAAGCCTTTAGTATGAAGCAGTATCAAAGTTTTTCGCATAACTCAGGAAAGTTACGTAATTGAAGCGATTTGGTCGTCGCAGTCAGCGCAATTAGTGACTAAATTAGCTGGGGTCGACCGCCTTTTAGCCAGCTAGCAACCCTTCCGGCAGACCATAAAGGGGAACATTTTGAAGTCACTGTTTGACTTCGTTGAAACTGCTTCACACAAAAGTACAAAGTTTTTCGAATCAAACTGTATTTATAGACTAGGAAAATATGAGAGGGATGATTAAGGGGGTATGTATTTACCCCCTTAATCATCCCTCTCATCATTTGGTGGTCAAAAAATCGTTTTTTTTTTTTTTTTTTTTCAAAAGTTAGCAACATCCCCGTAGAATACGCTTTTGAAAGTTTCAGAGCGAAATTCGAACTCCTTATATTTTTTTTTTCGTCATTTTTCGAGAACGCCTTTTTCAGCGCGCAGCAAGTTGGTACGAGAGCGGTTGGCCCTAGTGAAAGTTTTATCTATTGTATCTTACTCACAAAGAACTACAACAGATGAATAACAGCATATACGAAGAGATTGTACGCCCCTGGAATCGCTGACTGAGTCGTAAGTACCATTTTTCGGTATTAAAATTTTTAAACGAATTTTACTCAAAACAACAATTTCAAAATTGGCAACCACGCTTACTCAAAAACTACTCGGCCGATTTAGCTGAATCTTTCAGGGTTTCTTCTTTATACTCTTCTATAAGCTTGTCTGTAAACCTAATGTTTTGGAATTTTATGTTGAAAATGTATTAATGCAAAATTGTCTGAAAACTTCTGCCAAACGTAGAACTTTTTTTGCTAATTTTTTTAGGTTTACCGATAAATTATATATATTTTTAACATAACTTGTATTTCCTGGGCTGTTACAGATGAAAATTACGACGTCCAGAGTGGTTGCCGTTTTGTTGATGGTCCACTTTGCGCCAGCGTGCAGCCGCCATTTTGTTTTGAATTATACAAAAACATTTTTTATTAATTCTTCATTACAAATATATAACGTTTTGTAATGATTACATAAAACATTCATGGTAAAAAAAAAAAAACGTTTTTTAATGCGTAATTTTAGCCCGTCTAATAATTGTATTTATCCCCTTTCAATAAGAGGTCCAACTAATTTTGTGGAACTTCAAGACACCAATTATATTTATAAATTATTTGAAACAATGACAATGGAAAACTTTTAAAATGCGTGGTTTTTCTGAGGCCGGTCGTTTCTGGAAAAATTAAATAATAAATCTTAAGGCGTACAGAAAATAAAACAGTTTTATCTCAACTATATTTTCTTCATATTCGGCAATTATATACCGGGTCTGTCTAGAAAGTAGTCGGGCCGAATATTTTTTTTTAATTTATTGACAATATCGGTACATTGACTTAAGGGGGTCCTCTAGTTTCTCGGGTCGAAAAAAAATCGATTTTGTTTTCATAAATCACATCTACAACATGTGTAGAAAATGTGTGCCAAAGGATTTTTCGATATTCGAAGTGGTTAACAAGTTACGGCCCTGGAATGGAGCAGGTATACGGAGCGCGCGCAACGCTGCTCCGCAAAGCCGAGCGGCCCTGACCATTATATTGATATCCCATTATATTGAATCGCAAAAAGGGAAGACGGAGCAGCTCTGCGTGACTTCCAAGAAGAAGAGGAAGGCCTACTGTATGGTCCAGGCATAGCAGATTGACGGTGAGATGAAATCTTTATTATAAATCACATGCGCGAACTTTAAAACGCGTTTTTCTCGAAATACTATTTTTCAAAACGGTGACCACGATATTTCAGAAACTACTGCACCGATCTTGTTCAAATTTATACAACATCTTTAATGTGTTATAAGCCAGCGATTGAACTAGGATTATCATGATTACTTCGATAGTTGTTTTTCTACGAGCGAGAAACTTAAGAAAAAATGAGTAAAAAATAGAATTTAATTTTCAAAAGTGTATAAAAAAATTAATTTTTGTAATTTAGAATTCATTCTAGTTCAATCGCTAGTCTTAAATATTATGAAGATTAAAATGCCGTTTGATTTTTTTATTTCAGATAAGCAAAACAGCCGCGATCTTGGTCACCGTCAAGCACCTCCTTCACTTGATGTCTTCCTGTCGGCCACTATAACTTTGATTCTATTATATGGAGACATCCAAAAAAAAGGTCATCAACTCTGGCTATGAACGAGAGAGATGGAAATAGCGGTCATGTCGTCTAAGCTTTTCGGTAATGTCAAACTTTTGACAAGTGACTGTCACAATTTGTAAAATAAACAATGGCTGTCATATGAAGTGACAGTCTTGACAAGTAAATAAGGTTATAAATTCGATTAAGAATAGAAATACGTATTTTTTTTCTCGGCCAACTTTGATGACGTTTTTTTTTGGATGTCTCTATATATTTTGTCTTCAAAAAAATTTGTAAAGCTAATTTAAATGTTAATAAAGATAGTGTAAAAACAATGAGATTTATTATTTCGATGGTTTGCCCGTAAAAAATTATTGAAAAAACTGTAAAAAAAAACAACCGAAAAACTAGAGAACCCCCTTAATAATATTAATTTTAGTAAAATATCTGTATTATCTTGTGAGCTTATCAATATTACTAATTTAACATCGGAAAATCACAAAACAAAACACATATATTTTTAAATTGAACACCCTGTATATCTGCTATCTTCAAGAATTATTCCTCCTGATTTCCAAAATGTAAGCTTTCCCGTCTTTTTTAAACATTATATTGGGGGCATTGGACTTTAGATTGTCATGAAAACTAAATAAATTACTCTTTTATTCTAAAAGGCCGAAACCAGTTTAATTCTTGTGAAAATGATTTGGCAAGAATAATTACGAAATAATTCATCTATTTTATTCACAAAATAGTAAACTTCGAGAGTTCAGAACGAATATCGATACATATTTCCTGGGCAACGAACAACGAGTACCGTCAACAAAGACATTAAGAATGTCAAAAGGGAATTAAAGAACGTTAAGAGAAAACCACAACGGTAGCTAAAAATAATGAAGAATATCTAAATATAATAGTTATTTTTTTTTTGTTATTATGTAAATGAAATAGGTGAATTATTTAATGCTACAATATAATCAATTTCGAAGAAATAATTAAGCTTGTTTAAGGCTTTCAGAATAACAGAAGTATCTATTTATTTACAAACTTCAAAACAGTACCATATCTCTAGATAGTCCAATAAATAAATGATATAATTTTCTTTTGGTATTAGCTTTTTCACGAAGTAATTAACCGGATTCCTGGTATCCTGACAGCTATACTAAACATACATTTTCGACATCAAATTCTTATTTATATACAGTGTCCGCCATAAAGTTGGAACCATATAAGACTTTTTTTGATATTAGTTTGATAAAAATTTCTGCTTCCAAAATAACTTGAAATGCACCAATTCAAAGTTGACAGCTAACATCTGGCAACTGTAAAAATTTGCGGTTTTCCAAAAAAATCGTTAGAAAATGGCTAAATTTTTTACAGATTTTTTTGCATATTAAGTTCTGTTTTAGTGATTTATTTATTGTTTGTTATTTTTAAGTAGTAATTTCGTGTAGATAGCCAAATTGTAATTAAAACCATTTTTGTAAAACAAAATAAAGTTTAATAAAAAAAAAACAGTTGAAAAACAATGGGTGATTTTTTTTGGAAATTGAAAAAATATTCGACAGTACCTTTCGATTAAGAATATCAATTATCTTCAAAACCAACGATACCTATGAATATTATTAGCACAGTATGCATTGCAATGGCAGACTTAATACTGCTTTGAAGCGTTTTAAATGTTTTCAGCTCAGCTAGTTACGGGAGTGAATCAAAAACTTCGAAAATATAAAATTTTTTGGATATCGAAATGTTTCGCTTAAATAGGTATATTGGCGTAAAATGTCATTAGGAACATAATTTCTTAGTGACATTTTTCGAAATATTAACAATTTGGTCCAATTTCTAAAGATTTTTTTGGAAAATCACAAGTTTGACAGTTGCCAAATGTTAGCTGTCAACTTTGAATTGGTACGTTTTAAGTTATTTTGGAAGCAGATATTATTGTCACCAAAAGTTTTTATCAAACCCGAATATTACAAAAAATCAATTACAATCCCATATGGTTCTAACTTTATGGCGGACACTGTATATATGGATAAACCAATACTTATATGCCTCTTGAATATCTCATTTTTCTGTTGACTTACTCGGCGGAATTTAATTTGCTTGGTAAACTAGAAAAAATAATCTAATCTGTGTCCCTCTCATACAATCCAACATGAACCAAAACCGAATACACGAAAGTAAATAAAGGTTACATAAAAAAAAAAACCGTCAACTCTGGCTATGAACGAAAGAGATGAAAATAGAGGTCATGTCTAAGATTTTTCGGTTATGTCATACTTTTGACAAGTGACCGTCACAATTTGTAAAATAAACAATGGCTGTCATATGATGTGAGTCTTGACAAGTAAATAAGATTATAGAATAGAAATATGAATTTTTCTTTCTCGGCCAACTTTGATGGCGTTCTTTTTTTTGGATGGCTCGTTAGTACAATTGATACTTTTAGCCTCTGTGCCGATATTAAATTAATTTCATTTAAATAAAACAAGTTTTAAGCTTCTGTTATGGAAACAAAACAAGAGTTTTCGGTTATGTCAAACTTTTGACAAGTGACCGCCACAATTTGTAAAATAAACAATGGCTGTCATATGATGTGAGAGTCTTGACAAGTATTCGATTAAGAATAGAAATACGTCTTTTTCTTTCTCGGCCAACTTTGATGGCGTTCTTTTTTTGGATGGCTCGTTAGTACAATTGATACTTTTAGCCTCTGTGCCGATATTAAATTAATTTCATTTAAATAAAACAAGTTTTAAGCTTCTGTTATGGAAACAAAACAAGATTTTTCGGTTATGTCAAACTTTTGACAAGTGACCGTCACAATTTGTAAAATAAACAATGGCTGTCATATGATGTGAGAGTCTTGACAAGTATTCAATTAAGAATAGAAATACGTCTTTTTCTTTCTCGGCCAACTTTGATGGCGTTCTTTTTTTGGATGGCTCGTTAGTACAATTGATACTTTTCGCCGCTGTGCCGATATTAAATTAATTTCATTTAAATAAAACAGGTTTTAAGCTTCTGTTATGGAAACAAAACAATATTTTTCGGTTATGTCAAACTTTTGACAAGTGACCGTCACAATTTGTAAAATAAACAATGGCTGTCATATGATATGAGAATCTTGACAAGTATTCGATTAAGAATAGAAATACGTCTTTTTCTTTCTCGGCCAACTTTGATGGCGTTCTTTTTTTGGATAGATCGTTAGTACAATTGATACTTTTCGCCTCTGTGCCGATATTAAATTAATTTAATTTAAATAAAACAAGTTTTAAGTTCTGTTATGGAAACAACACAAGAATTTTCGGTTATGTCAAACTTTTGACAAGTGACCGTCACAATTTGTAAAATAAACAATGGCTGTCATATGATATGAGAATCTTGACAAGTATTCGATTAAGAATAGAAATACGTCTTTTTCTTTCTCGGCCAACTTTGATGGCGTTCTTTTTTTGGATAGATCGTTAGTACAATTGATACTTTTCGCCTCTGTGCCGATATTAAATTAATTTAATTTAAATAAAACAAGTTTTAAGTTCTGTTATGGAAACAACACAAGAATTTTCGGTTATGTCAAACTTTTGACAAGTGACCGTCACAATTTGTAAAATAAACAATGGCTGTCATATGATGTGAGTCTTGACAAGTAAATAAGATTATAGAATAGAAATATGTATTTTTCTTTCTCGGCCAACTTTGATGGCGTTCTTTTTTTGGATGGCTCGTTAGTACAATTGATACTTTTCGCCTCTGTGCCGATATTAAATTAATTTCATTTAAATAAAACAAGTTTTAAGCTTCTGTTATGGAAACAATGTAGCTTGTATGTAACACGTATATGTTCTGTCAATCTTTCTTTGCATAGACATAAATGCTAGCAGATGTGTATGGCTTTATGTTCCATCATAAAACAGCGAGAAGCACAGATTAAGCACATTCAATTTCCCCCCTATGATTTGCATTTTCGACGCGTTTTCGTGGAATCCACACTCACAGCAGCGGCAGCGGACGAATGATATTTTGCTTTATTGAACAACAGCTGTAAAACTTAACATAAAATAAATAAAACATGTGAGAAATTTAAAAATACTAAACCCTGTATAATTGCCTAATATCGGACATAATTGTTTTGAGAAAATATTTACGTTCAGCCAGCCAAGAAAGAGGAAAGCAACTGAGACCTAACTGAAGGATAGAATAAGACAGATGTAATTGCCACACCTAACGAGTACGTTCCACTCAGCGGACGGGTCAGTGATTACGTGGCGGAGTGATTGTATGTGTGATATTGTACCCTCCCCTATTTCAATGAGAATCAAGCCCCGCACCGCAAAAACCATGGATTTGAGTGGGGTTCAGTTCGTTCTGATTTGTGTCAGGTCACGGTAAAGGTTGTGTCTGTCTTACTTATGAACCTATATCTTCATATTTGGAGAATAGAATTTACCTTATAGTCCAGTAAATAAGCCGGAAAATACTGTAAAATTTGGAAAAGGTGATAAGCAGCTCAGATTTCAAAAATTTTTATTTGTACGTGTTCTTTAGACCCTCAAGAACATTCATCACCACTAACATCTGCCTTGCTATGAAAAATGAAAAAAATATGATAGTTTTCCCACCCCCAAAGCTTCTCCAATAGTAAGAGTGATAAAACATTTTAAAAATTCAAAATTTCACCTCGAAAATCGTCTCTCGGGGGTTTTCGGGGTCGCTGATTACGAATCCGCGGTCAAAAATCGAGTGAGGGTGGTTGCACCCCATTAAAGCCACCCCAAATTTTTAAATTCAAAATTTCGCCTTGGAAATCGTCTCCGGGGTTTTCGGGGTCGCTGATTACGAATCCGCGGTCAAACATCGAGTGAGGATGGTTGCACCCCTTTAAAACCACCCTTAGAAGTGACAGAGATAAAAAAACATCCGAGAATATTTGAAAAGAGTTTACTATCAAGTGCACTCTTGGATAGGATTATTAGTAGATTCAGATCACAATAGAACCGCAAAATTAAACCCAACTGATTGGGGTTGGAAAGTTATGGACGGCGTCCTGCGTCCCATAAGAATGACAGAACCACCCGCGCCAAAAAGTATTATGGATGCAATAACATGTGGATGTCAAACTGGTTGTGGTGCAGCTTGTGGTTGCAGGAAAAATGGCGTATACTGTTCACAAACGTGTAAATGTTGATGCGGATCTAACTGCACTAATTGCGAGCCACCTGCAACTACTGACATAGAGGATGAAGTGGTTTGCCCGGCTGAAATGATAGTAGGACAAGATATAAGTGAAGATGAAGAGGGACCCATCAATAGTGCATCAGTAATGCTCGGAAACGACTTTGATTACGAATGATGTCAACTATATTTGTAAATTGTAAGCTCACTTTGTGTACCCAGTTTTTTTTGAAATTAAAGAAAACTTGAAAAACGATTTTATTACATTCGTAATTTATTTTATCAATAATTTAACTACATTAAAACCAAAATTCGCGCGCATATTATATTGAGAGTTTGAATTGTTGTAATTAGACCTCGGATTCGTAATCAGCGACCCCGAAAACCCCCCAAGAAACGATTTCCGAGGCGAAATTTTGAATTTAAAAATTTGGGGTGGTTTTAATGGGGTGCAACCACCCTCACTCGATTTTTCACCCTGGGTTCGTAATTAGCCACCCCGAAAACCCTGAAGAGACGATTTCCGAATTGAAATTTTGAATTTTTAAAATGTTTTATCACTTTTACTATTGGGGAAGCTTTGGGGGTGGGAAAACTACCATAATTTTTTCATTTTTCATAGCAAGGCAGATGTTAGTGGTGATGAATGTTCCTGAGGGTCTACAGAACACGTACAAACAAAATTTTTTTTAATCGGAGCTGCTTATCAACTTTTCCACATTTTCCGGCTTATTAATTGGACTATTACACTTAGCTATCAATTTATAAACACAGTGACAGTAAACTAAGACGTAAAAGTATAGACATTATATGGAGTTGTTAGAAGTATGCACTACTACGTAGTGGTTCAAAAACTTAATACACATAAGTTAGGATGTTACTTAATAAGTACTGTCAAATATATCGTTAATTGAAACTGAAGGGTAGTCATGACCGACTAGTTGAGAAACAAACCTTATAAATTTTTATTCAATAATTTATACTCGTCTGTTTTTTTTTGCTTGCCAAAATAGCAAGCAAGCAATTTCGCTTGCCAAAATAGCAAGCATTCAAATCAACGAATGTATGTCTTTGATAGGCTTAGGCTTACAATTGTTGTTTTGACATCTGGCATTTGACAGTTAAGACTGAAGTTTTAAACCAAAACGGTCTGTGTATATTCTACGGAAAACTCCATAAAGTGGTGTTTACACAACAAAAAACGTTTATAATAGAGTCCTACTTCAGAAACGGGCGAAAAACTCTCGAAGACTGTTACTTTCAAGTTTCAAGGACGATTTCCTGTGTTTATGAAAATCAACTACAACTTAAACGTGTTGAACTTAAATCTCCTTCAGATGATCAGCAGGCACCAATTTGCCCGAAAATTGTTCTGAGGTTCCTGGTTATCAATAAAGCGTCAAAAAAAATGTAGAAGAAAAAACAACTTAGGTGAAGCCAGTTTGACCTATTAGGATGAAAAATATAATTGGTCTGAAGCAGTAGGAATAACAAATGCTGATTATAATAATAAATAACCTAAATTAAAAAAAAAAAAAAAAAAAAAAAAAAAAAAAAAAAAAAAACGAAGAAGCGAAGGCACAGAAATTTAGCAGCAAATCAAAGCCGGACAGGAATGTTCAACTATTCACAAATGATTTAAATATATTGATCCAATAAATTGTTCATGATTACAACAAATGCATTTAGTACCAGCGTACTGTTCTACAATAGGAGTTAATAGAAGCAGCAAAACAATGGTCTCCCTCTGATTCTCTGTCCCAAAAAATACGTCATTCTATTTGGAAACGACCTTCAAATGACCTTGAATTTAGAGCCCGTAATAAGATTCAAAATCTATTTGAAATTGAATAGATTATTTTATGTATCAACATGTTGAACATATTTATACTTGAAAATGAACTCTGCACAGCTGTGAGACCACTGAGTATATACCATATTTAGGTACCCAGTGTTGCGGAGTTCAATAGTAAAAACATGACTATTATTAGCATTCGGCTTGTGATCTGATTTCAAAATTTCATTCACATACATATGCATTATGACATTATGACCTCAATTATGGATGTGGTGTCATGAAGTCCAGCTAAAATTCAACCGTCGCGTCGACATGAAATGTGCATATTATTGTGCAGAGAATATTCGTTATTCAAGTTCCCTTCAGTAATAAAATAATTCGATAAATTTTAAATTATAACGTACTTGTGAAAGAAATAGTAAAATACATTAATTCATAGCGTATAGTCCTTCTAATTTTAATTGGAAATGATAAATACGCCTGGGGAACAAAAAAAGCGGTGCAACTTTATGATTCCATTGTCGTGCATATATCTTTTATAAATTCGAAAATTGCGAAATAATTTTTTTCATTCAAATCAATATAGGAGATTAAAATTAGCCTGCATACAAAACTCTTAATATTCGTAATATAATTTGCTGTAAATAATGCTCATTTAGCCAGACAATCTCAAAAAAATTGTCTGTGTTAATAAACCTAGCTGAAATACACGTCACTGGCGCCTTAAACACGTAGAATTTGTGAAGTCGTAAATCATTTTACCGACGTCGTAAAAATTTTATGGCCGAATAAGTATTTGGATGTATTACATATAAAGCAATCCTATAGTACACATAATGGTCGGCATTTGCTGGTGCATTCGCGGCTGCCGGCCGCTCAGGCGTTGCCAGCTCTTCAAAATTTTCTTAAGTATGGTAATATACTCTATTTCCATTCTAAATTGAAAATAGGTTTGGAAATATTAAAAAAAATATATAGATATAAATTGATTAGTTAGCATTAAAATAAAGCGTTTAAAATTGTTGGAAAAAATAATTATAAATTCAAACAACTTTATGTATATTACTATACTTAAGAAAATTTTGAAGAGCCGGCAACGGCGGCTCAGGCGGCTGGCCGCACAGAGTAAAACCACTGGCGGTAACACCGGTCAACGAGATTATTAGACTACTTTGCATTTAATACATTGCTAATACTTCTTCGGTCGACTGTGCCATAAAATTTTTACGACGTCGTTAAAATGATTTACGACTTTAGGCACTCAACTTGTTTAAGACGCCAGTGACGTGTATTTCAGCTAGGTTCATTAACACAGAAATTTTTTTTGAGATTGTCTGGCTAAATGAGCATTATTTATAGCAAATTATATTACGAATATTAAGAGTTTTGTATGCAGGCTAATTTTAATCTCCTATATTGATTTGAATGAAAAAAAATTATTTCACAATTTTCGAATTTATAAAAGATATACGCACGCCCATGGAATCATAAAGTTGCACCGCTTTTTTTGTTCCCCAGGCGTATTTATCATTTTCAATTAAAATTAGAAGGACTATACATATATAGTTGTTTTAATTTATAATTATTTTTTCCAGCAGTTTTAAACGCTTTATTTTAATGCTAACTAATAAATGTATATCTATGTATTTTTTTTAAATATTTCCAAACTAGCTTTCTAAGAACGTCACGAACTAACAGTTTACTGAAGTATGAAGTATACTTGTATAGTGAGCTTAGCAATTTTAGAAAATACCTATATCTGACAACCTTGCTTTTTTTCTAGCTATTTTCAATTTAGAATGGAAATAGAATATGTACATATTTGTATACAATGACGGTTCTTATGGAATAAATTCATTTGTAGCGTGATTCTGAACGTTTTGAGTCTCCTGAAAAAAATCCTGATTTTTGACCTTGGAATAGTCATTTTTAAGATGAAAATAGTTCCCCCCTACTTTCATCTTCTCTGAATTATGACAACCCCCTCCCCCAAAAAAAAATTAAATTAGGAAATAATCGAGATATAACCAAAAATAATGAATGATAAAATTACTTTGGAAAATGTAAATTATTACTGTCTTGTAAGCTCAGTTGAGGTCTGAACAATCTCTTTTAGTACTCAGTTGTTTTGTTTTATCCACTTTTCTCGTACCTATATGATCCCCATATACAATCTTCTAAATACTTCTAAATACTAAATACTAAAATTACAAAGATGTATTGTAGCTAAAACGCGCGAAAAAAATGATATGTATTTAGTTTTTAGATAAAATTATATTTATCATGTTCTTACAAATTTTGCAGTTCTCTTCCAAACTACTTAATTCTATTTTTAAATAGAATATATAAATTTAAAAATATTTAAACTGCTTTACCTTCAGTTTGTATTATTTATAAAGAGAAAATCACAATGGACCGGTAAAACTATAAACCAGAGCTCGTAGAAAGCTGGGAGGAGTTTGTAATCAATTAACAAAAGAACAAGAGCGTCATAAATATCTGAAAAGGGACCGCCCCACCATCGTACTTTTTCCATTCTACTTCTGTTTTTGCGCTTGAGAAAGCTTGATGTATTTCCTGATGTCAAAGACCATGAAAGAGTTTCACTCTTCTGACCACTTCTGCAATCATTCATCAACTTATCAGCAAGTAATTCTATATTAATTGCTGTCCTTATGCAAGTCGAAATACATTTTTTGATACATGTTTTTAATTATGGAAAATAAATGACGTGAATACAGGAAGCATTAAATAATTATATTGTTACGAATTTCACTTCAAATAATTCAGTTCTTCAATTCAAACACGTTTATTTACACTTTACAACTCGCCGACCTTCACTGTATATAAAAGTGACATTTGTGACAATATTAACCTGATAATGCCATAAGCACGCAGACTTAATGATTCCAATGAAACCGATACTGTCATTATTTTGTCCAGTCGAGGAATGCATAATAATTATTGTGCTGTAAAGATGACTAAACTCGAGGACGTTTGGAAATATTTTAGGTATTTACCTTTTGGCAGCAGCCATCTTATTTTAACGGTTTGACATTTTATATGCACATCCTAATTTAGACGGCGATGCTTAAGGGGCACACCTAGTGAGAAATTTTGAAAAAAAATCGATTGCTTGCATATTTCGATAGTCTATACCTTTAAAAATAACATACTAAAATTTCACGTGCGTATCTCAAATAGATTTTGAACTACAGCCTTCTAAAGAGTAGCCGCTCATCGGTTAGAAAGTTACGTTTGCTATGATGCCTACCTAAGTTATTGTTTGGGCTCTGTCGTCATCGTCAGCGCCGGATTTATACTTAACGGGCCCTTGGGCACGAAGGCTGTGGGGGTCCCCTTGTAAGAAAATCAAATTCTGTGGGGGCCCCCTTGTAAGAAAATCTTTTTTTTTATTATCTAATTATATATCGATTATTAAATATTATACTTCTCTCGAAGAAGTTTTATTATTTGAATGATCAATGTGTATGTGTATGTTCCACGTTCTGTGATTTTTCGAAAATGTAGGAGACAAAAAAAAAGTTATTCAATTTGTGGGGGCCCATGGCTTGTGGGGGTCCCCGGGCACGTGCCTAAAGTTCCCTTATGTAAATCCGCCACTGGTCATCGTAAGTCATTATAATAGGATTTCAACAGGTGGTTTTTGAAGAAGAGGAAGGTGAATTGTATGGGCCTGGAATAGCAGATTAGCTATTAGCAGATTAGCTATTATATATAGTATGATATTTATCTATTTATAACAATGAAATCAATCATTTTATCTTTGAACGCGTTTTTCTCCAAACTGCATTTTTCTAATTTGCTGCAGTTATAACTCGATTACAAATCATCCGATCGATTTGATTATTTTTTTTGCTTATTTTGTATATGTTTCTCTATATAATGACCCTCCAGTTTTTCGATTGTATGAAAAATGTAATTTTGGCACGCCAAAAATCATCAGATTTTTGAGTGAAATTTTAAACTTTGATTCAAAACTCTTGTCATTTTGTTAAATTCCCCTCTTTTTTTTCACAATCGTGGGCCATTGTATAGCCAATACTTTCTAGTTTAATATTTTTTTTTTATTTCTTTTTATTCCAGCCACTGTGAAGGCCGCAATCACCGCAGCAGGAGAGGAACTTTTTTTTCGAGACTTGGGAGATAGCGAATAACTTGCTGAAAATCAAATTTTTTTGTTTAAAAATTTTACTATGTATTCATTATTTATGTACAAATATGTCCTCAAAATTTGAAAACATATGATGCAGTACTCTTTTTTTTTAATTCCCAAAAATCACCTTTTTTTTAGGCGGTCACACTAGGTGTGCCCCTTAAGACTGAATTTTTAATATACATTTTTTTTAATATACAATTTGCTTAAGTCAATTCGAATATTTACACATTGTTGTCTGTTTGGCAAAACGCTAATAGTAGATGTAGCTTACTTGTATTATCATCTAAATCAAGTATCTGTAAAGTGTGAATTCATTATGGATGATGTATCAAAATATTAAAAAATGTAATAGATATTTTAGATAAATGCCTTACAGGTGGTTAAATTAGTCAAAAATAAAATGTATCTCAATTACGGGGCACTTCACGGTGAGTGGCCTTTTAAATTTTTTTTGGGTAAAAGTAATAAGAAGCTGAATATTTATGTTAGAAGGTTTTCAGGGTTGTTCTATTTATCTAAAATAACCTATCACTTCCGGATATATCAGAAATGAACACTAACATTTTTTTCTGCCATATTTGAATTTTACTCATTAGGTAAGGGGTAACACCACTGTAGAATTTTCAAAAAATAAATTGTTTGCTTTTTGGCTTAAAACATACTTTGAATCTTCTAAAATATGAGGCGAAAAATTTTATACAGGAAAACAATTTTTTTTGTTTGAAATTTCCAAGGGCGTAGCCAGTATTTAAGTCTGGGGGGGGACGCCCAATGCAGATTACACAAAAAAGCCAAAAAAAAAAAAAAGGTCAGTAGAGACAACGGCAACCCCAATCCCCCGAGCATTTTGATTTTTACTTGACCCTTTGGGGGGGGGGGGTGGCGATCGCTGCAGATCAAACAAAAAACATCAAAAAAAAAAGGTCACTGGAGGCAACGGCAACCGCATTCCCCCGAGTATTTTGGTTTTTACTTGACCCTTTGGTGGGGGCGATCGCCCCCATCGCCCCCCCCCCTGGCTACGCCCTTGGAAATTTCACGCTTTTCTCAAAGCATGTCGAATGCCTCTAATGCTACTCATACCTGCAACGACATACCTGCTAGAAAGGTACTTCGTAATGTTTTACCTACTGATTTCTAACTTCTGTAATACACTACTAGATTTGTTGGAAACTATGTTTACTCAATTTGAAAAAAAATCTAGTGAAAGTACGTTATTGTAGGCCTGAAGAGAATGAAGGATGATTGTAGAAAAATGAAGGGATGAAGAGCATTTTAATTATGAAAATTCTGGAGATGGGTATCGGTGTGCAGTTATACAATTTTTACTTCGTAGCCGATGCCACACGCATCAAATACGTCGGGCATTCTTTGATCGATGTTGCAAAAGAGGCACACTCCAGCATTAAATCATCAAGACAAGGAGACGAGGAGAATTATTTGAACGTGGAATGGCAGCTTTACGGTCCCGGTATCGCAGGTTAACGGTAAAAAATGTTTAACAATCGAATTTCTCATTTTTTCGTGTCGACAACTCATTTTAAAACTTTAAATGCGTTTTTCTCGAAATACGATTTTTCAAAACGGCACGCAGAATTACTTTAACAATTTTCAATATTTTCGTTTGAAATTTTAACCACATCTTTAAAACAACATTATGAAGTGGAACATGTACGAATGTTTCGATATGTTAATTTAAGCAATTTTTATAAACAAATAATTGTCCTTTTTTTCGTCGACAAATTTTTGTTTTTTCATCAAAAACATGTCAATTACACAACAATCAATATTTTTAAAATTCCGTACTATGTTCACTAGCTATGCTCATGTAGATTAAGAGGATTTTTTTTGCATCAGTTCCGTTTCGTGCCGAAAAGCGCCTCGACGACGCAGAATTATTTTAACGCCGCCATTTTGAAATATTTATGAATGAAAACATTTTTTTTTTTGTACTTCAGTATATGACCAATAACACCCTTAAACCTTTTTTTCTTACTACATTTCCTTCAATCCGAAAAAAAATCGTCAAAAAAGTGTTTTTTTAGGCTGTTACAGTGGTATATACATATATAGATCGGTTTTATAACGTTCTCCGACGTCTTCCGATACCCAGTCTCCATTTGGTACGGTCATTCCACTGGTCTTCTTCTAACCCTCTTTCTTGCATCTCTTTATTAATGCCTTCTAGCCAACTCTTCCTTGGTCTACCTCTTTTCCTTCTTCCTTCGGGCGTCCATTCCAGTATTTGTTTTGGGAGTCTCTCCTGTGTCATTCTCTGGACATGTCCATACCATTTTAGTTGTTTCACTCTTATTTCTTCGACTATGGTTTGTTTTATACCCATAACTTCACGGATTCTTTCATTCCTTATTCTTTCTAGCCTAGATCTTCCGGCTGCCCGTCTCCAGTAACCCATTTCTGTGGCCTCTAGGGATTTAATGGATTTTTCTTTTAACTGCCATACTTCCCTACCATAGGTACCAATGCTTTTAACTATTGTGTTATATATCCGGTGCTTGTTCTCTTTGCTGATTTTCTGATCCCATAGAATATTATTTGGGGATCTAATAGCTTTTCTGCCCTGGATATTTTTTTCTTTAATGGCGTCGTCTAGAGTTCCGTTGTTGGTAATATTTAGACCTAAGTATTTATAGCTACTGCACGATTTTAGATTATGTCCGTCTTCCGTCACCAGATCCTGCTGTGTTTCCTGATTCCTGCTATGCACATATATTCTGTCTTTGCTACATTGATTACTAGACCCCATTTTTCGTATTCTTCAAAAAGTTTTCTAGTCACTGTTACAGTGGTGTTACCCCTTAATGACACATAAACAGCCCTACAAAAAAAGTATTCTATTCATCAGGTAAGACCTAAATTATTCCTATGCATTTTTGCACGCTGAACCTAAATTTAACCTCAGTTTTACCTCTGCAGGCCAGATTTCTTTTACAGTCAAATACGTTTTAGAAAATCCATAAAATTGTAAGTATTTTTGGCTGTAGAAAAAAATCCTGATATGTAGGGGCAAAACTGGGGTCAGATTTGATTTCAGTAGGCAAAAATACGCGGGTCTTAGGGTTTAATTCTCAGAATCCTTTTTTTACTGTGGTAAAATTCTATGGTTATTTTTTTCACGATAAGAGTTGAAGTATATCGAGTCTAGTATAGAAGGATACATATAGATAGGTATACTACTGAATGTAAAAGGGTTTTTGACCCACATAAATTCAGTAAATCTAAACCTAAAGAGAGGGCATAAAATAATATCACCTATATTTCACAAACGTTTGTTTTTAATTTTTTCTTCACTGTAAATTTTAAATTATCATATTTTCAATGTGTACAGGGCGCCCCATGAATAAAGGGCCACAGCAAGTCTGAACACTTTTTGGGTAAAAATATTGCGGTTTAACTCAGCTTGCCATAGGCCAATAGTTAATTGTAACCAAGATACGGGGTGTCAAAGTTATAATTTTATTTTAGATTTTTTAAGTGACATTAAAAGCCAATATTTTTTAATCAATTTTGAAAAAAGTGTTTTTTTTTTGTTTTGGGGAGGGGTGCAATTTTGAATTAATAATTTTGACATAGAGGGCTTTTTGTGGCATTTACATGCTTACATTAAACTGATTTTTTTTCGTATTAGGGTATCTACGTTTTTGACACCTTGCATCTTGGTCACTATTAAATTTTGGGCTAAGGTAAGTTTGTTTAAATGGCAATATAGTCCGGGGTTAAAGACCGTTACACTCTGTATCCGGCGGGTTACATTTTTGGCATTTGACATGTAGTGTGGAGCTCTACTGATAACATCGAGTATCATAAAGGATGGTTTTATCTACCTTTCCGGAGGCAAATTCAGGAAAATCCGCAATTTGAGGATTTCTGTCCACCGGCGCTGATATTTTTGCCTTGGGTTGCTCCAGAAATTATTAAAGACACTTGGTAAGTAGTATGGTACCCCGCTTAACAAAAATACAATCAACGTCTTCGCTCAATTGGCAGTCCTCACCTTCCAGCTTCCTGTAAATGGAGATGGAAAACAGCACAAGATGATTGGGAACCTATACCTAGCATACCAAACCCTCTGACACAGAGGCATGCAAGACTACGATGATCAGCTGAAAGTGTCCGATTATATGCACAGGAAATTGTAGCTGTGCCTCCAATAATTTTGTCATGTATAGATTTACGTAAACGCAAATGTGCAAAATAGGTTTCTGCTTGTGGCGCCTATTTTGTTTGTGAAATATTTTCACCATATCCTACAATTAAGATATGTCTTAAATGTTATGTCTTAAATCCTCTCCCTCCCTGAATTTGTCCCTGAGAAGGTAGGGAACTCGCTCAGTTCAGGTTCCATTTTCGTTACGCGGGGTACCATGTACGACTTACCAATAGCCTTCAATCATTTCTGGAGCAACCCAGTCTAAAAATGTCAGTCGTGGTCCCTAGTTCGCTCTGACGCGGGTTTGCCCATGACACCACTTCTCGAAAATAACTTTGAGTGTGTATTACCACCGTAAAAACCTCAATACTCTAGGCAAATAACGACTAAAAAATACAATTTTCAAGGTTCAAGTCACTAACCTCCGAACCAGTGGCGGCTCGTCAAAGAGCGGCAGGTCAGAGGAGGCTGTGCCTCCCCCTATGAAAATTCCAAAGTTTTTTTTTATATAAACCTATAAAACTTACTTTTCATTGTTAAATTCATATATCGGATAAGAAATTAATTTCTAAAAACAAAAAATATTAATAAACCAAATAATCACCATCTGCCTCATTAAAATTTAACGGGGCCTAACTCCGTGGACTACGACAATCTGGTTCTTGTCTCGGTTTCTTCGTAAAACCGTTACAAAACGCAATTTTATTATGAAAGCGGGCGGGTGTAATATCCACGTACTTACCGAGTATAATATGAAACAATTGTGTAGGTATAACTGTTCCAAATAGAATTTAGCTTAAATTCTGTGTCGCGGTTTGAGTAAAAACTGAAAATGGGATCGGAATAATAATAGGATTATGTAAAACGTTCCCGAATTATTACAGAGTCGACAGAAGTGTTTTGTTCGCCGGGCACGCTAGTGTAGAAACGAAATCCTTTATTAAAAGTGAGCGGCCTTTTATTAAAATCCAGTTGATTTTCCGCTTTTGGTGGGGAATTAATATAATTAGATTAATTCTACTTTGCTTTTTAGAAAGGCAATTAAATATAAAAACGCTGTCGGTGTACATATGGGGCTTAACCAAGCACATAAAACGTGTATTGTGATGTGTATATTAATTCTATGTAAACAATTAATTTATTAAAAAAAAAAAAACACATCAAAGAATTTTATTAGTTATATTTTTATTTCAGAAAAAAAAATTGGTGAAAATTGTATTTATTTAAATTTTTCGTTCTTGCAGACAAAACATACCTAACATTTGTTGTGTCTGTCCACCTACAAGGTGTGTAAATTCAGTAGTGAGACCGGTTTTTTTTAATTTTTTTATTTGAACAGAATTAAAATTCAGTATTGTCTGTGCTGGAACTCATATACTGGAATAGCCTGCAGCTGGTTGGTTACAGCCGTTTGAATGTTTTCTATGGTCCCAAAATACGTCCCTTGAGGTGATTTTCCATCTCGGGAAGAGAAAAATGTCATAAGGACTCAAGTCAGGCAAATAAGCAAGCTGAGGAGCCACATGAATGTTCTTACTGGCTAAAAACTCGTTTACTGAAATGGCTGTGTGACAAAGCGCATTGCCGTGATGCAACATCCAGTTGTTCTTGACATTTGGTCCCACACACATGATAATTTTTTCAAGAACCTCTCTGTAAAAGTGTTGATTTATTGTTTGGCCTGGAGGCACAAACTCTTTGTGGACAATACATTGGCTATCAAAAAAGCAAATCAGCATTTATTTGATTTTCGACTTGCTCATTCTTGCTTTTTTTGGGTTTTGGAGAGCTTGAAGTGTGCCATTCCATGCTTTGGCGCTTGATGTTCGCGCCGTATCCAAACACCCAAGTCTCATCACCAGTAATGACAAGTTCCATAAAATGGGGATTATTTTCAGTCGATTTCAAAGTTAAGGCACATTTCCCTCCTGATGTCCTTTTGTTCCTCAGTCCCAGTTCGTTAGTCAAAATCTGATAAACAGTGATGTTATTCAAATTTAACTCTTCCCCGATCATTCTTGACGTCCAACCGACAATCTGAACGCACAAGATCCCGTATTCTATCGACATTTTCATATGTTCTTGAACGCCTTCCGCTTCCTTGTTCTTCAATCTACTCTTTTCCTTCTGAGAATGCCTTAAACCACCGAAAAACCTGGGATCTTGAAAAAAACACTGTCTCCGTAGGCGTACGGACATAGCGTAGGGAAATAAGTGACAGACTTTTTTAAACAGTATGGAAAGTACCAACAGACACACCAGTTAGCTGTGACAAACTGGTCATCTTCGCATCTTCCAGAACTTGACGCAGATTTTCTTTCACCTCCGTTAGTACTGTAACGTTGTAAACAGTTCAAAACTTCTCTCGTTGTAAACAGTTGAATAATGTGGCGAAGAGAACATTTAATTCCTTGAAACTCCAAGTGATTGTTGTTCCAAGTGAACATTGTCACATTAATAACATCGACACACAATAAAAAGTATTTTGTTGCGCTGAATACGAATCCGATGTCCGTTTTGCTCCATCACCTACCAGTTTTCTACAAAATCCCAATTTTGGGTCAAAATTGCCCAAGAAAATACCAAAGTTCATTTTTTGTACCGTTTACTCCAGATATATCGTTTCCGGAGTATTTTTAACCGCTGAAAAGGATTCCGTAGTTCAAATTTACTTCTGACCCTTCATTAACCCAAAAAAAGTCCAATTTTGAGCCAAAATTGACGAAAACTATACTTTCTATTTTGGTTACTAATGGCTTTTAACTTAAAATTACCCCTATGAAATGATTATAATTAATTATCTTTTAAATACAGTTAAAAAGCTGAAGTTGACTGCAGACCGGTTTACGCGATATGTTGAAATTATTTCCTAATCATTTAACTGCGTAAAGATAAAAAAATCTGCGCAGTGAGGACATTGATGTCAAGTTAAGTTTAAATCTCGGTTTAAATAGCCAGCACAAAATTGTACTTTGAAAAAACCATCTCATATTTGTCATCTCTGAGACATGACTATAAAAATAAATAAAACACAGGGAAAAATAAATACACAGAATATTCATTGCATGCAAAGTTATTGTGAAATTTTTTTTTCATATTTTTTAATATGAAAAACTCATCCATTCGTTGCATGAATTTCCAAAGATTAACAGGTTACTGAATTGAAGAACTTAAGATTTTTTGAGAAACAAAGAAAAATAAAATGAACCTACACTGGTTGTTTCGGTTTGGTAAAGAAATCATCCATTAAGAACTATTTTTTATAAAACTACTCTTCTATAACGTACCCAATAAACAATGTATTTAATTCTTACTTTGAAAATGATACGTAAAAAATGACTGTAAATAGAATAGATATTCTTGTTTGTTAAATTGTATCCCAAAACTGGGGTTTTGTAGGAAATTGGATAATGGGGAGTAAATTTAGGCTACGGAATTCCTCACAGCGGTTGAAAACTCCGATTAACTTGGTTTGGTCAATTTCGGCCCAGAATTGGACATTTTTTGAGTTAATGAAGGATCAGAAGTCAATTTGGACTACAGAATCCTTTTCAGCGGTTAAAAATACTCCGGAAATGATATATCTGCAGTAAACGGTACAAAAAAATAGACTTGGTATTTTCTTGGGCAATTTTGACCTAAATTGGGGTTTTGTGGAAAACTAGTGGGTAATGGAACAACACAGGCATCAGATTCGTATTCAGCGCATCAAAATACATAATAATTGACATGTCAAGACCTCGGGGTCAGATTTTTTTGTGCCGGTGTAATCTACTGTTACATAAACACCATTTTAAGGAACTCGTAGTACCTACAGACAACGTTAGAACTTTAACTTTGACAGTTTGAATGCTGTGAACCGCAATATCACAAAAAAATTCCTTTAACATATTAAACCGCCTGGCAAAACAATTTTATAGCCCGTTTTTCTATAGAGATTTTTCTTTTAGAATTCGGTCCAGTGTAAATCACTTTTATCGCTAGTTGAACGTTTGAGGTTTTATTAATATTAAAATTTTGTTGGGTAATTTCCATCAGCGCGTCTTCTGCCTAAAACGTATTCTTATCTATATTTTTAAGCAACCGTTTCCCTTAAGGGAATATTGATGGCAGTTAAATACGTCTCTTAATCGTAATGGATTAGTTCCCGTAAAGTTCAAGCCAATAAATTATTGTCGTCTGCTCTACCTCCTTGCCACCGTGCTACCAAGTATCATTACATGTCGACGTGCATTACTTAGACCACAACCATAACTCAGCCCATTTTTTTCGGGTCTGCGAACCAGTCTCGGATTTACGATAGCTATCAGCGGGGGCTGCAATTAACGATCCCGATTTATCTTGGCACAATGGCGGTATATAGAAAATTTCATAATGTCATAATCTTCTAAATAGTACAAGAATTTTAGGTTTTGACCTCAAAAAAAAATCGTGTAGTCGTGAAATTTACAGGTTTTGTTCAGAAGTTCTTGCTATTTTCAAAAATGTCGGTTCCAGAAAAAATCCCATGGTAGGCTTTTTGTATAGTGTTGCCAAAACTTAAAATTTCGAAATTTTCAAAATTTTATGACTACGCGCTATTTTCTAGTATGATGCAACAAATTGGATTAGTTTGAGTACAGAATAGTCTAAAATTAGTAACCAAACAGTTTTGTATGAAAAATTGCAGTTCCGACTAGAGCTGTCAACGTTATTTTTCATACTTACAGCCATTTTTTGTGCTGCCCGATCGTGTGCGTTTCCGCTGACTTTGATAGCTACTAGACGTCATTGTTACACAAAAATAGAACGCTATGGCTGAAAAAGAGGACTTTAAGCTAATAAATATAGTGCTCTCAAAGAAAATTCGAATCCCTTGAACATAGAGCTGTAAAGATTTTCGTATTTCTTTCATTACAAACGACCGCTTTCACTGTGTTCCACGTGCTACGTTCTATTTAGTAAGTTTAGAGGTATCCTTAAGACGATCGCAAAGCCCGTCGTTCTTCAGAACACTCACTTTCTTGATAGTCGATAAGCCACTTTCGACAACAACACTTGACTTATCCGCAGGAGATAACCCATCACCAACAAGTGCACATAATAAGCAATGCTCCATTTCCACGCCAAAAAAAAAAAACAAAAAAAACAAAAAAAGTTATCTTGGAAATTAATAATATTATGACCGAGTTTACGAGAATACGGTCAATAGACCAAACATCAATGAATTGACCTGGTACACGGACGGGTCAAAGACTGATAATGGAACTGGTGCTGGCATCTATTGTGTGCAAAATAAACACAAAGAGAGTCTTCAACTAGGAAAGTTTACCTCTGTATTTCAGGCAGAGGTCTGCGCAATTCTCGAATGTTTGAGGATCAATAATAAGAGGGCATATATTAATAAGCGGATCAGAATTTGTTCAGACAGTCAAGCTGCCCTAAAAGCCCTTAGCAACGCTAAGGTGACATCAAGACTGGTATGGGATTGCAAAGAAGAACTGATAAGGCTGGCAACTCACAACAAGGTCACTTTGATGTGGGTGCCAGGTCATCAGGGTATCGAAGGCAATGAGAAAGCTGACGAGTTAGCCAGAAATGGATCGTCGGAAGATTATATTGGCCCCGAACCGGCCCTTGGAGTGGCAAAAACCGTCATCAGGGGACATATTAATGAGTGGGTCAAACAACAACACAAAGAATACTGGAGAAAAATGCCCAGACAAATACATGGGAAGAAATTCATTAAAGAACCATCAAAACCCGTAGCCGAGCAACTGTTAGCAATGAACAGGAAACAGCTATGCACTATAGTAGGGTTACGCACAGGACATCTTCCTGTTCGAGAACACCTAAATAAAATGGGCCTGTACAACGGAGACCTAAGATGCAGAATGTGCAACAAGGAAACGGAGTCAGCCCTTCACATTCTCTGTCAGTGTGAGGCTTTGGATCGCAAACGGCAAGCAATATATGGAAAACCCTTTATGGAACCAGAAGATTACACTGCACAGCCAGATATGACCCTGTACAAATTAGTGCAGGGAACAAAGATTTTAGACTGGGTGCAGTAAACCGGTACAGGAGAAAATACAAAAAGTCCAAGAGGCTGCAGTATAACCGGATAGTACAAGGACGGCTCCTGAAGGAGGAAAAAAAATGACCGAGTTTGCGATGTCAACAGCACTATGCCGCGTTAAACTCACAACTGGTCAACACTTCAACCAAGCAAAAATATAATAAAATACATAGAGTACCACGTGGAACACAGTGAAAGCGGTCGTTTGTAATGAAAGAAATTCGGAAATCTTTACAGCTCCATGTTCAAAGGATTCGAAATTTCTTTGACAGCACTACATTTATTAGCTTGAAATCCTCTATTCCAGCCATTGCGTTCTATTTTTGTGTAACAATGACGCCTAGTAGCTATCAAAGTCAGCGGAAACGCACACGATCGGGCAGCACAAAAAATGGCTGTAAGTATGAAAAATAACGTTGACAGCTCTAGTCGGAACTGCAGTTTTTCATACAGAAACTGTTTGGTTACTAATTTTAGACTATTCTGTATTCAAACTAATCCAATTTGTTGCATCATACTAGAAAATAGCGCGTAAAGTCATAAAATTTTGAAAATTTCGAAATTTTGAGTTTTGGCAGCACTATGCAAAAAGTCTACCATGGGATTTTTCTGGAACTAACATTTTTGAAAAGAGCACAAAATTCTGAACAAAACCTGTAAATTTCACGACTACGCGATTTTTTTTGAGGTTGCAGTGAATTTTTGCTTATAATTCTTGGATTAAAATGTCTAGCGATGTTTTTCAACTTTTGCTAAAATCTAAGAAGTAAATTTATGCTTTCTCATTATTATTATTCAAAGTCACTTCTTCCGTGTTGGAATACTGTTAACCAATTCAACTGATCGCAAATATCGCTAATTCAGTCAATAGACAGAGGCAGATATTTTCATCCTACGCTTGCTTCATGGAGTTATAAATGTTGCGTTTCACTCCCGTATACAGTGTGTGTTATGAAATTAGCACAAGCACCTCAGAAACTAAGAACTGCAGTGGGAGCAATTCGCTCTTATTTGTGTAACATCATGTCTGCGTCTGTCTCACTTAACGAATCTCTGCGTCAGGTGCATCTGTCTCTCTTCGCATTTCGTGAATAAAACACTGGTCTACACACATTTTGGTGCCTAAGATTTTAGACCTGATTTTAAGTTTGTCTTGTGAGCTGATACAAAAAAAAGAGTCGCATGTTTTATATCAGCTCCAGTTTATAAGATAAAAAAACACATTTTTACAAAAATATCAATTTATTTTGGGATTATACATCAAGAAATTGTCTTTTGTAATTTAATTGGAATATGTCTTGGCCAATCACGCATAAGTCCCCAGCAATAATACGCCTTGGTACCTTTTCTCCATTGTTTTTATATCTTGATGGAAGCGTTCAACTTGTTCTTCGCTAAGATCTCCTAAATTATGTTGAAAGTGATCTATGTATATGATTATGAAGGTAGTGCACTTTTATGTTCATATTACAGCCTAAATTTTTGAAGATAAGAAGCATTTCCTCGAATAACTCTTTATAGTTATCAGCCTTGTAGCTTCCAAGCAAGTTTTGTGCAACCGCTACAAAAGGTTTCCACGCAAGTCGTTCTATTTTAGTCATAGAAGCTTCAAAATTTGTAGAGCTTTTAATTGATTTGTAATGACGTATTTGAGGCCCATAAAAAATTCCTGATTTTAATTTCTCAGTACTCAGTACAGGAAATTTCTGAGAAATGAACTTAAAACATTGACCATTTCTGTCCAGAGCTTTAACAAATTGCCTCATGAGCCCTAACTTTATGTGCAAAGATGGAAGAATGATTTTTTTCTCGGGGAACCAAAGGCTGATTTATGACATTTCTTTCACCAACAACAAGAACATCTCTCACATTCCAATTTCTTGTGTCCAATGACTTGATTTGGCTCGACTATCCCAGAAACAAATAAAACAAGGGTATTTCGTATAACCACTCTGTTGACCCAACAAAAAATGAACCACCTTCAAGTCGACACAAATCACCCAATTATATGCAAAATATTTTATTTTCTGTAAAATAACTGAAATTACCTCATATTCTTCTTTCCTATATGTAGAGTGGGCAAGTGGAATAGAAGCATGCTTATTGCCATTATGTAAAAGGACTGCTATGAGACTTATTTTACTACTGTCAATAAAGAGACGCCAATCACTTGCACGATAAGTCTTCAAGCCCATGAAAGTCAGCAAGCCATTCACATCATTACAATATACCAAATTGTCATCAGAGGAAAAAAATTGCAAAAGTTTCATTATCTCGTGCGATATGAAGTAATTCGTACATCAGAGAAAAGGTATTTTTTTTCTTTTAATCTTGATGCTAGCAACTCAGCACGCTCTTTTGAAAGATCTAAGTCTCTGATGAAATCATTAAGCTCACTTTGTGAAAATGTTTTAGGATTTGATGTCTCCACAGTATTCAATATCATTATCTTCTTCAGAAACTTCCATTTGATCCTCCTTAGATTCCTATACTGCCTGATGAAAAACTGGTATTGGAACAGTGTTTTAATGAGGAATAGGCCTTGTAGCTGAAGAAATATTGGGATACTTCCACTTGTAGCGATTGTTTTTGTTGATGCCCACTACATTCGTCATAGAAAAATAACAGTCGTCATGATGATTTTTTTGTTCTCACTAAATCATTGGTACTCCAAACTTCAAAGATTTACCTTGCCGCAAATGTTCAAAGCACATTTTACAAACACTATGAGGCACCCACGCTTTATCTTGGTTGCGAATTTCAATACCGAAGTAAGCACAGTACAAGCGAATTATAGTGTCAGTAATCGATTTTCGCTGATCTTTCAATATGTGTTTGCCACAAATGTAACAAAACATATCAGGATCGTTAGCACAACATCTCAACTTACTTGCCATAATAAAATAATAAGATACATTTTATAGGAGTTATTGCAAAATTGACTTCTCAAATAAGACCGAAAAAGAATTAAAATGAGAATAGTAGGTAAACCAGAGCTCTCAGCTGACATTAACTAACGGCAATATAGTTCATACTACCTACCTTACCGACCATAGATACAAACAGAGCTGCACCAAAAAAAAATTTTTAGGCCTGTGAAATCATTAACGTCACATATGATATACGTGTGAAGTAGGCACACCATTTATACAAATTTTAAGTGGTTTGGTCAGCGATTGTTTGCGATTACATTGTTTTGTTTGCGGCGCCAAAGTTTTCCAACAACAATGGACAATGTTTCCATCCCCCCACCAAGCAAATTTCTCAAAACTTCTCTTTGCGATTGTTTTCGAAGAGATTTGTCATTATATTGTTTTTGTTTGCGTCGCGATGCCACGATTTTCCAAAACAATGTCAAATAACAATTAATGTAATAAAATCAACAACGATCCTGACTTTAATTTTGGATTTTAATTTTAAGGTCATTTAAAAGGTCTATTTCCTATTTACGACCAAGTTAAGCGGGATCTCAGATTATATTTTTAAAACCAATTTTATGACCTTCAAAGTCATTTGAAGGTCAACTTTGGTTTTACAAATGGAACGACCTCTTTGTGACACCAATAACACCGCTACACAAAAAAAAGTTGTCTGAAATATACATGGGATATATTTTTCCCGCCGAATCACATTTCAATTTCCAGCAAAATGCTGAAGAATCTTCAGAAAAATGGAAATTTTCCCTAATGAGCTTTACTTTATGTGTGATATATAGTTTCCGAAGTATTTTTGTCCACAAAACACGGATCCTCTATTATAACTGCACCATATATCTTCGGTCTTCAGTAAAATGCTGAAGACCTTCATTTTTCTGAAGATTGAAGGGTATTCCAATTCTGGATTCGTATTCAGCGGGAAAAATACTTCGGAAACCTTAATAATATATCGCATGTATGTACATTTCAGACAACTTTTTTTTGTGTGGCGTGGCGGTGTAATCAATAGGGCACCTCCAATTTTTTAATGACACCTGGGATATTTAAAACCTTTGAAGATTTCTTGCCCACGGTGTTTTCAAAAAAATCTGACCTAATAAATCGTCAAGCATATGTAATTTTATTTTTCAAATAATATAAACTGTGAGTGTGTATTATGAACTATTTTTTAATTGCCCCCAGAGGAAAAAATCTAGAGGGGGAAGATCAGGCGGTTACGTTAGCTATTTAACTTAAGTGTGGAACTTTTGATGCCATTCTCGCATCACGAAATATTCTTATAATGAAATTCACCACGATCAAGGAATTATCTTGATATTTATAATGAGACAGCCATCTTACTGAAACCACACGAAATTCCATTCATTTTGAGAAATATCATCTAGAAAGTCAGATAAAGGGTATCCCCCATAGGTATGGTGAAATGCCCCCCTTTTTTTATTTTCTTCGCATGATGAAAGTGATTATTAGGGCTAATTATGAAAGGTAGACCGAATTTTAGGTCCAAAAAATTTTCCTCAGCTAGGTATGGAAAAAACCCTGTTTTTTACGTTTTATTTTTTTTCTCGGTTTCTAACTGTCGAAAAAACCTGAAAAAAATTCATGAGTACAGAAAATATGATTGATTATATGAAAAAAAAATTTTCAAGCTCATTCAAGGTCATTATGACCTCTAAAAAAATTATTCAAACTTTAAAAATCCCATATCTTTTAACCAAAAAAAAGCTTCAGACTCAAATTTTTAACATGTTATATTTTTTAACTGTTTTTTACTACCTCAAATTTTTTCAGATTTTTTGAGTGGTGGGTCATGCCCAAAAGTGCGAAAAATCAATTTTTTTGTCCGTGAAACGACTTAAAAGGGCTTAAAATCATCATTTTATAGTGTCCTGATTTTTTTCTTGCACTAAAAGGACTGAAATGACTTTTAAAAACTTTTAGAAACATTTAAAAAATATAAAAACTACTAGTTTCGATAAGTGGATTTTTTTTCTTACGATTTTTAGTGAACATATTTTTTAATTGTTTGAAGTCATTTTAGTCCTTTTTAGTGCAAGAAAAAAATCAGGACAATATAAAATGATGATTTTAAGTCGTTTTAAGTCATTTCACGGACAAAAAAATTGATTTTTCGCACTTTTGGGCACAGTTAGAAATATAACATATTAAAAATCTGAGCCTGAAGCTTTTTTTTGGTTAAAAGATATGGGATTTTTAAAGTTTGAATAATTGTTTTTGGAGGTCATAATGACCTTGAATGAGCTTGAAAATTTTTTTACATAAAATTAATCATATTTTCTGTACTCATGAATTTTTTCAGATTTTTTCGACAGTTAAAAACCGAGAAAAAAAACAAAACGTAAAAAACAGGGTTTTTTCCATACCTAGGTGAGAGAAAAATTTTTTGGACCTAAAATTCGGTATACCTTTCATAATTAGCCCTAAGAAACACTTTCATCATGCGAAGAAAATAAAAAAAGTGGGGCATTTCACCATACTTATGGGGGGATACCCTTTCCTTTCTAAAAGCCTCTAGATATTTTGTACAAGTTTAATTTTGCGATAGCACCCATACCATGACCTACTGAAAGTAGCTTTATACAGAGTTTCAGAAAGTAGCTATATTTACTTTGTGAACTATATCCGCATTTTAACATTCATAAATTAAAATAACAAATCATAGAAACTAAGAGACTACCAAGTTGAAAAACATTTTTAAAATGCCACTCGACGTGATTTGAGATGTCATATTATTTATAAATAAGTTTGGCGGAAACCAGCTATCTAGCAATCCTCGAAATTTGCTTTACAATTTTTCTGATTTTGGTGAATAAACTTGAATAACTGCCGACAAATCTTCCATTGGTGACTTAAGTCTCCCCTATGAGGCGTACGTTTTGTGACCATGTCATATAATTTTACTTTTATTGTCATGTTTTAAAGGTATAAATTTCCAGCCTTGCTGGATGCTGGAACAACTGAATATTTTGCACAACTTTTCCACAACCAAGATGTCGGAAAGAGAAACGCCAAAACGGAAGGCACCGCAATATTTTTATTTTATTTGTTAATACTTTTACTTCTCTATGTAACGAGCATGGCAGAACATATAGTTTAACAGGAATTAAAGTAGAAAGTTACCTCTTACGGACAAGATTTTAATCGAATAGTATATAAGTCAATTTTCCGTGAACAAAAGTTGCTGAAATTGGCTGGTGTGTTGGGAACTATAGCCTTAGATAATGTTACTTGAAACTCTAGCTTATAACGAGAATCCAATTCCCACGTTGAAAATACACAAAGGAGAGGAAATGTACTGGAAGTGTGAAAAAGTGAGCACGTGTAGCGCCTTGCACTCCCTTTGATATTGATAAGTTTGTTAGGGCTTTCCCAAGCCTTTTCAGTCTCCGTCATCTTCCCGGATATATCCCAAATAATGTTATGTTCGGTCTTAAAATATGAAAGGAGACAAAACTCATTACAGCATTTCGTTCATCTAATGGCCTCTAAATGTTTTTAATTGGATAATTCGTAATAAATTAACGATGTACATACTCTGATCAAAGGGTCTCCCCCCATTAACAATGGTGAAATGCCCTCGACTTATTTTTTTATTTTTTGGTGAAAAACTGTTTGTTGGGGAATAAAATGAAGGGTCAGCCGGGTCCTAGACCCCAAATATTTTTTTTGGTACCCTAGGGACCCAAAAAACGTGTTTCTTACGTTTCAATTTTTTTCTCGTGTTCTGTTCATCGAATTGACTTGAAAAAATTCGTGGATATACTTTGGGTAACTGTCTATGAGTAGGATTTTTTACAAAACAATAGAATGTCAACATAACCTCAACAAAAAATCTTTCAAGTTTTAAATACGATTTTGACTATGTTCTAATTTTCAAACGGTCAATGTCTTCAGTGCATCTTGTAGAACAGAAAAAAATACATAAAAAATGTATGTTTCCTGATTTTTTCTAATGGTGGGCCGAGCCGAAAAATGCCAAAAACCGATAAATATCCGTTTTGACCAAGTTACAATATTCACCATTGATGTTGCATCTTGTAGAACAGAAAAAAATACGTTTAAAATGTATTTTTGCTTATCTGTCGAAATATGAAAAACCGATAAATAACCTATTTGTTTGCATGAAAATGATGATTTTTCAAAGTTAATTTTTTTTTCATGACCTTTTTATCCTCCCTCATTGTCAGAGTTAGTAGCAGCTAGTCAAAATTGGTTCAGCTTCTGGGAAAAGCAGCAGTTAGAAAGTAGGCAGTCAATGTGTTAATATTTAAAAATATGCACTAGCAGAAGTGCATTGCACTGTAGGTAACGCTGTATGATGAACATTTTTTTTAAAACATTACAAAAAAATTGAAAAGTCTTGCGCGTACTAATTTAATCGATTATAATTTATATTTGACTTTTATGTTTTATCTAGGTTCTCATACAAAAATAGCATATATATTGTGATTATTCATTTTTTAAAAAATCATTTTGTTTATTTTTAAAAGATTTAATTTGTATATGTAAGGTATGTTGTAAGTAAGGTACAACTGCTCTCATTAACAGAACTGATACCACGCTAGTGAAGAAAATCATTTTTTTTTCAGTAATTTATAATTCACTGATGTATTAGTCAAACTTTTTTCTATGCATAAAAGGTATCATTTTGTTTATTTTTAAAATATTTACCTATAAAAAAAGAATGATTTAATATACGAATAAAATGTTTCCTCGTTTTGTCGAACATACCGCATAACTAAAAAAAAAATACCTTACTGGTGGCGCCAACTTTTGTCAAACGACGGAAACTTATTTGTACACCCCAACGAAAATGATACAAAAGAACCTCAGAAAATCCAAAATAAAACTTTGAGGAGATAATATATAAAACTTGCATTCTTTGAAATTACTTTCATTACAGGTAGATAAACACCTTTTTGACTAATTTAAGCTGAATATAATTTTCTGATGTTTTTAAGATCAGAAAGTTGTTGTTTTTATCTTTGCATATTTTAGTACTACTAAGAGCTCAATCAAACATCAAGAAAAGTACCTGAACTGGTTTGATTGTTTAATTAAATAAAGTTATACCCAGGAAAGAAATTAATTATATTTTGCATTCATATGTATATGGCTGAACCAAGTATTGATGTTAAAGAACTACCTTCGGAGGCATTCTCAATAGAAGTCTATAACAGAAAGCTCTACAATTATACATTCTTAGCCCGAGGGACTCATTACCGGGAATACAGACCATTTTCCGAACGTAGCACCTCGTTATAATGCCAGGTAAATTAATTTTCTTTAACCACATAAAGATCCCCATATATACAGACAGCGAATGGTGAATATCAACGAAGAAGAAACTCACAGGAGAGCTTATTTACAATCTACAAATTTAATATCGCGTTTCCATATTAAAAAGCGAGCCTTTGTTCTCGTAAGCTTGATGGGACGAAAACATACAAAACCCTCTTCGTCATGATTTTCGCGTATAGACAATGTTACGAAATTCATATTTCTATATGCAGTTTGATATGCAGAATATAGTGAATTAGAACAAAGAGAAAACGGTAAAAGGCTAATATGTGAAACATGAGTAGGGGAGAAATGAGAGTTCTGTATCACCCCCCACCACTTTTTTACCCCCCCACATCACTTTTTTACCCCTCCCCGCCACTTTTTTTATCCCCCCCCACCACTTTTTTTATCCCCCCCCCCCAACACTATCCCATATAATAAAAGCCTGCTAAAGACAGTTCAATTGGGTGTATAACACCAGACCATTTTCAAACGGTAGTAGACGTTTTTCGAAAGTTTCAAACGACTTTGAGGGTTTTTTTAATTTCGTAGGAGCCAAAGTCTTCAATACATATTTTGTCCAGTTTTTACTAATTGCATCTGGGATTTCAAAAAAATATAAATCGTCCAATGAAGGATAATCTGGGCAACATATCTCTATTTTTATTGGTTGCGTTGTAGTGCAAAATCCGGTGCACATTATTTGTAGTTCAAAATCCGTTTTGAAAAAATGTATTTAAGCTAGAAAAGTTTAAGCTAGGACGTCCATACAAACTACAACTTGTTCACGAGTTAAACGAGAATGTCTTCGATAGAAAGGCTGAATTTTGTGAAGGTATGACGGAAAGATGCAATATCAATAATAACTTCACAAAAAAATATCCTTTTTTTCGAGCTGAATTTCGCCGCGTCATATTCAAAATGGCGTCCAAAGTAGGCCAAACTTTTTTTTTTTAGTTAAAAAAACTATAAAAAAAAAGTTTATTATATTATTTATATTACTTCTATTAGTTTATTATACTATTATAATATATTATAATAGTATTATAACATATTATAATAAATATTATATTATTTATATTAGTTTATTATACTATTTATTATATTACTTATATATTTGAAAATGATATAATATTTTTTCATGAAACTTGGGGTATGGATAGTCCTCGATAAGTAGAATAAGCTGATATTTGCGTGATGTATGCCATGTATTATTTACGTTCGCTAACTGTATACGCCGAGTCGGCGTTTCTCTCTCCTCCCATCACGCGCATGAACGAACATGGAGCGGAGGCAGCACATTGTATAGGGGCCAATACCATGTAGTCTTATAGATCAGGAAATGACATTGACTGCCATAAAATAATATTTATATGAAGGTACTATCGATCTACTACTACTTACTAAGATACGATCTAACTACCATCTGTGCACATTTCAGCCCTTAATGTTAAGAAATAAGGCAGTGACAATTTTTCGAAAAAAAAAAATATCTCGGCTCCAGAAGGTCGTAGGGAAGTTTTTTTTAAATCTGTAAAAAAATAGCACCTATCGAATGGCGATAACGCCAATCCGATATAATTTAAACTATTTGAAAAAATTACATTTTTTCGGTAAAAAAAATGGCGATTTTTGCGCGGTTATTTTAGCATATTAACAATCATATTACGATTCGCGCTTTATTTGTACACGAAAGTACAAGTCTTGAAGAAAATTTTAAGCCCTAACTGAACTCTCTAAATGCATTTGTATATGAATTATTGGAGTTATAAAAAAAACAACTTTTTTTTGTGAAAAATGCGATTTTTGCAAAAACTATCGGGAATTTTGCAATGTTCAAAATATCATATTATTCTACTTATCGAGGACTATCCATTCCCCAAGTTTCATGAAAAAATATTACAGCTTTTTCAAAGATATAAGCAATTCAAAAAATCGCGGTTTTTAGCTGTTTTTTGCAATAAAAAATGTACTTATTTATTTATTTATTAAAGTTTGATTAGGCTTAAATTGTTTGTTTTATGTTCTACAACTATTATTTGAAACTTTTTTTATAGGACGCATTTTGAATATGAAGCGGCGAAATTCAGCTCGGGAAAAGTAGTTTATTCAATTCTACGGACTTTTTCCGATTTTTTTATGTATATTTTCGTGCTGTCCCTAATTTTAACAAAAAAAAAAACAAGGTAATTTTGACAACTGGACTGGCCTAATATTAAGAGAAAAAAATAAATTCGGTCTCCATAACAACCAAATGCGAAAAAACAAAAATTTTTTCATATGCAAGGTTATTAAAAAGTCACATGACTGTATGTATTATGACTGTATGTATTTTCAAATTTCGACTGCAAATAATTTAAACAAAAAGAAAACTAGTAACTAACGCAAGCATTAGGATTTATAAGTTAAAATCTCTCTTAGAATTCTCAATTCGCTCTTAGGAGCGATGCACATAATTTTCCAGTAACAAGATTTTTATTACTTCGGTTTCTTAAGTGTTATTGTTTATTACGTAGGTAATAAAGCAATGCTGAAATACCGGAAAGTCATTTCATTGTACAGACTATAAACTCACAACAATAATACAATGAACTTACAACTGACATAACAACTTTATTTAGGGTAAAATTGACTTTCTAGCAATGGACACATAATACGATTTTAAGAAAGCGGAAAAAAATATCATGTCATAAACATAGTAAAATTCGGGTGAAATACATTACCGAGTGCGACAACGGGACTAAGCTGATCGTCCGTTTGTAGAATTTAAAAAAAAATACATGTTCGATCCACAGCATTATACTCCGGTTCAGCAGTTATTACGTACCTCAAGATTTACCAGTTCGTCTACAATTTGCTGAGTTCTCCAGATCTAATATGATTTTATTTACCAATGAGGCGACATTTGCTAGACGAGGAGTTTTTAATTGGAGGAACAATCATTTGTGGGATTCCAAGAATCCACATCTTGTAAAAGAAAGACATTTTCAACATGAGTTTAAGGTGAACATTTGCTGTGGTGTAATTTCTAATTTTGTCATTAGTCCTTTTGAAATGCCACCCAATCTAACTGGACATCGGTACTTAAACTGTCCTCAACATCATTTAAGCGAGCTTCTAGATGTACCACTAGCATTAAGAGAAAATGTGGTTTATGCACGACGAGGCACCACCGCATTTTGCCTTGCCAATACGCCAATATTTGCATAAGCAATTTCGTCACCTGTGGATTGGCCGTGAAGTGAATTTTTTTGGCAACCGAGAAGTCTAAACCTAAAGCCAGAAAAAAAAAAAAAAGTTATGATTCCATGGGCGTGCTCGAATAATAACTTTTAGGGATAGGTAATAACAGATAAGTAATTAACGTCGCTTTTAGTCATTCATATATGTTTAAAATAATACGCTGACTTTGACAATGTAAGTCTTTATTTTTAAATTCATCGTACGCGACTGTTTCGACATTTTCGCTGGTTATATCTGAAACTACGTTATTTTCATCCACTTCGAAAGGCCTCCAGAAAGCCATGTTTATGAAAGAGGTGTTGATAAAAAAATATCGATTTTTTAATGATGATAATGAATTATGATGCAAATAAAAAAAGTTTGTATAATTTAAACCTAAACCCACTTCGCCGTTATTGTAGACGCACAGAATATAAGACATCAAAACAACGTTTTTTTGTATGCAGTCGGTCAGAGATAGCGTGGTTATAACCCGTGTTTTATCGCCAACGTAATGAACTCGGACGGCTGGGTCGAATATCTGGCGGCATATGAATGGACCAATGATACGAATGACCAATGGAGTGTAGATTCCGCCCACCGATTTCGACCAGGTTGACATGCCTCGTCAAGTCAACGTTGATTGCGATACGGCATATACGGGTAACAGATCAGTATAGAAAGCGTATTTAGTTCCATACAAAGTGTTAGTAAACTGATATATCCTTATCCTACCTCGTATAGTACCTATTTTCAATTTAGAATGGAAATTCTATAATTTGTTTACCATTCGGAGACATTTAAGGTGTATTTTAAAATGTATTGAGGTAGGCGGTGGACACTTCCTACATTTGATTTGAAGTTTCTCATTATCACTATTACCAAAAATTGTTATTGTTATTTACTGTTGCTTTGATTGCTTCTTTCTATAAAAAATCATAACAAAATACATTGAACCTTTTGTGTGTTGCTCAACAGTTAAAAAAATAAGTTTTAATTTACATAAATGATACGGCGAAACTAACGTCCTCTAGAAGCAACGTCAAAATAAGATTAAAATTCGTAATTCTCACACCAAAAAAAAAAAAAAAAATAGAAACCAATTTTCAGATTTATACTATCAAAACTTTCTTACTTATTGAGAAATTTGAGGATAAAATGTATGTACCACGGTGTATCTCTTACACCAGCGACATTGGTATAAGGCATGTTGAGTTCAATCATAATATTTTGGTGTCTAATATCTCCAGTTTAGTGTTGGTCATTTCTTTCTAACTCACCCTGTATATCTAGTTACTTGTAAAATTTGAAAATTGCGTTATTAGTTTTTTTTTTTTTGAAATTATTGAAAGGACAACGGAAAAATACGGCCAGGACCTCCCTGGCCGTATACCTATAGGTCGCAATTATGCATCTAGAACAAAAAAAAAAAACAAAAAGATTTTGAAATTACATCGAAAAATCTAGTAGAACCGTAGAACCTAGACCGTAGAACTTTTATAAATATTGACTGGAAAGATGGCCTTAGTTTAAAGAAAAAAACGCGTTTTTTTCGGATAAAATCGGCAAAAAATCGGCTATAAAATCCGTAAATCTTCATAAATCAAAAAGTTCTACGGGTGTTCACTCGAAGATTAAATGTTTTAGCTATAGTTAAAATTTCAAGTCGATTGATTGACAATTGTATGCGCTAGCTTTACGGCCAGCTCAAAAAAGATGGTTTCGAGAAAAACGTGTTTAACGTTTCAAGCACATATATTTCGATGTGATTTTTTATTTACCACTAATTAGCGATATCTGGGCCATACAATTGTCCTTCTAATTCAAGGTTTTCATGCTGTCCTTCTGCTGTTTCCTGCTTTCATGTCCTTCTAATTCAAGGTACACTGTTTACGAAGTAATAGTGACCCTTACTGCACCAATATCGACCGCGCACAAATTACTAGTTAAACAGCACCGTGACTTCACTCGGAAAACCGAATTTTTCGACCACTTTAAAAATTTTCCTCTACGTAAAACCTTTTGGACATCATTTTTGGATAGTTAAGGAAGCATTTAAGCCTATAAAAAAAATTTACAAGGTAGTATTTCCCCTTAAAAATTATATGAAAGACTGTTGAAATGTTAATAAGCATTAGAATTAAAAAATAAACACGATTGTGTATTTTGATGGTTTGTCAAAAAGAGTAACAAAAAATGTTTGATTATAATACGCGCATAGTAGACGACCCTCTTGATAATTACTTGCTAATACTAAAAAAAGATAAATTAGTAATTCATTTAAAACGTAGAAGCATACTTTTGAGATCAATGTTAAACAATCAAGTAAATGTTAAATTAACAAAATATGTACATTATATCGTTACTATAACATTATAATATCGTTATTATAACATTGCTGACATAGACGAAAATAAATTGAATGCCCATTCTAAAAACACCTAAGAAGGGTAGGTATACCTGTATAATAGATATGTTTGTCCATAAAGAACTACACGGTGGAGACTTTAACTGGAATATATTCGCTAGCGGGGTGGTAAATGATTTTTCAAAAAATTCCCGAGACACGTCAACTTTTAAATGTATTTACCTACATTTTGCAAGTAATGTGAAAAATATAGCCCTTCAGGGGTGGCTGAAACCACCCTCGGCATGATTTTTTCAAATGCAACCCTATGGCTTGTGACCCCTCATTGTAAAGCTGGTGGAAAGAGGAATCCAACGCACTGATCAAATTTTAATTTTTAGTATGTTTGTAGGGTTGCATACAATTAAAACGTAATTTTATAGTTTAATTTATTTTTAACGCAACAATTTCGTACTCAAAATGTGTGTTGTTTAGTTTTGGAATGTAAACCTTACTTTTCATATGTCCCCACAAAAAATTCCAAGCAATTTTTGCCACAACTGATATTTGTTATTTTTGCTAGTGTTTTTACACGGTCGCAAAGAGTAATTTAGTTTGTATGCTGTATTCAGAGTTTGAAACGAAGTGTTATTTCAAATTGGTGAAAATGTCTTATTTAACTGAATCACTAAAAATCGAAATTTTGATGATGATTGGATATGGTGATAGGGCGCGAACTCAATGCGAAGTTGTTCGCTTGTTTCGAGAAACGTATCCTGACTTGCCACCACTAAATCAAGGTACCATTAGTAAAATTGAGGCACAATATCGAGAGATGGGTCATGTCAGGAAAGTACCGAGTAAGAGGCAGGCTGTTGTTGATGACGACACGAAGTTGAATTTGTTGCTTGCTCTAGAAGAAAATCCAATCACTCCAGCCCGTCAACTGGCCCGTGATAGTAATCTTAATCACAAAACAGTTTTAAAAATACTTAGATATGAGAAAAACGCCCATATAAAACGCAAGCTGTTCAAGAGCTACTTGAAGATGATCCAGATCGACGAGTGGAATTTTGCGATTTATTGATGACTTGTATTGATCAAAACCAGTTATCTTTAGAGTGGATAGTTTTCTCTGACGAGGCTACTTTTACATTAAATGAGCACGTAAATCGCCAAAATTGTCGTTACTGGGCTGAAGAGAACCCCCATTAGATGAAGGAACTTCATACTCAGCGCCCACAGAAAACTAATGTGTGGGCCGGAATAATACAAGATAGAATTGTAGGACCATTTTTCTTTGATGACACTCTCAAACTTCGCACTTATGGAGACCTCAAAACAGCGGTCGACAACTTTTTCTCATCGCAGCTCCCTGAATTTTGGGAAAAGGGCATCAGTGATTTACCTAACAGATGGGCGAAGGTTATAGATATCCATGGCGAATATATCGTTTAATTTCAATTGTTATAAGACTTTCCGACCAACCTAATAATTAGGCGGGACTTGATCCCAGAAGGCCCAAGTTCAACTCGAAAATCATTTGTCTTTTCCACCTTTTTTTTTCACTCATCGGGCCACTCAATATATCCCATGAGCAACAAGAGGCAGTTGAAATATTCACGGATTACTATTCGTCTCAAACTTTACCCTCAAAACGTATTTAACTCACGTTTTATAGAAAATAAGTTCGTGGGGTCTGGGAACGAATTAGACGTCTGAAAACTTATGTCGATGTGGCCGTTTGCGAAATCTAGGGCTTTATTGTGGCCCCGTCTGTACATAAGAGACCGCTGAACTTTAAATCTGTTCGCCGGCGTGCGCATGAGAATAAACCAGTTGGGATGCGGTGGAATAACGGCATCCCACGCGTTATTCCACAGCACGTTTGTCGCGATTTTAGTGGAAAACGTCCGTAGAAATACGTGAAAATCGAGCGATCAGATGACTGCAATATGGCGAGGCAACATCCCACGGTTCAACACCTTAGGACCTAAAGCGATCGATACGACAGACGGGCATAAAACTTTATTGATGAAGGCAACGGTGGCATCGAATTTGGGAAAGTACCATCGCGATGCGAAACGAAAATGGCAAATCTTCAACGCGCAGGGAATATACAAAGTTTTTTTTTTGTTTTTCATTCCATAAGGCGTTTAGCTAGAAGATCTGTAACGTTTAATGTATAGTGGGCCATCAGATGGTTTCTTTTTAAAACTGCTATTAAAACCACACCGTTGAATATTTTTAAATGAATGTTGCTTTATTCAAGAAAGTATGCCTTTCCATTATTTATGAAAAAAAAAAATTTCAGTTAAATGGCCGCCGCGGCTGGCTTGGCAGTAGTTCACTCTTTTCACCCAATTTTGCAGTCCATTTTCGATTATTTGTGGCTCTATATAACTCGACTGATGTTTTCCTTCAGTGCGTCAATTGTTTGTGGATAGTTGGAGTAACAACGGTCCTTAACATGTCCCCATAAAAAATAGTCTAATGGTGTTAAATCGCAGCTGCGCGATGACCAATTAATCTCTCCAATTAGTCTCCAAACGGCTGATAACACGGTTACAGAATTTAGTGTGCAAAAGATCGATTCTTGTGTGACACGTTGCTCCGTCCTGCTGGAACCAAAGCTCGTCCAAGTCCAAAGCGTCCAATCACGGCCACAAAAAAATCAGTTAACATGTCTCTGTAACGCATTCCATTTCCTGTAACGCTGTAACTATCTTCATTTTGAAAAAAGTACGGACCAATTATGCCACCGCTCCAAAACCCACACCAAACGCTTTTGCAGGATGCATTGGCTTCTCTATGGGCTCCCTCAAGTATGAGTACCATTTGTTCGAAATCAAACAAAGACCACATGAGAATTTTGTAAAAATTTTGTACAACCAAGAATGATTTTTGTACACCCTGTTTAACCAGCCGAAATCGAAAAAAAAATGGTACTCAAACTTGAGGTCTGTGTACACTTTTTCCAAAATCAAATTTTAATTATACAATTAAAAATATCGAATTTTGTACATTTTTGTACAACCAAAAATTATTTTTGTACACCCTTCAAAAATGAAAATCAAGTGTCAAAAGTGGTACACAATCCTGACAATTTTTGAAAACTGAAAAATTCATATGTTTATACGTCATCATATGGAGTGATTTTTGTACATTTTTGTACAACCAAGAATTATTTTTGTACACTCTATTTAACCGGCCGAAATAGAACGAAATACAAAAATGGTACTCAATCTTGAGGCCTGTGTACACTACCAAAAACAAATTTCAAACAAGTAGTGAGAAGATGTGTACACCCTCTCAAAAGTGAAAACATTCAAATCTGACACTCAATTTTAACAATTTTTGAAAACTTTGGAAAATGTATATGTTTATACGTCATCATATACAGCCATAGTACAAAGCAATATATGTATATAATAACATATTATTACCGAAAAAAAAGCAATAAAGAATGAACCAAAATATAATAAAAATATAATAAAAAAACTTTACCTGAGTGTTAATAAAGTCTTATCATGTTTGTTCTTATTAAAATGTTATTAGATTAAATTAAATTTGTGTTTTGTTGGAACACTTTTAAAACGTTTATTAGTAGATTAATGTGCTGAAGTAATGTGCTCAAGTATGACGTATAAACATATGACTTTTTCCGTTTACAAAAATTGTCAGGATTGTGTACCACTTTTGACACTTGATTTTTTTCATTTTTGAAGGGTGTACAAAAAATAATTTTTGGTTGTACAAAAATGTACAAAATTCGATCTTTTTAATTGTATAATTAAAATTAGATTTTGGAAAAAGTGTACACAGACCTCAAGTTTGAGTACCATTTTTTATTTCTATTTCGGCCGGTTAAATAGGGTGTACAAAAATCATTCTTGGTTGTACAAAAATGTACAAAAATCACTCTATATGATGACGTATAAACATATGAATTTTTCAAAGATTTCAAAAATTGTCAGGATTGTGTAACACTTTTGACACTTGATTTTTTCATTTTTGAAGAGTGTACAAAAATAATTTTTGGTTGTACAAAAATGTACAAAATTCGATCTTTTTAATGGTATAATTAAAATTTGATTTTGGAAAAAGTGTACACAGACCTCAAGTTTGAGTACCATTTTTTATTTCGATTTCGGCCGGTTAAACAGAGTGTACAAAAATCATTCTTGGTTGTACAAAAATGTACAAAATTTGTACAAAATTCTCATGTGGTCTTTGTTTGATTTTTAAAAAATGGTACTCAATCTTGAGGGAGCCTTCTCTATGACTACGTGTGGATTTTCGGAACCCCAAATCCTACAGTTCTGTTTATTAACATGTCCTCCAAGATGAAAATGAGCTTCGTCCGAAAAAGTGATTGAAATCGGCTTCATTTTCAAACTCATTTAAAGCCCAGATGGAGAAGCCAAAAACTAAGTGGATGGTCATTTTCCTTGTCTTTATGCAATATTCTCCTCAGAGAAGTGCGACTGACATTAAGTTGTGCTCTGTGACGACTTGAGGTTCTTGGATTTTCACGCACCCTTTGGGCAAGAGCAGCAATTCTTTCAGCTGTGCGCACCGGAAGAGCATGTGGATGACTTCTGTTATCCATAAGCATGCCAGTTTCACGAACTTTCCTTAAGAATTTTCTTACATCAGGCGCTGACGGAACTTCATTTCGACCAAAAATTGTTCTCAATTTTCTCACTGTTTCTGCAACACCGCATTCACTTTCAATATTTCATATTTTTCAATATTTCCCAAAGTTTTTCAAGCATAAAACGATCAATTTCTTATAGTGAAGGTTAGACACCACCTGCATGTCAAATGTCAAACGCGTCAGTGTTGGCAATGTCGAAATAACATTGTTTATTTCGGTATAAAGAGTTTAAAAAGAAACCAAAAGATGACCAACACTTTAGTATACACATGGTTTGTAAAAAGTATGGAAGCACCTGGATATCATTGCTGTTTCTGTGTTTTTGTTCTATTTCGATAAAATTGGACGTATGTAAAAAAAATCCAGGAATTCCAGAAATCATTACAGTTTTACTACCTCCCTTTTGGTTTAACTGGAAGTGACATGTAACTTTATTTTTTTAAATAGAACACCCACAGTAGATACTCATATTGATGGCTTCGTATGGAGTTATAAATCAATTTTCATTTTTCTCTGTGTAAGCAATGTCTGTCTGAAGTATCAAACATTAAAATTAATACAATTCTTGATACATACATTGTGTGTTAAATTTTGTGAGTATAAAAGTATTATTTAATTGTGTGTTGTTTTATATTGTGTCTTTTGTATTACTGTATTATTTTTATTGTGGCGTTTCTGAGTGAATCAAAACGCATTCTAATAAACCTCCACACCATTTGAAGAATGCAAGAGAATATTTGAATTAAGTTTTTTCCTGGATGATGGATAGAAAGAGGGGTGGAAATTAAATGGCCAGCCCGTTCCCCTGATAGTACACCCTTCGATTTTTTTCGTACGGAGCTATCTCGATAATAAAATGGACAAAAGCAGGCTTAGAAATTTAAATGATGTAAAAACTCGTTTAAGAAATTAAATGCCTCAAATTCTACAGAAATTCTTACCACATTCCTTTCAAAAATTCTAGTACCGTCTAGTATACTGACAGTCAGTAGAAGGACAGCGTTTTGAGCATTTATTATGATATCTAGATTTTCTTTTCTCATTCAGCGCAATGTTGAGTTTAATAACATTGTCACAGTGATGAGTTTAATTTTTTATCATATTTATTCCCAAAGATGAACGAAAAAATTATTTCTAGCAACTTTTTATGAAGATATACTACGTAATATAATTACCTGGAAATTTGGATTAAAGTGAACCGCTTAAAAGGAATCGGGAAAAATGTTTTTTTCGTCAGGTTAGTAGCCCCTTACTTAATTACCAAGCATGTTTAGAGCGCGATCTGTCACTCAGTGTGTTTACAGCAGCTGTTAGTAATAGACGACCTCAAGTGTGCTCGGTGAATAGTGGAACAACGCGTTTGTTTAAAATTTTGTGCCGCAAACGAAATTTCGTGCGTCAATTCATTGAAAATTTTTTGGCCTTTTCAAGGCCTTTGGTGATTCGTGTATGTCCAAAACACAGGCTTACGAGTGGTATAAGGAGTTCAAAGCGGACCGTGAAATAATCGAAGATTTTCCTCGCTCCGGTGGGCCATCGACCTCTAAGACAGCCGATAACCTCGACAAAATCAAATCATTAGTGCTTGAAAATCGCTACATGAATGTTAGAAAGTTGTCTCAAGAGTGTGACATATCGACAATGTCAACTCGTGGTATTTTAAGTGATATTTTGGGCATGAAACGCGTCGCTGCGAGACTGTTTCCGAAAGAGCTGTATGTTCTTCAAAAAGAGCATCGGAAGCAGGTTGCTCTTGACATGGTTTCCAGAGCCGATAGTGAACAAAACTTCATGAAACGCATCATAACTGGAGACGAAACATGGGTCTACGAGTACGACATGCAAATAAGTCGTCAATTATCGGAATGGCGCTATGATTTTGAGCGGAAACCGAAAACAGCGCCAAAGTCGGTCGAAAGTGAAGGTGGTGCTGACTTTTTTATTATTATCGAGACGTGGTACATTCCGAATTCCTTCCGGAAGGACAGACGTTTAATAAGGAGTATTATCTCGGTATTTGGAGGCGTTTGAGTGAAGTATGGAGAAGTATCCGTCAGGAACGGCCCGAATTGTGGAAGGAAAATTCTTGGATTTTGCACGACGACAACGCACCGTCTCACCGAGCTACGATTGTGACCGAATATGACGCCAAAAACTCAATAAACACGATCGACCAACCACCATATTCACCGGATCTGGCTCCGTCTGTTTTTTTTATTTCCAAAATTAAAATAGCCACTACGGGGTAGCCGCTTTGAAACGATAGAGGCCATCAAACAAAATTCGCTGAAGGAGCTGAAGGCGATACCTTCGGAGGCCTGTGAGCGGTGTATGGAGGATAGGGTTAAACGTTGGCATAGCTCTATTGCACTCGATGGAGCCTACTTTGAAAGATACAAAATAAATTTTGATGAATAAATAACAATTTATGTGCTTTTTTTACAATTTCCAGGTACTCTATGTACGTAGTAGTATAAATACACTCAACATCCACATATACGAACTCCAAATTTCCGAACTCACGATATTTCCGAACTTTTTCTCACGATATTTCCGAACTTGTAATTCCACATAACCGAACTTGTCACTGATTGGTTGACGACAAAAAACCGCGAAATTTGAAATGAGAAAAAAAATGTACACAATAATGTGATTGTTATCAAACATTTCGATTGTCACAGAATTCAGCAAAGACGAAATCGCCCTCCCTCAGCAGCACACCTGAGACAAAAGTTCTTCTTTGTACAAACCAGTGAAAAACACTTCTTTCAAATGGCGTATCATAAGTACCGGTGCACTTTATTGTGTCAATCCGTCCACTCAATTTTCGTCTTTTTTTTCAGTTTTTTCAAAGTAAATTTCTTTTTTTCCAAGAATTTCTGCCAAATATTTGTAAATTGTCAGAATATACAAATATTGTACATCTTACATAGATCAACATTTTTAACACCATTTTTTGCGTGATTTATCAAATCCAGCTTTTGCTCCAAGGTTAGCCTCTTAGCAGGCTCTTTTCTCTGCAAATAAACAGTACAATAATGTTTGTTTTGTATCAAGGTTTTCTTAAAAATACATATTTTCTCATAATTTTTCATTTCAGTTTGAAATTATTATAGGTTACGTCAACAAAATGTTCAATAAAACAAACCTTTACTTTGAATTACAAAATAATTACCTGCATCACTCTCTCCTTTGCACCTGACATTTTTTTTGTTTAGAAAAACGTTCTCTTATTAACATGTACACATATATGTATATTACATTTGCATAAAAACCTCGAAAAAGAAAGAAAAGTACTAGAATGAGCCAGAAAACCCCTTTGCGCATGCGCCAGCAGTTCGGTAATCCCGAGGTGACGAGAGTTCGGAAATGTGGAAGTCTGCGGAAGGTAAAAGTTCGGAAATATGGATGTTGAGTGTAAACATTTGTTACTATTTTTTTGTAACATATATATGGCAATGACGGCCAAAGTACTAGGTTCTGTCACATAATTTGTGTACAAACAAAACACGTAATGTGAAATATACTATAAAGTTTTGAAAAAGAAAAATGGTAAAACTAAAGCGTTGATGAATCTATTGGGATTACTCTTTTAGATGGGTGCCTACTTAAAAGATTGGGTAGTTATTTATTAGTACAATGAGGCAGTCAAATATACACGTCAACAAATATACACGCCACTTTGTATGTATGATGGTTAACCCTCGAACGCTAAACGGCGATATTTATTTTCGGCCACCGTCGGTCATATTCGTTAGGTATCGAGCTCTGCGTCTAGGTATTCTCTTTGACATTGTTGGTGTTTATCCCAAGCGTGTTGGTCGATTTTTAAGTGTAACGTATGAGCAGCTATAAGACGAGCGTCGTAAATTTTACGAAAGGTTAGTCTTAACGTAACTTTTGTCCATATTGCACCATACAAAAAACAACTTTTTTTTTAGATTAGTCCTTTAAAGATTGAACTTGTTGGACTTGCAAGTTACTATTAAAGGATATGTCTGAACAATAAGACAAAAACAGGCGTATGACGCAAGCCGAACTTGAGGAAATTGCAAAAAACTTGTTTATTGAATCGAATGATGACAGCGTCCAGGAGAGTGGTAGTGAAACTGAGGATACCGTGGAGTTTGAACAATTTGAGGGCAGGGGAAGTCAATATGAACCTTCAGAGGATGATAGCGAAGATGAATATAGTCCTCCAAGGGCAAAAGGTTTTGATTTCCCGAAAGGCATACATGATGGAGTTGTATAAGCTGTTAGTGACGCCATGCTACAAGAACGAGTCAAAGTACCCACTTTGCAGCGCTCACTCCGTGAAAGTATTAGTCAGCTTCTAAAATAGACAGTAACAGAAGACAGTGAGACAGTTCTGGAAGAGAAAACAGTGCCTAATATGTCCAAGAGAACCACTTGTGCGAGTTTCCCATCAAAAAAGAGACGAATGACTACTCACTTTTGCTCAAAATGTAATCAACCATTTTGTAATGAACACCGTGGGGAAATTTGTAAATCATGTACTTAAATGATGTTTTAATGTCTTTATGTTCAATAAATAATGCATCTGTTGGTTGAAGTTTATTTTGGTATGAAAAAAAATATATATTCGTAAAATTTGCGAATGCTTAGTCTTAAGTGGTTCTAGAAATATGCTTAGCTACATATCTAGGGTTAAGTTATCTATTTGCATTTTACGACCATGTGTGACTTTTTTCCATTGTATGTCGATACCCATCAAGTCCAATAAAAAAGCTTCAAGTGCAATAAAAAAGTCCACTTCGTTCCAAAACACCTGAGCAGTAGTAGAAACTTTCTAACAATTTATCTTTTATCTACAAGACGCCGCTATATCTTCGGTGAACTCCTTCACTTTTTAGGAGTTAAATATGTCTCCCTAACGCATCAATCAATTACCTAATAAGTCAGAATGCCTTCCTCGATCCACCGCCCAAGATTTACGTTATCTTGGAAAATTGCCGTGCCTCGGAAAGTTAAATAACAGCATATAAACTTTAGGCAGTTGTCGTGAGTCGGGAAACCCTACAATTTCCCTGTCACGTCTCGAGCAGCGAGCTCCAACTATGCACTTTAATCTACAGGGAGCCGATTCAAGTAATCTGATTTATTCGGGAATTGGACAGGCCAATATAACTGTCATTTTGGCGGCGTTCTATGAATTATAATTACCTTGTCGCCCTTGCCGTCGGATCCGGATAATCGCACGGATAATTTATAATTAGGGCAACAAATTTTAAGGGGACCGCCTACATACATTAGAGGGTCAAAAAAATCGATTTGTTTTTTTTGCTTGAATTGAAAGTATATCATCTGTAGAATATGCTCCCAAAGTTTCAAGTCCGAATTCGAACTGTAAACAGTCGAAATATAATATAAGACGAATCAAGCCGAAACAATTACAAAGGAATTAACTGTTTGAAAAAGAGGAGGGACTTGCTTATGGAGCAGGGATAGCAGATTGACCAAAAAGTTAAGGTAAAATAAACGAAAAAAAATAATTTTTTGTCGACTATTTTTCATGTACGAAAACTTTAAAAGCGTTTTTCTCGAAACGATGTTTTTCAAATTGGCGTGCACGATTACTTAAAAACTACTGGACGGACGACTTTGTTTTTTTTTTAATTAAAGCTTATTTAATTACCTTCTATTTGAACTAAATAAATCAGTAAAAATTATTGCTAAAAAAAAGTTGTTAACAAAAACACGAAAATTTTCCACAAAAAATAATTTTTTTTGTTTAAACAATAATTTTTTTTTATTTATTTTAATAAATTCATGATTTTTTTTAGTTCAAATAGAAGCTGTATTAATAAACTTTACAAAATTTTTTTATTTTTATGATTCAGATGATTCTATGCGACGTGGAATATATATATTCCCCACGCCCAATATACTTTTGATCACAATCTTTACAACTTATTTCGTATATTCCTGACTTTTCGTTATTGTCGATTTTGTCTTTGGGGTTACCCAAAAGCGTCTGTAGTTTATTTTTAGAATAATAAACCAAATTGATATTAATATTTTTAAAAATTTTATCTAGTCCGCGGGTGAATTTAGGTTCATATGATAACGAAGCAAATTTCGAATTATCAGAATCTCTACGAAAAGTCGTGGAATTGTACAGGGTTCTCTTAAATTTACGCTTCCTTATTAACTTATCAAGATAAGTTATTTAGCTAATAAGTTAAATTAACTTATCTAGATAAGTTAAGTAATAAGATAAGATAAGTTAATAAGGAAGCATACATTTAAGAGAACCCTGTACAATTCCACGACTTTTCGTAAAGATACTGACAATTCAAACCATATGAACCTAAATTCACCCGCGGACTAGATAAAATTTTGAAAAATATTAATATCAATTTGGTTTATAATTCTAAAAATAAAGTACAGACGCTTTTGGGTAACCCCAAAGACAAAATCGACAATAACGAAAAGTCAGGAATATACGAAATAAGTTGTAAAGATTGTGATCAAAAGTATATTGGGCAAACAAAAAGATCTATATTGACTAGATTTAAAGAACACATGGCTCATTTGAAATATGGCAGAACAGAAAAATCTTGTGTTGCCCAACACGCTTTTGACAACAACCATAGGATATATATAAATAATTTAAAATTAATTAGAAATGTAACAAACAGTAGACAGTTGGATGCTTTTGAAAGTTTAGAAATCATTAAGTGTAACAATAGTATGAATAAGGACAATGGTCCGATACCCACCAGTCCACTGTTTGCTCTGATAAACAAAGACAGTTACGGTTCAGTGAACCGTGGCAACAAATTTGGTATAAATAGTGCAAGTGTGTAGGCTAGAATTTAGTTTTAATATTCTCCTGAAGATGCCAACTTGGTTGGCGAAACGTGCGTCGAGAAAAGTGTAGTAGTTCGGTGTTTCTTGGAAGACGTCTAGTTTTTTGTTTCTACGCCGAAGGTTCCAGTACCCACTCCAGGATGTGCAAAATATGATCAAGTGAATGTATTACAAAGATTATAAAAAAAAACATTTATTTCTTATGAGATCAAACTTTATTTACAGTTATAATTAATCAACATTTACGTATGAATCAACAATAAAAATTTAGCAGATATAGTGTAACTAGTCAGATTGTAATTGTTATATTAGTTTAATACTAATTAGATAATGACGGGCGGTAAGTTCAGTCTCACCAACTAGATTTCACAAATAACATTAATGGTATCTTGTAATGTAATAACTTAAATGTAATTGTAATGTAAAAAACGTCGTCAAATCTGGATATGAATGAGAGAGATGGAAACAGAGGTTATGTTGAAGCTCAAAACGAAACTTTGTTGTTGTCTTTTGATAAGTGACTGCAGTGGCGGTGCGTGATATTTCAGTTAGCCATATCTTGAAAACGACGCATGGGACCCACTTCACTTTTTAGGTGATGACTATACACCTCTTACAGAAAGGATTTATAGTGAAAAAACCGTCAGCAAAGTTTGCGAAAAAATTTTCAAAAACACTGGAGCACTCCCTGGGTTCTCAGTAACGCTCTGTGGGATATTTGCAGTATATTTTTTTTCATAATCTAGAAACAAATATAAGGAGACGTTTTTCGTTTTAATAATTTTAATTTTATAGGAACATTTGCCCAAAATTAAAATGGCCATAACTTTTTGAAACAAAAATATTTTGTAACAAATCGAAAAACGTCTCCTTATATTTGTTTCTAGATTATGAAAAAAAAATATACTGCAAATATTCCACAGCGCGTTACTGAGAAGCCAGGGAGTGCTCCAGTGTTTTTGAAAATTTTTCGCAAACTTTGCTGACGGTTTTTTCACTATAAATCCTTTCTGTAAGAGATGTATAGTCATCACCTAAAAAGTGAAGTGGGTCCCATGCGTCGTTTTCAAGATATGGCTAACTGAAATATAACGCACCGCCACTGAGTGACTGTCACGATTGTAAAGTAAATGATGACCGCCACATGATGTAACAGCCCTGACAATTCAATAAGGTTAAAAACTTAAGATTAAGAATATAAATACGTCTTTTTTTGCTCGTCCAACTTTGATGACTTTTTTGGATGGCTCGTTATAAGTAACTTATATTAATTCTAACTAAAATCAAGCTTATCAACTGAGATCACAATAACTAGGTAATTTAGGCACGCCAGGCAGTTTCATTCTTATAATTATGACAGTCACCATGAGGCCCTTTCTGCTTCTACTCGTCCACTTGTCGGTTTTGTTGTCAATAAATTCATGTTTCATGTATTTTTTTTTAATTCACCGGATCCGGTGATCGGATCCGGCAAATTGGATCCATTCGACGTTTTATGATACCGGATCCGGTTTTCCGGATTGCAATCCCTAATTGCACGCACTTAATATAATTTTTAAGTCACGCATAAATTCAACTCTTAGGTTTTCTCCTCGCACCTCGTAAATCTAAGTTACACATAGATCGCTTCCAATATAATGTATTTTTTTTAAACTACACATATCACCTCGCTACCATTATCTCGTAGATCTGGATATCCACGAGTAAATTTGCTGAGACAATGTGCATATCGAGGAGAGCACACTGAGGACATAATTTCACTGGCGACCACGTACATATGTATATTCGAGCGAAAAGGCTACAACTACCTGCGGACACAACGGGAAAAAGCCCTCGGCCGTGATGCGACCCGAGGCCGAGCGGTCTTTCACGATAGATGACGGATGAGCTGATCGCCGCCCCTGGAAATGAAATGAGAATTTGATACTCTATAAATTGTTTTAGCGTTATTCGCATTCGCCAACCCAATCTCGCAATCGAGTCCCTATTAAAATTTTATGGAATATCGATATGTTTAGGGTGTGTGACAATGTAATCCAACATTTTTTAATTTCAACGATATAATCTTACTAATTTGAAATGTATTATTTGATTTATTAAATTCAAATGTAATCGACACTTTCCACTGATTGTTTATGAAACACGGATTTATTCTGCGCTTGTAGCTTGTTTGGTCGAAATATCTAAAATTGGATAACTATTTTTTTTTGTATATTTTATACATTATGGGTCCATCGATCAATAACACTAGTTTAGAGATTTTAAATTATGTTCTCAGCCAGATAAACTTTTTACATTTTTTAAGACTTGTGTGTCTACCGATAACATACATATATTCAGACAGAAACCACGTCTGGTTGTTTATAAAATGACAAAACATATGTATTAAAAAAAAACTATAATTACTACTGTGAACTGCAGTTTTATCAAACAATAACAAATTTGCTATCACTTATTTAGGTACCAAGAACACAACTAGAAGATTTGTGAGGATCTTAAAGCAGTTGGGTTATTAGTGGGTTTTTAAGATGGATACACAAAGTATTATTGTTTTCTATGCTTGTGGGATAGAGAGATCATCATTACTTTAAAAAAAGTGTGGCATGTTAGAAGTGTATTTATTTCCGAAAAAAATTAATTCGAAGTATCACAATGCCATGGTTCTACAGAAAATATAAACTTCCATCCACTTGACATTAATATAAGTTTGTGAAACTAGTTGTCCAAGAAAGAGCAACTTTTAAATTTTTGCAGAATATTTTGCAAGGTTGTCCAAAGCCAAATTTGGAAGAAATTTCTTGGCCTACGTATCAGAACAACATTAAAAGAAGATAAATTTGAAAACTGTTTATCTGATAACATCTTTATTCTCTAGAAATAGAATGGGTGATACTCTAGAATACGAAAGACTCTAGAAAGCATAGTTGATAAATATGGTGAATTTTTCCATCATGACCTGAAGCTTCTTGGGCAAAGATACCAGAGATTTTGGGATTAGCATATATTAATCCCAAAATATCTGGTATCGTTGCCCAAGATGCTATTATTATTATTATTAATATTTATTAAATAATAGATGCTATTATTATTAATAATATAATTTATTTCTTATAAAAATGGTATAATTATATAATTTTAATGTGACGTGATATACATAAATGTTTGACAATAAATTTGGATTTAGAGACCTCAATAATCTCCCACCCCATTGATACTTTTCGTGTGTAAGGAGACAAATAAGTGTAAATATAAGTATACTTTGCAAAATTTAAACTCAAAGATTGAATAGAGTAGGTAACTGAAATTTTTCGTGTAAGGAAAACGGGGACACAGTTAGACAGTTATACTGTTTGCGAGTGATTTGTTGAGTTACAGTTTTTCAACATATTTTTCAGTTTTATTGCAGGACTTTTCTCAAATTACTGAAAAGCACAAATCTGTAAAACATTATATAGTGAGCCGCAAAATGAGCATTTTTTTTCCTAGTTTACCAATGCAATGCAATCACAAAAACAATGTTTGCTTGTTTAATTTTTTGGAGAAGTTACTTGATATAAAAAATATAGGACTATAAAACAAAAACCACCAATTAGAAGTAAGATGTAGCTTAGAGTGGAGTGAAAAAAGACAATTTTTTATTCATTCTCAAAACGTAATTCTTTGAAAACGTTACTTAATTCACTACTTGGTATTTAGGTAAAAGTTGGTTGAAATAGAATATCTTGTGGGTCCTAAGGGCCCTTGAATATTTACAATATTTAAGAGTTTTAACTTGATCTAAACGTACCATGCACACACATTATTCACAAAATCCACACGTCAGATGCGACTTTTTGTCTTTTGATCAGGGCCCTTTATTTAAGGTTTCAGAAACTGCAGCGTTTTAAACCTGACTGAGGTATGTGATACTTAACCATACCAACACCGGGTTACTATTACTATACAAAATTATGTCGCCTAAATGATTATTTAATAGCATAAATCTGGCCATTGTATACTTTAGTATTGTAAAAAAAATCCGTTAACCCTATCTGCCACCCCAATTATTATGTGAAATACAACGTTTTTACAAAAGACCCCGCACAAAACAAATGGAGAGTGGGTCCCGGTCGATTTGTATAAAAATTGATTATATGATAGTTCTCGACTTTCTGAACAAAAGTTCTCATGTGCCAAAAAAGATCATATGATTAAGATTCAAGATATAGAGGGATAAAGGTTGATTATTTGGCTATAACTGAATATGCCTAATGTATTTTTCAGATCATAAATTCGGATAATTAGTAGTCTGCAAGACATCTTTCAATAAAAAAAGTTATAGACAGTTGTCGAGAGGTATTGTATTGGCCATGACCATGAACGTTCGAGCAACTTCAGATATAAAGTCATTTGGCTACCCAATGTCACCCAAAGGTCATGTCTGTTTACTTGCCCTTGACCATGAAACTTACCATGAAACTTGTAAGTTTCATGGTCAAGGGCAAGTAAACAGACATGACCTTTGGGTGACATTGAGTAATCAATTGACTTTATATCTGAAGTTGATCTAACTCTTCATATATGGCTACATTAGAAAACAGTAATTTACATGTAAACAAATTAACTTGACCTTGAATTGACCTTGTAAGGTTCATGGTTATAGTCAATATAATACCTCTCAACGACTGTCTATAACTTATTTTATAAATACATTAGGCATATTCAGTAATATAGCCAGATAATCAACCTTCATCCCTATATATCTTGAATTCTAATCATAGGATCTTTTTTGGTACATGAGAACTTTTGTTCAGAAAGTCGAGAACTGTCATATAATCAATTTTTAGACAAATCGACCGGGACCCACTTTCCATTTGTTTTGTGCGGGGTTTAAAGTGGCTGAGGAGACAAAATAAGTTAGTAGAACTTAAAAATATTTTATAAACATAACTATTGGGTTACGTTTGGGCTATTTTTTGTGGGCTTACTGCAAAAATCCGTTAAGTCCATATTTGACCAAACTACAGATATCTGAACTTCTGAACTATTATGGAAAAAAGTACTGAAAATTTGGGGATTTTTTTTTTTGAATTTTCAATGATGTCCGCCATATTGAATCCATCTTGGATTTCAGACTTTTTTTCGCCAGGAATAACTCAAAATGTTACTAAAACATGAAATAGGAAAAGTATAATTACAAACTCCTGTTTACTTTTTATAATGAAAAACGTGCCATTTTTTGCGAAATCCGGCCGCCATTTTGAATCCGCCATCATTGAAAATTGAAAATTTAGTCAAATATATTCTGTAGTCTTGTTTTGATTGAGGAAAATGACTGTGGATCAAGAGAAACTCACAGTAACATTATTTTCTCGTTAATACTAGAGAAAAATTCATATCTCATGAGATTGTATGCAATGTCCGCCATTTTGAAAAGATTAGAGTCACTTGAGGTCGGCAAAAAAAATCCTATCATCAACTCCAACTATTGCCTCCACCTCCCTCCACAATCCGGAGTAGGTTAGGGTACTTTTTGGACTAAAAAAAAAAACATAAAAAAAAACAAGTTTTCAGTACTTTTCTCCATAAATTTTTTTTTAAAAGCATTTCATCACAATTCACACCCCGGAAATCAAAAGATCACATCCGAAAACATTAGGATAAGTGGTTTTTATTGAGTGAATTCATTAATTTCCCTTCGAGATTGACGCTCCAATAAGGACGAAAAATTGTGTCCGTTTGGGCGTTATGGGTTAATGTAGACGACCTTGGCAATAAAACATGTTTATTTGTTTTTGCCTTTTCATAAACGAAAGACCAAAAATTATTTATTCAAGTTGGGTGAAACATTATGCCCTTAATACAGAGAATCATACGAGTTTGTTGCAAGTACAAAAAAATACTGAAATTAATACATTGTTAAGCATTTTATATTACGTTTACGGTTGAAATGACCATACTCCACCCTGTCAGTTGCGTTGCAATCTCACGGAACAAAATTTAACCCAACTAATCACGAATTAAGCGTGCATTTATCGTTAGGAATTATGATCGAATAATTATTATGGCTCATGCTCCTATTAATATTTGTTAACGCACTCTGCTATTGGCTTATTCATAAAATTAATTACAAACTGATCCGGTCTATATTAAATTCCGATACTGTATTTATAATATGTTCTATTAACAAAAGAATAATAAATGTTAATTAAACTGAATATTTCTTGGAACGAATAAAAGTACAATAAATTTGAAAAAAAATGAATAGGTAGGCTTTACTTTATATAGACATCCAAAAAAAACGTCATCAACTCTGGCTATGAACGAGAGAGATGGAAATAGCGGTCATGTCTAAGCTTTTCGGTTATGTCAAACTTTTGACAAGTGACTGTCACAATTTGTAAAATAAACAATGGCTGTCATCTGATGTGACAGTCTTGACAAGTAAATAAGGTTATAAATTCGATTAAGAATAGAAATACGTTTTTTTTCTCGGCCAACTTTGATGACGTTTTTTTTGAATGTCTATATTTTAAGTTACTATTTATGTTTGATATTGTAACGTTTTGTCCACTCTGGGTTCGTTTAGGTGTAAAAAATTGAACTAAACTATCACTTTTAAAAAGAACACGATTTAATATAACTAAACAAAATAACGAATTAAACTACTAAAACACTATTACTAATTTATGTACAATAATTTATAATTGAATTTATAATACACAACTGTACAAAAAATTTTTTTTGTCTTTGTCCTAAAATTTATTTTATGATTTTTCTATTCATTATGCTCCAAAATAAAGGAAAATACCCATATTCCATGTAAAGTTTGCTTTTGTGGTAGTTACGATAATAACAGGTGCATTTTTTTGTTATCGTAGAAATATTAAATAGTTCTGGTATATTTAAAAATACCGCGAAAAAAATAAAGGGGTCCTAACTTTCACACAGCGTCTACAGATGTCACTTAAGTGATAAGCAACAAACAACTGTTTTGAAGAAGACTCTAGGAGGTTAAAATGTCGTCTAGAAAGTGTAAATATGATGCTGATGCATTTTGTTATACAGTGTGGAAAAAATGAAAGGAATAAATTCGTTATTTCGGAGACAATGAAGTTTCGTGAAATTTCCTCGAACACTCGATTTTGGTTTTTGAAAAGACACTTTTACATGTACGTGCATCACTTCGATTGTCATTTGTTAGCGCGTAATAACGTCATCGCAAATTTTTGGATGGAACCCTTATATTTTTTGCCGTATTCTTGAAGACTACGACTTGCTGAATTCAACAATATACACTTGTAGTACATTATTTATTCAACTTCCGGAGAAAAAAAATAAAAACCTTACAGGAAAGAACATTTTACAGGAAAAAAAATGAATTTATTCCTGTTATTTTTTTCCACACTGTATATCTATGTATGTGGTATATTTATTAAAATACAAGATATAAAATTTTAGTTAAACGCACGTGAAAAGCTTTGTGAAGCTTACGAAGCTTATTTCAACTGCCCTGTTCGGAATCTAGACAAACCCTGGGCTCCACATGTGGCTTGCAGTAATTGCAAAAGATGTTTAGAAGGTAAATAATTTTTAGTAAAAAAAAATCTGTTTATAGATATAAATAAATGTTTATAAAACGTTTATTTTCATCTTTTTTTATTTCAGGTTGTTGTCGAGGTGAGAAACGGAGTATGAAATTCGCAGTACCAAGAATTTGGCGAGAGCCAAAATACCACGTTGATGACTGTTATTTTTGCGTAGTTAAACTTGCTAATAGGCGTAAAGGCAAAAATGCGAAACACATCGAATATTCTAACCTTGCATCATCTTATGCTCTAACCTCACATAGCTTACAACTTCCAGTACCTGAACCTTCTAAAAAATTGTCTCAATCACGCTCATCTCAGAGTTATTAATAATTCATCTCAGAGTTCAATAAAAATATTGAAGATGAAGAATTTGTACTGTCACAGGAACCACCAGAACCCCATTTTCTTACCTCAGAAGACTTTAATGACTTAATAAGAGTGTTTTTTTTTTTGAAAAAATGGGTGTTTTTTTTCAATGTCAAAATAACAGATCAACGAAATCGGCATGACACATTTGCTACGTTCTTCGCCAAAGAAAATGGATTTTGTTATTGTAACGACATAAGAGGTTTGTTTAACGCAATTGGGGTGCCCTGTGTTCCCGTTTTATTACATAACGGAAATTAATTTCCATCTCTTCCAGTCGCTCATTCTGTACATCTGAAAGAAAACTATGTGTGTCAAAATTTTACTCGAAGCTTTGAAATATCAAGAGTCTAAGTGGCAATTCGTTGGAGATGGTAGGATTTTTAATGGGACTACGGGGTGGACATACAAAATATCCGTGACATCTCTGTTTGAGGGATAGTTGAGCGGATGCTCAACACTATGTTCAACTATCATGTCCGCTAAGAACCGAATTTTGTGTTGGGAAATAAAACCTTAAATGTGAACGTATTGCTCAACCAGAAAATATATTCTCTAATGCCGCCTTTACACATCAAGTTAGGACTCATGAAACAATTCGTGAAAAAGCTCGATGAAAGATCTAAAGCTTTTACATTTTTAAAAAACTTTTTTTCCAAAGTTGTCAGAAGCAAAACTTAAAGCTGGAATTTTTGTTGGTTCACAAATTAAAAAACTTTTTTGCTAATGACGAATTTCCAAAATTACTTGTGCTCAACAAAAAAGTTGAGACAGTTTTAAAGGAGTAGTTTCTGGATTTTTAGGGAATAACAAAGTTGAAAATTACCGAGAGCTAGATGAAAACATGTTAGAGAACTTTAAAACTATGGGTGCAGAATGTCTTTAAAAGTACAATACATGCTACATGCTCATTTAGATACATTTGAAAATCACATGGGGGCGTACTCAGAAGAACAAAGAGAACGTTTTCATCAAGATATCATGGTTCGAACAACGTTATCAGGGCCAATACAACGAAAATATGATGGGGGACTACATTTGGGGTTTAGTGAGAGAAAGTCCTTGTAAACATGAAAGAAAAAGTAATAAGGTTCACTGTTAAAATTTTTGCCACTATTTTGTATATACCTAATTTGATATGATAGTAAAAGTTGATAAAAACTATAAGTATATAAATATATTTGTTTCGATTTATCAATAAATAACAATTTAAACGATAGATTTTCTAAAATATTGATAAACCGTTCCCCTGGATACAAAAGCAAACTTTTTCAGGCCATTTTTTTTTTTGTCTAACTATCGATGTCTATCGAAATTTCATACCCTCTTATGAGTCAAAATTCTTGTTGACTTATGTTCATTTTACAAACGCGACCTAGGCGGCATAGATTTATTTTAAAAACTGTCCCTCGCCGCGTCGATATGCCTCTATTATATTCTACGAATATATTCTACGATATTCTACGAATCACTAAATACGTACATAGTGGAATGAAGGGGAATTGATAAGTTACCTTCTATCTTGAATAGATCCCACCACATGAGGTGCGAACCAATCGCGAGCGCAGGCGTGCGACAGTCATCTGGTATGTCGGAGCTGTCTAGAACTACGGTTGAGCTAGATGGGTTGAAATAACATTTTATATTTTATTCTGGTCTAGTTACTGATTACAAAAGTGCGTTATTACGAGGGTATTGTAGAAGCATTACATACATTCTTAAAAATAAAAATTAATATTTTTTATCAGATTTCCGCAAAAATTCAAATAATTCAATAGTATTTTAGTAGTCGGTATGTAAGGGATATTAAAGCCATTTTTAACGAACAGTTTCCCAACAGGCCCTCTCCGACGATATCAGCTAAAACAGATACGCCAGTACATCCTCCTCAAACAGCTATCCCCATATTACTAAATAATACCAAACACTAAACTAAAAACTAACCAAACGACGATAATCGTCTAGTCATCGAGCGCTGGCGCAGTAATTTTGGATGCTTGTTTTCGACATGCGCAGATGTTACTAACGTAGTTGCATATGTTGACTTCCGGCACGTCGCAACAGAGTCCGACTCAGGTCACTATTATTACAAAGCGATAGTTCACAGAAAATACATACCAAGAAACATATCAATCAGTCTACAGTGAGTAAAATTGAGAAAAAGTTTCGAGAGCATGGTAATGTGAATGACTTGCCAAAAGGGAAACGGCCCAAAGTTGCAAATGAGGAAATGAGCTTAAATGTGTTACTAAGTGTTCAAGAAAATCATCATGCATCTTCTCGTACACTCGGACAGCAACACGGCATATCACATTCATCCATTCAAAAAACCCTTAGGACTCACAAATACCATCCCTATGAAGTTCAGTTGATACACGAACTGGATGAAGATGGCCCGGATCTACGCATGCAGCTGTGAGCAAATGTTGACTATCTGTAATGCAAATCCAATATTTCTACGCAATTTAATATTTTCTGATGAGTCCACTTTCACCCTGAACGGAACTGTAAATAGACAGAATTGCCGGTATTGGGCAGATCTAAACCCACACTGGGTAATGGAAGCATATACCCAGTATCCTCAAAAAGTAAATGTGTGGGCCGGTATAGTCGGAAACCTGGTCGTGGGTCCTTATTTCTTCGAAGGTAACTTAAATGGAAAACGTTCTGCAAAATTTGCCATTTTTGCAGAACGAATTAATTCCCGCAATGAGTGTATTATATCCTAATGAGGAGGATCCAGACATTACTAGCGCTAATTTATGGTTCCAACAGGATGGTGCGCCTCCACATTATATTCATAGAGTGACAAATTATTTGGATAACATGTTTCCCAATCGGTGGGTCGGGCGAAGGGGGCGATTGAATGGCCTGCTTATGTGGGGCTATTCAAAATCAAAAGTTTATATTACCAGGCCCAGAGACTTAGAAGACCTAAAACAACGGATTCATAATGAAATAAGGTTAATAAGTCCAGCAATATTGGAAAACGTACTGCAAGAAACGTACAACCGATTAAACTTCTGTATATAACAAAATGGTAATAATTTTGAACATTTAATTAAGTTTATGTAGATTTTGTTTGGTTTTGTTTTATGTTATTAAATTGTTTTTAAAATAAAGAATTCTGTTTTGTGATATTTGAAAATTCAGTAAGGACTGATTTTTTTTTTTAATTTTCTTTCCTGTAAAGTTTTTATTCTCCGGAAGTCGAATGAATAATGTACTACAAGTGTATATTGCTGAATTCAGCAAGTCATAGTCTTCAAGAATCCGGCAAAAAAATATAAGGGTTACATTTAAAATAAATTGCGATGGCGTCATTACGCGCTAACAAATGACTATCGAAATGGTGCATGTAATGTAATGTAATGCAACACTGTATGATAAGACGACCATATTTAAGTGTGGTAACGTTAGTGGTCACAAAATATAACACTTAAAAGGATTTATGATAAAATTTGGGCCTAAACAAAGCTAATACAATTTAGGCCTAAAACGGGAATGAACTTGATTCACTAATTATAATGTTACAATGACTCAATTAGATTTTTAATTACGTTATAATAGACCTTCGATTTTCTAAAAACAATAGACAAAAAAAGTTATTTCACGAAGATATAAAGATAAAAAAATATATTACTTTTTAATACAAAAAGTAATATTACTGTAGCATAATGACCCACATTATTGCAACTTTCCTCGTATCTTGTTAGACTATTGCAGTTTTCTTACAATTGATTTGGAATTACTTAATGAATTTTACCTTTAACCAACGAAATATTCGAATTTTATTTGCCAAATTTTTATACCTGCCGAACAGGTATTTGAAACAGGTATGCCCTCGGAATATGAGCACATCATACCTGCTACCATAAAACTCTGGATACCTCGATGTAGCGATGGGATCTAGAACTTTATAATATGATATGACGTCTTCCTGCTTTAAGGATATACCTGTTCCAAGTACATGTTCCCATAGAATCTGTTTTGAAACAAGTAAGACTAATATTTCGTCAGATGAAAGGTAAAATTAATTAAGCACCACAAAATCAGCTGTGACAAAACTGCAACTGTTTAGTACGAGACGAAAAAAGTTGCAAAAGCATACTCTGCAAAAGGTCATACGCTAGTTAAAAAGTAATATTACTTTTTGTTTTAAATATTTTATGAGTTTTTGTGGGTAAGTCCTTTTAAATTTCATTTTTCGTGACCACTGACATTACCACACCTAAATATGTACCACTTCATCGTGTAATAGTTAGCTCCCTAGTACGTTTATCCGAATATACACAATTGTATTGTGATGTATTTTCTATGAACTATCGCTTTGCAATAATGGTGACCTGAGTCCGACTCTGTTTCGACTCGCTCGACCTTTGACTGTACACAATATCACCCAACCCATTTCGCTTTCGTCACATCAACATAATATTCGTATTAGATATTTTAAAACTATTTCACAGCTGTTTAAAGTAATATTAGCTGTTTAAAATTACATTGTACATTGTTTCACAGAAGCTAAGTCGAAAAAATATAACAGTAGACTTTATTATACGCAACACAGTCTGAAAATGAAATTGGCTTACATTGTGTAAAAAATGCATTGTACATCAATGCATTTTTATAAATATAAGGTTTTTATAAAGACCTATTATGCAGAGTTACAGTTAGATCTGGCAACGTTGATCTCTAGATTTCCCCTAAGAGGAGGAGGGGGCTGTGTTGTTGTACGTAAGTAAATTCGCCTAACTTTGACATAAAAATGTACCATTTAATATGTATATAATATCCACCTACGTACGCAATACTTATAGTAACTCGTATTGTTGCAATTATTTATTTATTTATTTATCTATTTGTACATTGTTCTACAGGTAATACCCAATTACAGAACAGGGATGTATGACAAATATATTATAATAAATACATGTAAATTCAGAAAGTTTACAGCATACCTGTAAGGACAAGGAAAGGTTATAGAAACATTTCTTTTAATCAAATGCATGTTCAGTAATACAGTCCAGTAGGCAGAGATTTTTATGTGTTATTGAAACATATAGGTCTAGTTTTGACGGTTACCTATGTATTTTTTTGCGTAGAACACAATGCGCGGGGTCCGTAGAGCTGAATCGTCCGCTATTTTTTTAAATTAACAATTTGTGAAAAAAAAAACGTCTTTTTTTCGCATTTCCGCTTATATCTCCGTTTCTTGGCATATTTTATATATCATATGCATATAAGAAATTGTAGCCTATTAAATTTCCAAAATTTTAAACCCAACCCGAAGTCTCCAAGTGCTATTGTTAACTTGCAAATGACAGCTGAAATTGTAAAAGTGTTTTTTTTTCACCATTTTTTTTACTTCGAAAGTAGGACATTCATAGACTGATGATCATAAAATTTCTTGGAGGGACTGCTGTTTATAGTAAGAAGTTAAAAAAAAATTCAGCTCGATCCGTTAATAACTTTTTCGAGTAATTAACGATCGCATTTTTTTGCAAACCTTAATTAACAATGACGCCATTTCTTTGTTTATTTTACAATATTGACCGGGTTGGGCTAGAAAAATCATAAATCTCTTCAAGTTTGAGAGACTTTTTGAGATTCTGAAAAATATTAAGTTGGGCCAGTTTTATAACATTTTCTACGCGACTACCTTTTTTGACGCGAATATATATTGTTTTAGCGCTACTGCTTCGAAATTCTTGGAATTATAACTATAATATCTTGACACCCATTTTTTGTTTAAAATACGCGTCTTGAAGCGTACTTTCAAGATATTATAAAAAAGCGTTTCTATATGTTTCAAGAACAGTTTTTGATGATTTTAGCTCCCTGCCTATTGGACTAATAGACAACAACACTGGTATGCGTTTGAAAAATATATTCTCGTATATGTCAGCTAACGAAACTCAAAGAGAAAGATCCTGATATATAATAAGAAAACGACTATGAAATTATTTATAGCTGTCCAATACGTCCATTCAGCACATAAAAAACATCATTTATTTGCTAGGACACAATTTGACGTTGTATTGGTCGCGAACATTTTCAATTACCTCTTCAACCTGGTATCGAACGAATTCTTTCTCTGTTTTCATATAACGTTATAAGAGCCATGAAAAATAAACTTGCTGGGTGTATTAAAAAGGAATAAAGCTCTCGAATTTAAACGTATGTTTAGTTGTTCATCGATAAATTCCACAAATATGAATCTGAACAATCTATAGACCTATCCAGAATGAATATTCACACAATTTCATCGTAACTACGTTTCGTTGCAGAATCTGTGAAAAACTCAACATGGTTCAAATAGGTTGAACGCGTACTTAATTTTGTCATAGTTATGTATACAGAGAGCGGCTAAACTACTGCACAAATTCAATAAAAAAGAAACAAGCTTTTCCAAAAAAAAAAAAAAACGAAACAGGTCGAATTTTTATTACAAAACTGCATCTATTGACTGCCATATCACCTTTTGATAGTCAACTGTTTTAAAAAGATGACGTCACTTTTTCAAAGGCAATCTCCTGGATTCCTGGATTTCTGGAGCCAATCGATTGTGACTCAGTTCCTCACTCACTTAGAGTCACAGAACTTATGTCCCATTGGACACCGTGTGTATCTTCCCTTATTTAGCCGTCCGAGCTACGACTCCAACCACCCAATTGTTTTCGAAAAAGGGTGGTGATGTCACAAAAGTGGAGCTCCCTCACTATGGCCATGGAAGGCCAGCCTCTATTTCATCTCAAACCTTCCTGAATTTCTCTTTTGCAAAATTTGAGAAAACTCAAGTAGGTATCGTTCAATAAAATGTATGCACAAAAAAGAAATATATTTTTAATATTCCTTGAAGATTCAACTTTCAAGAGCCCATTTAAGTGAGAATAAATATCACATTGATTGTACGAGCACTTAGCCCCCGATTTTAACAACCCGGCGAAAAGGGTTTTTTGGGGGCGGGGGGTTTTAAAATTTTAATTTTTCTTTTTAAATTTTATTTGTTACAGTCATTTGTTTGTTCTTTCTGACTGTTTTCGTGAACCGGTTTTTTGTAGTGAGTTTTAAAAATGAGTGACATTAATTTTGAGCAACGGTGTGCTATCAGGTTTTGCTTCAGACTTGGACACTGCGCAACATATTCTTTTGCAAAACCTCAACACGCCGACGGAGACAGCGTTTTTTTGGTGGTTTAAGGCCCAGTTTTTTTGGTGGTTTAAGGCATTCTCAGAAGGAAGGAGTCAATTGAAGATGAACCACGCAGCGGAAGGCCTTCATCTCCAAGAACTGATGAAAAGGTAGATAGAATATGGGATTTTGTGCGTTCGGATAGTCGGTTGACGACAAGAATGAACTGGTAAAAGAATTAAATCTGATCAAAAAACTGTTCATCAGATTTTGACTAACGAATTGGGGATGAGATAAATCTACGCAAAAATGGTTCTAAAAAACCTTTCACAGGAACAAGAGGACATCAGGACAGAAAGGTGTCTTGACTTTTTGGAATCGATTGAAAATGATCCCCATTTTATGGAACGTGTCATTACCGGTGATGATACTTGGACGGTGATGAAACGGAAACCAAGCGCCAAAGCATGGAATGGCAAAACTCAAGCTCTCCAAGACTCAAAGAAGCGAGAATGAGCAATTCGAAAAAAAAAATTCTAGTGGTTGGTTTTTTTGTTTGCAGGGGGGGGTTCCCCCCCGGGTTTGTTTCCCCCCCCCCCCCCCATATCCCCCTCTCTTTTCCCAGGGGTTTTTTAAAAAAATTAAAAAAAGGGGGGTGGGGGGGGTTCCCAAATTTTTTTCCTCCCCGTTGGGGGTTTTTTTCCCCCCCCCCCTCTCCCCCCCCCCCCCTCCCCCCCCCTTTTTTTTTTTTTTTCTTTCTTTTGACCTTCAACCTCCTGACTTTTCCTCCATTCGCCTGACTGGAGTCCTTGTGACTTTTTTTTCTTCCCGAGATTGAAAAATCACCTCAAGGGACGTCATTTTGGGACCATTGAAAACATTCAAACGGCTGTAACCGACCAGCTGAAGGCTATTCCATTTTATGAGTTCCAGCACTGCTATGAGGAATGAAAGAACTGTCTTCAGCGCTGTGTGGCTTCCCAAGGAAGTTATTTTGAAGGAAACAATACTGAATTGTAATTCTATTCGAATAAAAAAGAAATAAAGAAATCAGTCTCATTACTTAATTTGCAAGCTCGTATCTCAAGGTGTTTTGCGGTATCCCCAACTCGGCACCTTTCTCACAGTTCCCACTATTTAACTGTAACGGCGAACGCTGATCTATATACAGCCTTGTTAAAGAAAAGGTCGAAGCTCGTGGGGCACACGCCGCGCCGTTCTGCGATTGTTTCTCACCATTTTAACTGCAAAGTAAGTGCTTGGGCTTTATTCCGCCCAACTGAGCATTATTTAGGAGGCCATTGTTAGGGCGAGAAACCCTACTAAATACCAAATTATAGTAGGAATTTGTCGATTTAATTAAAGCTTAATTGCCAAACACATTCGATAAATTCTTGCGGAGAAATATGTTGAAATCTATTGTGAAAGGAAAACTCTGCTCGCTCAAATACCTCTTATATATATCGAAATAGGAAAGGAAAAGGAACAGACCTTACCGAATTGCTTTCTGGGCTATAAAATAATGCGAGCGACCTTTTTTTATAGCGGGTACAATTAGCTTTTTATGAATTGTAAAGGTTTTGGCCGACTAATAATTGATCGGAAAAAGAAAAAATAATGGCTTTGTTCATAAAGGGCCCTGTCCGAGGAAAATTTCTAATTTAGAAAGCGAGTTCTCAGTTTGGGACCTACTTACTTCTTTCATACGGGTTTTTTATAGTTCCCTTTCAATATTTCCAATGAATTTAGATGAAAATTACAAGCCAGTTTTATATGACCGTAGATCACAGATTGTAAAAACTATCCTACCGATATTTTTTATTTAACGACAAGATAGAAAAAAGTGGACTTTTTCAACGAAACATCAAACTACTATAGTTTTTCTTGACGCGCGTTTCGCCAACTAAGTTGGCATCCTCAGGAGGAGATTAAAACTAAATTCTAACCTACACATTTGCTCTCTTTATACTTAACTTGCCGTCACAGTTCACTGAACCGTAACATATGTCTGTTTATCAGGGCAAACAGTAGACTGACAATGGGTTGACAGTTGGGTGTTGGACCATTGTCCTTATTCATACTACTGTTACATTTAATGATTTATAAACTTTCAAAAGCATCCAACTGTCTACTGTTTGTTCATTTCTAATTCATTTTAAATTATTTATGTCTATCCTATGGTTGTTGTCAAAAGCGTGTTGGGCGACACAAGATTTTTTTTTGTTCCATATATCAAATGAACCATGTGTTCTTTAAATCTAGTCAATATATATCTTTTTGTTTGCCCAATATACTTTTGATCACAATCTTTACAACTTAATTCGTATATTCCTGACTTTTCGTTTTTGTCGATTTTGTCTTTGGGGTTACCCAAAAGCGTCTGTAGTTTATTTTTAGAATTATAAACCAAACTGATATTAATATTTTTAAAAACTGTATCTAGTCTACGGGTGCATTTAGGTTCATATGGTAGCGAAACAAATTTCGAATTATCAGTATCTCTACGAAAAGTCGTGGAATTATACAGGGCTCTCTTAAATTTAAGCTTCCTTATTAACGTATATATCTATTAAATGGACTGAGTAACCGATATTCATAGCTATACCCTTAATTAAATTTTTCTCATGTTTAAACCTCTCTTTACTGTGGGGAAACTTAACAAACAATGAATTAGAAAAATAAAACTTGCCATTTTATGTTGAAAAGGGTGGTGTGAATCATTGGGGATATATCTAAGGACCGCGGTTTCTTTCCTATATATATATATATATATCAAATTGTAACTTATTTCCACTATTTCTAATAAGTAATACCTCTAAAAATGGTAGCTGTTCATTTTGTTCCATTTCATATGTAAATTTTATGGTAGAGAAACTGTTATTTAATTTAGCAAGAAAATTATCCAAACTAATTACTTTTATAATGATATCGTCCACGTACTTGAACCAGACTCTAGGGAAATACTCGAATTTATTTTTGCATGTCTCAAATTTACTCATGAAAAAATTTACAATGAAAGTAAACTGTCCAGTTTTTTGTTTCTACGCCGAAGGTTCCAGTACCCTCTCAGGACAAAATAATAGTTTTCAATCAATTGTATTTATAAGGTCAAAATCTATCTCTGGTTACAGTTTAAAATCCGTGTTGCATCCTAAGACAACCCTTAAGAAGCCCCCACCAAGCTTTTTTTCAAATAGCTCCCTTTGTCACACCTAAAGGCCCCCACTTGATTCAGAGTACACTGACATAAGATACTTGGTATTTAAAAGTCATTTAATTATATGAGTATTAAGGGGGAATATACCTTTGTAATTTTTATTATCGATTTTTTTTTGCTTAAACAGTCCCTTCACTATCCGAAAATGATATCTAAAAGGTTTTATGAGGGAAAATTATTTTAAGTGGTCCAAAAATTCGATTTTCCGAAGAAGGTTTTAGTGCTGATTTACAGTATTTTGAGAAAATTTTTTTAATGAAATTGCTTTTTTAAATTTCGAGCGATAAATAAATGTTATCGACTGTCAACCCTTATTGAATCTTTCAAATTTAGTCTCCCGATGGCGGTTTTATTAGAATTTTCAAGGTAAATATTTCTATGGTTTTACAGTACTTTTTTTTTGCAGACCTGAAAATGGCACCAATCGATTTAGCTCGAAAAACCGTTTTGAATGACACCTCATCCGCCTTCCTGGGGCCTGACCGGAGAAACAAATTTATAACCAAAATACGTCTGTAATTCTTGGACACCATCAAAATAATTCTGGGGCGAAACAAATTCAAGGTGCAGTCATATTTTTTCTGCATAAAGGAGGGAGTCAAAATACTTTAGTAGTCCCTGTAATGTTTGTTAGTAAAGCCGTCAGAATTAATTTTTCAAAACTTTTTAGGAGTAGGTAACTAAAAGCAACGGATTTACATTATTAATTTTTTTTATCTCCAGAAACAAGTTGTCACATTCATTGTTTTGTAATTGTTAATTTAAGTTGTAGTTAATTTATATTTAATTTAGTCTAATCAATATCAATGATACAAATAAAATTTGACGGTGCTCTTGAATTGAGGATTGATCTATTTTTTATAAACCCAATTAGTTTCTACACAGAGTGAGGTAGTAAAGTTTGGAGTGAATTCAATAACTTTTTTCAATGTTATTAGAAAAAATGCGCAGACACGCAACCAAGGATGTATCAAAGATTCTAGACCATTCACGTTTTCAGGAAGTATCTTTGCTATACAAAATATTTATATTTTTATTAGAAGATATTCTATTATTCTAAATTATTCTGGTTTCTATTATCGTTTTCATAAGCGTTAGTTATCCTGGTGATTCTACAAGGGATGTTAGTAAAACCGTTTTTAATAGGACTGAAATTTTAGATAAAATTGTGATTTCCTACAGAATCATCAATCATAACATCAGAAGGTAGGTTAAGTATTACTAAATCCTTCTCTCTCGTGGAGGTGTTATAAGAACTAATTAATTTTAGATACCCCCAGTTAGATGCAATTAAATTGCGATAAATGAGCGTCAATTGTATTTAACCCGACTAATAGCGTTTGATTTAAATCCGCTGTTAACTCGGAATAAGTCTTATAATTTTCTAATTAATTGTTACAAATAATTTTCCAATATTACCCAGGCGTATAAATGATAATGACACAAGATAAAAAATTATAGAAATATTGATAAAAGTCGAAAACTAGTACAGTGTCTATAAAGTGCGTATCATGTGGGGAAATAAACGTTTTTTTTTTTGAAATTCAACTTAAGGTGAACTTGTGCTTGTGGGTCTTGTGAATGGGTTATGAGGCAGTCTAAATGCACATTCAGACACCTTGGGGGTTGAATTCTGGAAGGGTTACCGAGGTTATATATACATGATATGGATACATATGGTACACTCCGTCCTTACCACTTTTACAATTTTGTAACTAAATATCGTGAAAACCCTTAATTTTAGGGGCTTGGACCCATGCAGACGAGAAATCGAATCAGTATGGTCTGAACAATATAATACATCCGTTTAATTTACTGAAACCACTTTTACATAACGACAGATGCGGACACAAAACAAATGGTATAAAATAGTGATTTCTCATAATTGAATAAAATTTCAAAATAAACGACTTTTCTTAGTAAAACTTCTTGAAACCACAAGAAATAGGCCTATTTTAAGTGATTTTTCTTGGAAAAATGTCAAATTTAATATTTACCGAGAGTTACGTGACCAGTCGGGGATTTTTGACTCTCACGCTCTTAGTATGGGGACTCCCCCTCCTCAATAATCTTATTTGAACTTATTTCCTCACAAATTTGCCACACATGTCTCAGAGGGTACATAAAGGTTATATGGAAGAGGTGTTATAATATGATAGAAGTTGAACGATGAACAGTTTCATTTAAATTAAATTCTATAAATAAGTATGTACATGAGAATGATGTCTCAAAAATTTTACGAATTCTCGTAAGTAGTTACACAAACTTTTGCAAAACAAGATAATAAATGGGGGTCACGTGACAGAAGTCATGAGATACTGTGTAGAAACAGATTGGCTAGAACATCTTCAACACGTTTCCACTTTTCCAATTTCGCCAAGCATATTGGCATCATCAAGATGTGATTTAAACTGAAAATACGAGGTGTGGCTATTAAATAACCGAACTGCTCCTATAACAGTTCTAATTCGTTACCAATTACAGTAGCAACTTTTTCGCCTTCACAATGTACTCCCCTTGGCGATCTCTACACCGCTCCATACGACTTTTCCATTGTTGAAAGCAGTGCTGGAAGTCCGCTTCTGTCAGTGGGTTCAGAACCTCCGTCGCTTTTGCTTTAACCGCTTCCACACTTTCGAATCTTATCCCCTTCAGTGTCTAACAAGCCTGGATCAGTGTCAACGTTGTTTAGAATGTCAGCGCAAATAATAATAATAATAAATCACACCACAGACATTGACATTCTCCCTCTAAGAGTCATTACAACTGTGCAGAGGAAGAATATACATGGAAAAGACGTAGGACACACAACCAAACCCTGTGACAGGTGCCAATTGCCACAGGGGGGATTCGAACCCGCGCGGATAATAGCTCTCTGAGTAATCGCCATCTTCTCACCTGGCGCTTTATCCACTGAGCTATCGCCGCGGCAAAAGGTTCATTCTTGATTCCTTTTACTCCGGAGTGGAGTTTTGGCACAATTTTTGTGCAAACTTTGCGCATTACTTTATTTAAACCCTGCTACCTGATTTTGACCACCTCTTAGTTTAACTAATCATTAATAACCAAAAATTACTGATCATCGCCATTGATCACCACTAACTAATAAGTTAAAGTTATTACTTATTCTTTAATTGACTATTTCCGACGTCTAAATACCTCACAAGGTCATACCTGAACGTAAAATTTTCCGCTCTTTTTTATTTCTGGCGTCAAAACTATGCGCTTCTATTTAAGATTTTCAAGTCGACCTTGAAATAACCTTCAAGGTCATAGTCAAGGTCAAAGGTGATGTCACCATTAGATAAGTAGGTAAAATCCTAAAAATCTTGTGTCAAAGATTTTCTCCGAAAACCCACTCTTATCGAGTTATTCATCTGTTCCGGTACTTTTATAGGACCCGGTATATGTTTAAAACAAAGTCAAAAGTATATTTATACTTTATATAGTCCACACACTGCACGTTTTATATCTGAAATTAAAATAAAATGTTTTGCTAGATAAAACTTATCTCCGCTTCAGTGTCGTCCATATATCGCTATAAAAATTTAAATATTCTTTCTTGCGTGATACACTGGCAGCACGCGAAAAGCACTCGAGATGACATGTGTTATTTATGACGGTTTTTTATTATCAAAACATCCCGAAAATAAATGCAAAATTATCTCCTACGTTATGCCCCTAAAAAGAACGCAACAATTTTTCATTTTCATAAAATTATCTAGGCCAGTGTTGAATGGCACCTTAGAGGGGAAAACTTCATGAACATTTACGTGACATGTTTTTTGTCTGGTTAATGGAAATATCATGTGAATCTTCGATGTCACCTGCCTCACAACAGCCTGCTACTCTTAAGCTCTCCTCCCTGCAGCCATCAATTTTCAGTGTGTTTCTCAGTATCATTCGTCAGGACGTGCTTTATTTTACAATTTAATTTTAAGTAGAATGCCGTTTACCCCAGGCGTGTGCCCCGTGTTATCAAAGAAATCCCGCATAAAAAAAGTTTTCAACGCTACGAAAAATAATTTAATAACGGATACATTCAATGTTCCAGATGTTTTTGGAACTAGCATGTACTCTGTGTTGTTAAATAAATACCACATATGAAAAACGTTTTCGCCGCTATAAATATAAATTCAATAACGGATATATTCAATGCTCTAATTTTTGTTTTTGGAAATACCTACGAATATTTTCAGTACTAAATATTAAATATTTGCTGAAAAATTTAAACTGCTGAAAAAGCAATAAAAAATGATTTACAATATGCACGATAGATATACAATAATGGCAATGTTATGATTGTGACTGAAACAAATATATACAGAGTGATTCAAAAGAATGACCAACTCTAAGTCCGTCCGCATACGGGGCAACATGAAAGCAAAAAAAAAATCACTAACATCATATCGCCAATGTCTCCCTATTATGTTTATTTATTTATACAGGGTGAGTCAGAAAGAATGGGCCAACACCAAACTGGAGATATTAGACACAAAAATATTATGATTGAGCTCAACATGCCTTATACCAACGTCGCTAGTTTAAAAGATACAGCGTGTTCAAAGTTTAAATTGTATTATGAAAGAGCAAAGGGCCATAAGGGAAAATTTTTAACATTGTGACTCCGATTTTCAAAATGGTATTATTCTTCGATGACCCATGATGACCTGCCACTAGCCCTAGAATATTATGGAAATCGACTTGTACAATTTTTAATAAAAAAATAAAATGTCAGATTCTTGATGACCACGTGGTTCATCGATATTGGACATGAAACTTTCAGGGCCGAAAGGTATTGTCATAAGACATATTTTAGCAAGGCGGCAAGTTGTAACTAATTTTTTTTGTGGCCGCTAGGGGGCGTCAAAGTTTTTGTTACTTTTTGTTCAAATTCCGCCAAAAAAATTAGTGCATCATTTCATCAATTATTGTAATTGATGAAATGAGGCACTAATTTTAGTTTTTAAAATTGAAAAAAATATATTACGCCCCATCTTCTTGCAAATCATTATTACTATTAATTTCGATGATTTTCGTCCCAATGCATCGATGCATTGGGACGAATTGCATTGAAACCCATTTTGGCGATTACTATTAATTTCGATGGTTTTCGTCCAAACCCATCGATTGAGACCAATTTTAACAAAAAGTAACAAAAACTTTGACGCCCTCCACCGGCTACAAAAAAAAAAAATAGTTACAACTTGCCGCCTTGCCAAAATATGTCTTATGACAATATCTTTCGGCCCTGAAAGTTTCATGTCCAATATCGATGAGCCACGTGGTCTTCAAGAATCTGACATTTTAATTTTTTATAAAAAATTGTTCGGGTCGATTTCCATAATATACTAGGGCTAATGAAAGGTCATCGAAGAAAAAATACCATTTTGAAAATCGGTCACAATGTTAAAAATTTTCCCTTATGGCCCTTTGCTTTTTCTCAATAATTAAGAGTTTTGATAGTACAAATCTGAAAATTGGGAGTTTTATGTTTTTTGGTGTGACAATTCCGATTTTTATGCTTATTTTGACTTTGCTTTTAGAGGGCGCTAGTTTCGCCGTATTATTTGGGTAAATTAAAATATATTTTTTTCATCCGTTTAGCCACGCATAAAAAAAAGTCGAGAATCTAAAAGAACGCTCAATTTCACAGAGAAAAGTTACTTTTATTTAGGTCGTCTAAATCTATCGGTTTTTAAGTTTTTTATACAATAGAAGCAATCAAAGCAACAGTAAATAACAATAACAACTTTTGGTAATAGTATTAATGACAAACTTCTAATCAAATGTAGGAAGTGTCCACAATACAATAAAATCTTAATACATTTTAAAACCTCAATACATTTTAAAATACACCTAAATGTTAAACAATTTTTTCTATTATTTTTAAATGTGTTCGCGGCTTGTTGTATTCTCTGCCGCAACTCCTGAAGAGAATTAACATGAGCATGATAAACTAAATCCTTAAAATTTGACCATAAACAGATGTCCAGAGGGTTTAGGTTTGGATTTCTCGGTGGCCAAATAAATTTACTTCACGGTCAATCCACCGATGACGAACATGCTCATGAAAATATTGGCTTACTGGCATGGCAAAATGTGGTGGCGCACCGTCGTGCATAAACCACGTTTTCTCTTAAATGAGAGTGGTGCGTTTTCTAGGAGCTCATTAAAAATTTAAATTATGTTGAGGACAGTTTAAGTACCGATGTCCAGTTAGCCTGGGTGGCAATTCAAAAGGTCCGACGACAAAATTAGAAATTACACCACAGCAACAGGATTTTCAGCAATTGACTGAATTGAAACACGAATTATAATTCCATCTTCATTTTTGGAGTACTATGGTTACTTTTTGGGAGAAAAGATCCAGTTTCATCTAAGTGATTGTAAAGATTTCCGCAAAGTTTATGATTATGTTGCCTTTTTTTTGGGTAGGTAATAATTGTAGATATCTACGGGCCGGTTCATGTTCGTTAAAATTTCCCTGAGCAAAAATACAAATCATATAAAGCAACTCACTGTTAGAAAAATTATTGTGGCATTTTCTGATTACTAGCTAGTCCTCTTGCACAAATAATAATTTAATGATATGTAAATTTAGCAAATGTTGACACAAGCCTACTTGGAAAAAATATAGCAATATCAGCACCTAAAAAAAATAACAAAATACATTACTCTCGATAACTTAAAAACCGATAGATTTAGACGGCCTAAAGTGACTAAAGAAAAATTTAAAGAAAACATAAAAAATAACGCAGTATTATACAGTGTGTCCCATTTATCTTGACACATCTTAATATCTCGAATACTACACATTGGATTAAGAAAAGTGGGTGAATATGTTCACCTCAAAGGGGTACATCTAATGGTACCAAACTCGACCCCCCACTTCCAACCCCTGAAGTGGGGCGGGGGCAACGTTAAAATTTCAAATGGGAACCCCATATTTTTAATTCGGTTTCTACGCCACAAAATACGTAGGTTTTGCTTGGAATTTTATTTATTCACGAGATGCAGCTGTAAACGCAAGACAACATTTTTTTTTTCGTAATTCTCGGCAAAAACACATCGAATCGAAAAGGCAAAAAGCACGTATTTAATATTTTCAGAAAAGCTTTCCAATGACACCAAAAACCATCCAAGGATGCTTGCAAGGATTTTTCTGAAGATTCTTCAGCTTTTTGCTGAAGACTGATGGAGCAATTCTGACACCGGATTCGTGTTCAGCGGGAAAATACTTCGGAGACCATATATCGCATGTGCATTTCAGACAACTTTTTTTCTGTGTGGCAACAATTTTTCTCTCTAACCCCATATAACCCCCATAAACTCTTATAGGGGGAATTTTTTTAAAATTTCATTTTGATTTTTTGTGTCGCTGATCACGAATCTGAAGTCAAGAATAAATTTCGACTTAATGACAGCTGTTAACAAGCTGTCAAATTTCACTAAAAAGTAAAAAGTTGATATTAAATGCATATTATTAAGTTTATTGGGTTGCTGATTACGATTCTGTGGTGAAAAATGATTTTTTGAAATAATTCATTTTTAATTTCAGAATCGTAATCAGCAACCCAAAAAATTTAATAATATGCATTTAATATCAACTTTTTACTTTTTAGTGAAATTTGACATCTTGTTGACAGCTGTCATTAAGTCGAAATTTATTATTGACTTCAGATTCGTGATCAGCGACCCAAAAAAATCAAAATGAATTTTTTTAAAAAAATTCCCCTATAAGAGTTTATGGGTGTTATATGGGGTTGGAGAGAAAAATTGGTGCGGTAGAAAATTTTTTTTGCCAAATTTGGTTTCAGTGCATCAAAATACATAGGAAGTGATGGGTCTGATCGCAAAGACAGAACTTTTTTTTGTAGACCTGTGTAACCTAAGAAAAGAACGGTTCAGTTTTCAACTCTCTACCTAATTACTTATACTTACTAAACATCGTAGAATTACGCCTTACCTGAAATTAAAAAAAAAAAAACATAAGTAAACTGTATACAAATGGGAAAAATAAAATTTTAAAAATAAAACATTAAGGAGGATATCTAGTATGATGCGTTCAGAAAAACGTTTTTTTTTTTACATTTTTAAATACTATGAACCCTCTAGAATAACTACGTGAAAACCGTTTTACCGCAACTGCCTTAGAACCCGAGTAAATCTTATTTTTATGATGCGTTTTCGAGTCGCGCCGCGCGCTCTGTCGTGCCGTGCGTCCTTCGCCTCGAGTTTCAACGCGAATCTTCAAGCCCGCGCTAACAAGAACTCGGTGTTGATCAATTTTCTTTGAGTGTGACTGAAGAGGAAGAGGAGGGTTTGATGATGAGGTGTGGACCAGGCATCGCAGACTGAATGTACTCTATTTCCATTTTAAATTGAAAATAGGTAGAAAAAAGCAAGGTTGACAGATATATTTTCTAAAATTGCTAAGCTCACTATACAAGTATACTTCATACTTCAGTAAACTGTTAGTTAGTGACGTTCTTAGAAAGCTAGTTTGGAAATAATAAAAAAAAATACATATATATAAATTTATTAGTTAGCATTAAAATTGCTGGAAAAAATAATTATAAATTCAAACAACTTTATGTATATTACTATACTTAAGAAAATTTTGAAGAGCCGGCAACGGCGGCTGGCCGCACAGAGTAAAACCACTGGCGGTAACACCGGTCAACGAGATTATTTGACTACTTTACATTTAATACATTGCTAATACTTCTTCGGTCCACTATGCCATACAATTTTTACGACGTCGTTAAAATGATTTACGACTTACGACGACTAGGCACTCAACTTGTTGAAGACGCCAGTGACGTGTATTTCAGCCAGGTTTATTAACACAGACAATTTTTTGAGATTGTCTGGCTAAATGAGCTTTATTTACAGCAAATTATATTACAAATATTAAGAGTTTTGTATGCAGGCTAATTTTAATCTCCTATATTGATTTGAATGAAAAAAATTATTTCACAATTTTCGAATTTATAAAAAGATATATGCACGCCCATGGAATCATAAAGTTGCACCGCTTTTTTTTGTTCCCCAGGCGTATTTATCATTTTCAATTAAAATTAGAAGGACTATAAGTATTTTTAATTAATAATTGTAAATCGATCTCAAAACTTTAAACTTTGTGTGAGTACTTTCGTATGTAAAAATTGTTCGATTTTAACAAATCTGGGCTTAAAATATTCGGAAGACATGTGATTATCGTCCCTATCACAATCACATTTTTCGCGGTATTAAGGGGAAAGTTACGGCCCCTTAAAGATGGAAAAAAAAACATGGAAAATTTGAAAATCGATTTTGAATTTCGCGGCATTTCTACAATTTTCGATTTCTTTTTTATACTGGTAGGGACGATAAGCTACAATCTTCTAGTTTAAGAATCTAACAAGATTTTTGTTTTCAGATCATTTGTACGGCAAAAACCTTTCGCGCATTTTTTCGGTGACGTCAACTTCAGCGACCTGCAGCGCCTCCATGTATGTTTTTTTTTCACAAAATAATTTTTTTTTATATTCCTTATATTTTAAATAAAAAGTCGCAAAAAGTTGTATAATGCTATCTATTATAGTTTTTCAAAAAAAAAATTGCAAACTTAGGTATGAAAAACAGGGTATCACACTAGAAATCCCGCCTAAAACCAAGATGTAAAATCCGAGGTAAAATCATACCTGACAACTGTGGCCAAATGCAAATTTCTGTGAACAGTGACGAAAGTTATTATTCCAATTTTACACGAAAAATCCATTACAACAAAAAACAGTGAAATGTGTGTATATAGAAGTCCAGACATACGTATAACGAACACTAATGAATACATTCAACTAATATTTTGCTGATAATAAAATATCATATTTTGAAATAAAACTTTTCATTCATTAAAATCACACATATTACCCGGCGATAATGGGTAAAATGATCAAAATGTACACAGACAATAGATATTCGCTACTAGCCCCATAGAATTACAAAATAACGTGTACATGTAGGTACAAGAGCATGTACGTGTAGGTACAAGGGCATATTCGAGCAAATAATGTCCGAGTAATGACGAGCAAACGATTTTGGAAAAAAAATATTTGTGAAATCGAACGGCCGACGGGGGATTGAGGTCGGTGAAACGTTTAAATCCCTTTCTCTTGTGTAAATAAATGATTTCAAATATGCGGAAATAATGTACGAGCCGTAACGAGCAAACGATAAAAAAACGATCTAGAAAAAATTGCAAATCCTTTAACCCATTACCGGCCAAGGGTAGATATCCAGAAATTTTGAGTATACTTAATATTTCTCTATAACAATTGAGGGTAGCAAAGAACGAAATCTACAAAAAATATATTTATTTTTTTTTTAGTTTATACAAAATATAAAGGTGCGTTTACGCACCTTTGGCCAAATACATAAAGTTTAAATGTATTCACACATTACTTTTTTTATAAAAACTGTCAAAACATTTGGAATGTAAATGGACCTTACATTTAATACATAAATAAATTGTGTGACTTTTACAATATCTACACTTTTTTGTGCCTTATTTTCATGTTGTATAATAGTATGCCCTATGTTACCAAACCGAATGTCATTGGGTAAACTATTATGTGATGGGCGACCTTTATTCGAATTAGATGTTGAAGGGAGATTTTCTCCATTATCCTGTTCTGTTTGTTCGTTATTTCTTTTTTCGTTTTAGACTTTCCGCCTAAATTAGCCTCTATCGTTTCCTTACTGATATTTTCTACCGAAACTGGTGTTACTGTGAAGGGTGGATCTTTTTTTTCCCATGTGGGAAGATATTTTTTTTTATATTTTTGGATTTTTTTTGGGTGAGGTTCCCCCGATTCTGACAATGATATATTATCTACATTACCCTGCAAATGAACCTCGAAAGTGCCTGCAATGTCTGCTGGTACATCGTCATTATCCAATAGATTTTCATCCAAATCTTCTTCGTCTGTGAGTTCATCAACAGGTGGAGGCACGTACACAGCATCTACGATATCGCAATCTAAAATTTCATCATCCTTCTCTAACAAGGCAGTCAGCTCTTGAAGAGTGAGAGTTCGTTTATTATTCCAAGACATTGAATTAATAAACAAATACAAATTAATTACAAGTTAAGAAAACATATAGTTAGAGTGTAGAATTCATTAAACGATAATAAAAAAATGCATGTAGGAAGAAAAAAATACTTTATAAAAGGGTGCGTTTACGCACCTTTGGCGGAAAATGGGTTAAGTTTTCGACTTTCCGGCCTTCATCCGATATATGATTGATTCGATTTTTTTTTTGGATAAGTCGTTACGAGCAGATAAAAGTATAGAAATGTACAAACAATGGTGAGCAAACTACGAGTAAACTATCCACATCGAAAAATTCGGGAATATCAGAAATGGGGATGGAGTTGTGGAAATCTTAACCTCCATTCTGCATATCACATAGCAAAAGAAAACAATAGCCACGCAGTTATGATCAAACGATCTACAACAAAATTGCAAATCATAACTATAAAAAATTATTAGCTTTACTTCAATTAAGGCAAAATAAAACAAAACGCAACAAAAACATCCCGTATAAATAGTAATTTTATCCAAGTAGCCCAGGCATAGACAGCGGTTTTAGAATGCAGTGGTCAACATCGGCAAGTACATTCCAATCAACAAGTATGGGTTAAAAATCACGGCGTACCAGTCATTAGTAGAGCATAATTTCAATAAAAATCAATTACTGTTTTCAATAGTTACATTAATTCAACTTGTCTCTTATTATCATGTCAAAAAATAGGAGTACGGTTATTAAATCGTACTCCTATTTTTATTAGATTCTTAGTCAGGTAATTAAACTTCCTCTCTCGACTGTACAGGGTGATCAATTTTATCAGAGGAAGTGAGTTTTTCTCGGAAAAGGTTGAGAGAAATTAATTTCTGTGAACGGCAAATCACTTTTACTCACCTTCACTAAAAATTAAGGCAAAAATAAAAAAATATGTCTTAACGACGCTATTTTTTTTTTTTTTTTTGGAAAATACCTACCTGTTTTTTTATACTTTCTTTATTTCAAAAGTTATGACTGATTTTCCGATGACTTCCTTTACAGTTAATATCGCAACATTTGTAATTGAATTTTCCGACGCTATTGCTCGTTCAACATATAAATAATATATAAGTAAACATGTTTTTATGTACAAAAATATATGTAATAAACCTAGGTTTTGATAGCTGAAATATTGTGTAATGTATAATAAACAAATATCTAAATACCTAAACAATAAATAATATACATACAAATGCTACTTAAATATTTAAAATACAAATGTTATTTAAGCACAACTCGTAACATTTTCTTATTTCATTAGAAGTTACTTTTCTGAAAATATTTCCACCTAATTCAGCACAGGCAGCAGTAATCTTTTGCGTCAAATTAAAACACAAATTGTTTTCTGCACAACTCATTTGTCTATATTCAAATTCAAAAAATAATAACAATTGCTTTAATAAATAGGTATGCATTTCCTTAAAGCCAAAAACTGTTATTCACACATACTTTCACAGTTAAATCCTGGGAGTTTTGGAAGTTGAATACGGTTTATTACTCAGTTCTTATTTGCATTAGATGTCCTCAATGTTGTGAAATTTAGAACTGGATTATTTAGTAAGTTGATAATTCAAAAAATCAAAAACTTTTACGAATTATAAAGGTTTGTTGATAAAAAAAATCGAAGAGTCGCAATGCACAATATCGTTTTCTATTAACGTAATTAGCACGTTATATTTTTTATGTGTGTCTTAAAAGGCAGAAGGTTCTGGCTTTATTTTACTATATGTATTTATTTTAGTTTAAGAAACTACACTTAGTTTAGTTCAGTTTATTTGTTGTTAAGAAAGTAAATTAATATACTCTACATAAATTATATCATTTGGCAAGCAGTATATGAAAAAACAAATAGTGCACTCAACAATAAATGAGATATAACTTTTTAAATATTCAAAACACAAAAAAATGTTAAATAGAAAAAAGAACTCATAATTACCTTTGTAATGGTAAAGTAAAAAAAAGGTAACTTTATTAATTAATAAAAGCGTTAGAATTAATTTCTCTCAGCCATTTCCTATAAAAACTCACTTCCTATGATAAATCGATCACCCTGTACGTTACGTCTATTATGTTATGTGTACAATTGTCGTATACTTTGTTTATAAAACACACTACTCACAAAAAATTAAGTTAGCAAAAAAAATCTAACTGTTTCCCCAATTTTTGAAGGCTTGTATTGCTAAGTGAAAAATGGTCGTATCGCGAATTTAAAGAAATCATTTGGAAGCACCAAGACTCTAGTTTTTGGATCTGTAGGCCAAAAATTTTTTAAAAGCCACGGTTTTAAGGCAATCCGAAGAAATAGCGCGAAAATTTTTTTTAACAAATTTTTTAGCCTCTTTTTCTCGCTCCACGGGTTCGGAAATTTTTTTTTTCGGTTAAACGACCATATGAACCAGATAGTCTGTTTATTTAGCTTCAATTTCCTTTTTTTAAGTGTTTGCTAGATCCATTTGTCGCGGAGATATCCGAAATTGAACGATAAAGAACCCATTTGTCTTCAACCATCGATATCTCAGCAACCAATGATCGTACAGGAAATTGAATTTCATTACGATCATTGGAAATTGAAACTCAATTTCCTGTACGATCATTGGTTGCTGAGATATAGATGGTTGAAGACAAAAGGGTCCTTTTTTCGTTCAATTTCGGATATCTCCGCGACAAATGGACGTAGCAAACAATTAAAAAGAAAACTGAAGCTGAATAAACAAGCTATCTCGTCCATATGGTCGTTTAACCGAAAACAATTTTTCCGAGCCCGTGAAGCGAGAAAAAGAAGGCTAAAAATTTGGAAATTTTTTTAAAGCGCTCTTTCTTCGGATTCGCAAAAAATGAACCTCTACTTTTTTGTAATCGGCTAAAAATTACAAAAAAAAAAATATATTTTTTTTTATTTTCGATTTTTTGTTGCTTTTCAAATTTACCAAGTGACCGATTTGTGCAGAATTGAAAAAAAGTGGAAACAAACTAGTTTTTCCATTTTTATGAAGATTACACAATGTTTAAGTAAAAATCATGCTCCTTTAATTTTTTTCAAAACTGAATAATCGGCCCGGAAAACGACTCGATGGATCGATTTGCAGATTTACAGGGCTATTGGGAGTACATTGAGGTGTAAAAATTCCTAAAAGTCACAGCCTCCCCATCAATATTTGCTATGATGCAGTCGATTTACCAAAACTAGGAAAAAGTCACTTTTTTCAAATTTTTTCAAGTCGATATTGATGGCGGAAAAAAAAATTAAATGCCGTGACAGTATTTTATATGATGTTTGTTCCAGTTTACAAAACTGCCCTTCAATTCCCTGTACGATCATTGGTTGCTGAGATATCGATGGTTGAAGACAAAAGTGTCCTTTTTCGTTCAATTTCGGATACATCCGCGACATATGGACGTAGCGAACAATTAAAAAAAGAAAATTGAAGCTGAATAAACAGGGTGGCTGGTCCATATGGTCGTTTAAGCGAAAAAAAAAAATTCTGAGCCCGTGGAGCGAGAAAGAGAAGGCTAAAAATTTGGAAAAAATTTTTTCGCGCTATTTCTTCGGATTGCGTTAAAACCGTGGCTTCTAAAAAATTTTGTTCTACAGATCCGAAAAACTAAGTCTACGAGCTTTAAGAAAACGAGTCTAGGAGCTTTAATTAATTTAGCTTGGAGCTTTAAAACCCTTTTTTTAAATTCGCGATACGACCATTTTTCACTTTGAATCGGAGAAAAGTTAGATTTTTTTGCTCCCTTAATTTTTGAGAGTAGATTAGTTTTTGCACTTTATTTGTCGTCTGCGAATCTCACGGCTAGAGAGAATTTGACCGAGCTGTACGTGAAGATTCGTATAGGATCAGAACAGAACTGTAAAGAGTAAAGATATGAATGTTTTTTTATGTAACCCAACACATCCAACATTTTGTGCATTTCTGAACCTGACCCTATGCTGCTTCTTTGAAACATTATCAAAGCGCCTTGCGGTTGATCTCCATTAACTCACCTTAAATTCTTATTCCTACCAGTATACCCTACATTTTTCATAATTACGCCCATACTTGTTTTAAAATTATAACTTCAGTAGGTGTAAAATTCCTATGGACGGACAAAATGAATGGTTACGGTAGTATTATTGAATCTTTCCTTAAAAGAAATATAATTAATTAACTGGACTTTGGGAAACCCAAGGAAGTAATTCGTTATGAGGAATGCTCCGGGTAAACATCCCTCATTTATCTTTTATAATCTGTTCAGATTACCTTTGTAAATTGTGCAGAGCCGTCCAGGAGGCTGTGATAAAAATTATCTAATCAAAATTTAATCAGCGAAGAGACGGTAACTCTCCGACTTCCCGCTGAGATGGAAAGAAGTTGTGAAGTCCAATTAAACCGGAGACTGTGGAAAAAAAAACGACGGAAATGAATATGTACGCCTGAAATTATTAGCTGATACTTTTCGGATCACTTACCAAGCTCAGCTAACAATCTGTGAAATAAATTGGGACTGTATCCTTGCTTATTCTTATTTCGTTATCGATCAAGGTTTGAAATGTGTATGTGCCTTCATGCGGATGTTGTTAAATTTTATTCAAACATGAAAGAGGATTCACCAGTGAGGTACGAGCGTGGTTTGATGAAGTCCGTGACTTTTAAAGGTAAACATTTTTTTTTCGGCAAAAATCATTTAATTTTTCTACATAATCTCCTTTTAGCTCGATACATTTAGTCCAACGTGTTTCTATTTTTTTTTAATACTTCTAAATAATATGATTCCTCAAATCCCTCAAAATAAGCGTTTGTTTCAACGATGACCTCTTCATTCGACACGAATCGCCTACCACCCAGCCATTCCTTCAGGTTTGGAAACAAGAAATAGTCGGAGGGGGCTAAATCTGGAGAATATGGTGGATGAGGTAGCAGTTCGTAGCCCAATTGATGAACTTTTGACATGGTGATTACACACGTATGCACCCGTGCATTGTCCTGATGAAACAACACTTTCTTCTTCGCTAAATGCGGTCGTTTCTGCTTCAAAACAGTGTCAAATCGGCCCAACAGCTGTGAATAATATTCGCCGGTGATCGTTTTACCCTTTTCAAGATAATCCATATGAATGACACCTCGCGAATCCTAGAAAACTGTGGCCGACAGACCCATCTTAGCCTTCTTCGGTGCACGTTCACCTGTAGAAACCCACAGTTTCGATTGTTACTTGGTCTCTGGTGTGGTGTGATGGATCCATGTCTCATCTACGGTCACGAAACGGCGCAAAAACTCGTTTTGATTGCGGCTGAACATCCCCAAACACTCCTTTGAAGTGGTCACACGGTTGTGTTTATGGTCGATCGTGAGCAATCGCGGCACCCATCGCGCGGACAGCTTTTTCATATCCAAATATTCATGCAAAATGTGATACACCCGCTCAGTTGAGATGCCTGCAGCCTCAGCCAAATGACGCATCACGTCATTTTCAATTTTCGATCGTCCAATATTTAAATGGTTTCAAAAGTTTTTAAATGGCAATTTCGATGTTATATTTTGAATTATGAATGTGTAGGGCACTTAAATTCGTTTATTATAGGGTATTTACATGTCTTTATACCTTGAAAATTAATGACAGAACAGCGAAAATGTGATTTTTAACGAAAACGTGTTAAATTTATCTCAATGTTTGGAGACGTGGGCATCTTTACGCCTTTGTACAACAACTTTATCCTGTTAAAATTGTATATTTGTGCACTCAGAAGGACTTTAGTCCATATACACAGTCTAAGTAATGCGTTTGAAGTAACACATGACGTATATATGGAAAAACGTACGTGACGTGTATATGGAAATTTTTAGAAATGATTTAAACACCTAGAATTATAAAAAATCCTCCGGTCTCCCCTATCGTTCTTAATTATTAATGAAAGTTTAAGGTTCTAATTAGGTGCCTTAAAATTGGCATCTGCAAATATTTGCAGATTTCAGAGTTCTATCAATTTTAGTGGATGCCGGTAGCGCCCTGAAACAGTTCGCAAAAGCACAAGTAATCAGAGTACTGAAGCATGGAGTAATCAAAATTTGTTTACATTTTGTTTAAAACGACAGCGAATAGAGGGACAGTGTGACTTATACCTTACACACATAGATCAAAGTTTACAAAAACAGGTTTTGTCCGGAAAGTAATGTCAGTGAGCTTTGAAAAATGGTTTTTATTGGTTCTATGTGTACAAATCTTTAGGAACTTTCAAAACACATTCCTCCTGCATCCACACATCGGTTCCAGCAGGTCTTCCACGCATCAAAAGCCGCACGGTAGTCGTTTTCCGGAATCGCCTTTAAAGCGTCGGTTCAAGCTTTCTGAATGTTTTTCACCGACCCAAAATGACGTCCTTTCATTGGTGTTTTGAGGCGCGGAAACAGAAAAAAGTCTGGGGGGGGGGGGGCACATTGGGGCTGTAGGGAGGCTGGGGAACAACGGAGATGCCTGCCTTGACGAGGTAATCGGCCACGAGAAAGCAGGTGTGCGAAGGCGCATTGTCGTGGTGAAGCTTCCAGGATTTTGAGGTGTCTGGGCCGGACGCGATTCACCCTGCGTTTTAGCCGCTTCAGCACGTCGACGTAAAACTTTCCGGTTACGGTTGTCCCCTGCGGAACGAACTCATGATGGACCAATCCCCGGCAATCAAAAAGACAATCAGCATTGTCTTGATCTTTGACCTGGACATCCTGGCCTTCTTGGGGCGAGGGTAGTTCGACGTGTGCCATTCCGCACTTTGCCTCTTCGTCTCCGGATCGTATTCAAAGACCCAACTTTCGTCCCCGGTAATGACGTCATCAAGGAAAGCGGAGTTGTCTTCGCAGGTGTCCAAAAGTTCTTGGCAGGTTTCGACGCGCGTCGCTTTTTGATCGTCCGTTAGCACTTTTGGCACGAGCTTCGCGCACACCTTCCTCATTCCTAAAGACTCGGACACAATTTCGTGAACAATGGTTTTCGTAATGTCTAATGTTTCGGAAATTAAACAGACACTTAGACGACGGTCAGTGTTCAACAAGTCACGCACACGTTTCACATTGTCGTCGGAACTGGAGGTTGATGGCCGTCCAGCGCGGTTCTCGTCGTTGACACCTTCCCGACCTTCTGCGAAGGCCTTGTGCCACCGGAAAATTTGCCTGTCCGAAAGACAATCGACGCCGAAAGCCTTCTTCAACATTGGAATGGTTTCCGCAGCACTCTTTTCCAGTTCCACACAAAACTTGATCGCCATTCGTTGCTCAAGCGAACGTTGCATTTTTTCTTGCACCGGGTCACTGTAACGACTCTCAAAGAACGAGTGATGCGACCGCTACAACGACCGGTAGCCAACTGACGCTTGTTGGATCTTGTTGCTAGATCCCCCCCACCACAATCCCAGCACGTAAAGTGCGGGCTGGCGCGTACAGTCTCGGGAAAAAAATTCACTGACATTACTTTCCGGACAAACCCTGTAGAATTGTTTTTTATGTTCCCTGCCTAAATGTTTCCTTTTTCCTACTGGTTACTTTCCATTCCTTCCTCTCTTGGTTATTTTAAATTTATAATGCAAATAAGAGGCACCTTATTTTATGTATAAAACATATGTTTAATAAATATACAATGTGTTGTGATTCGCCGTAATTTTTATAACGCACGGAGATGGCATTATCATAAGGCATTTATGATAAGGCATATTATATCTCTAGTTGTTTAAAACATTTCTAAAAATTTCGTATGTTTTTCCATATATACGTCGTTTGTTACTTCAAACGGATTACTTAGACGGATTACTTTTCAGTCGTAGTAAATGTAAAGGCCGGGATGGGGGAAAAAAAAAAAAATCCCCCCCCAAAAAAAAAAAACCCCTTTTTTTTTTTTTTTGTGGTGGGTTTTTTTTTTGGGGGGGGGGTGGAAAAAAAAAAAAAAAAAAAAAAAAAAAAAAAGGGGGGGAAAAACCCCCCGCCCCTTTTTTTTTTTCCCCTTGTGGCCCCGTGGGGGGGGTGAAAAAAAAAAAAAAAAAAAAAAAAAAAAAAAAAAAAAAACAAAAACCCCCCCCCCCCCCCCCCCCCCCCCCTTTTTCCTTTTTTTTTTTTTTTTTTTTTGTGGGTTGGGGTTTATCTTAAAAAAAAAAAAACCACCCCCCCCCCCCCCCCCCCCCCCCCCCCTTTTCCCTTTTTTTTTTCTTTTTTTGTGGGGGGGCCCCCCCCCCCCCCCCCCCCCCCCCCCCCCCCCCCCCCCCCCCCCTCTCCCCTTTTCTCTCACCCCCCTCCTTTTTTTTTTTTTTTCCTTTCCCCCCTAGGTTCCTCTTTTTTTTTTCTCCCTATCCCTCTCACCCCCCTCTCTCCTCTCCTTTTCTCTTTTTTTCCCCCCCTCCCCCCCTTTTTTTTTTTTTTTTTTTTTTTTTTTTTTTTTTTTTTTTTTTTTTTTTTTTTTTTTTTTTTTTTTTTTTCTTTTTTTTTTTTTTTTTTTTTTTTTTTTTATATTTTAAAAAAAAATATTTTATATTTTAAATTTTTATTATTTATTTTTATTTTTTTTTTATTTATTTTTTTTTTTTTTTCTCTTCACAGCCCCCCCCCTTGCCCCCCCCCCCCCGGTGTATTATTTTTTTTTTTTTTTTTTTATTTTTTTTTTTTTTTTCTTTTTTTTTTTTTTCTCTATATTTTTCCCCTCCCCCTCTTTCTCCCCTTTTTTTTTTTTCCCCCCCCCCCTCTTTTCCCCTTCCTCCCCCCCCCCCCCCCCCCCCCCCCCCCCCCCCCCTCCCACCCCCCCCCCCAACCCCTCCCCCAACTCCCAATCCCCAACATCCTCCCCCCCCCCCAAATTCCTCCCCCCCCCCCCCTTTATATTCCCCCCCCTCTGCTGATTTTATAGAAATCAAACAAAATGTGTGGAGAATCTACTTGTAGTTCCTACTTTCCTTAATATCATTTTTCTTCAAAATTTTACATTCATTTCCCTAAAAATGTTAACTAGTCTATTCTTGACGTTTTAGCCCGGAAACTGACATTTTTATCATACTGAAGTATGTGGAAAATGGAGGAAAACAATTATATACACTAATGTTATCTAATCAAACAAATATGGATACAAAAATAACCACACCAATTCACAAAGAAGAAAGAAAAGATGAATGTAAAAATTACAGGCCAATAGCACTTTTGAATACAGTCTACAAAATCTTATTGAACTTAATCAATAAAAGACACATGCCATGAAAATACTGCGAAACTACCAGAATGGCTTCAGACTTCAGACAGAAATAGAACTCTATTAAAAGGCAAAACATTAGGTAAACAAAAAAATAAAGATATTAATTTTCTTAATTCTCTTAAAAAGATATCAAAACTCTTATAAAACCCGTAATAACAAATACACTGGAAAGAGTAGCAATAAGTAAAAAGAAAGAGAAGAGAAGGCCAAAGAGAAAAATAATGAGGACCTAACATAACAATAGAGCGAATGATAAGACGCAGACACAGAAAAAGAACTTGAAAGAGAATTTATTATTAGACACGTCAAAGCACAGCGATTTCAATTGACATGCCACATAATGTGAATGAAACCCAAAGAAATGAAAAAGAAGGTAACAAAATGGATACATATTGTATCCAGAGGAAAACCAAGAAAAAGATGGAAATGTTTAATAGAACAAGAAGCAAAAACGTCAAGAATAAGAAGAAGACTGGAAGTCAAAATGTAAAAACACAAAAGAATGCAAGAAAATCACAGAGATGGCCAGGACCAACAACAAACCGTAAAACTAGGGAACAAGGGGAATTATCCACCTCAAGAAATTAGAAACGCTTTGGCGTTAGCCATAATCCTAAGAAGTGCACCGCTCGATGATAATGATGATGATCTAAAAAAATAGACAATTCATTTTTAACGAAGAACAGAGGCACGTTTCACTCGAAATTTGTTTTAGAAATGGCAATAGAATCAACGAGATATATTCGATGAGAGCTGCATATGAGGACTACAGGGAAGGTTTTCTAGACACTGTTATTGATTTCGACCATTTTCACCGGTCAGTAAAACGTTTCCTAAATATGTACTGGCAAACTGGAAGCATCAATCGGAAACGAGGAAGTGGCAGATCCAGAGTAGAGAAAATAGGGCAGAGAGAAACTGCCTTATATAGGGTGGGCCATGAGATGGGTTCTTTTTAAATTCGTTATTAAAACTACATCGTTGAATATTTTTAAATGATTGTTGCTTTATTCAAGAAAATATGCCTTCCCATTATTTATGAAACAGAATTTCAGTTACATGGCCGTCGCACCTGGCTTGGTAGTAGTTCATTCTTTTCACACAATTTTGCAGTACATTTTCGATTATTTGTGACTGTATTGCACGAATAAATCGATATTTTCCTTCAGTGCGTCAATTGTTTGTGGATCGTTGGAGTAACAACGGTCCTTAACATGTCCCCATAAAAAAATAGTCCAACCGTGTTAAATCTCAGCTGCGCGATGGACAATACGATCTCCAAAACGGCTGATAACACGGTTACCGAATTTAGTGTGCAAAAGGTCGATTTATCCACGACATGTGTTACACGTTACTCCATCCTGCGGGAACCAAAGCTCGTCCAAGTCCAAATCGTCCAATCGCGGCCACAAAAAATTAGTTAATATGTCTCTGTAACGCATTCCATTTACTGTAACGCTGTTACCATCTTCATTTTGAAAGAAGTACGGACCAATGATGCCACCACTCCAAAACCCACACCAAACAGTCACTCTTGCAGGATGCATTGGCTTTATCTAGGACTACGTGTGGATTTTCGAACCCCAAATCCTACAGTTCTGTTTATTAACATGTCCTCCAAGATGAAAATTAGCTTCGTCCGAAAAAATGATTTTGCGATTGAAATCGGCGTCATTTTCAAGCCCATACGGAGAAGTAATAACGAAGTGGATAATCATTTTCCTTTACCTCTTGAGTAAGTTGCAAGTTGTAAGCAAATAATCCGAGGTCTTTATGCAATATTCTCCTCAGATAAGTGCGAAGGATATTAAGTTGTTAAGTGTTGTGCTCTGTGACGAGTTGAGGTCCTTGGGTTTTCACGCACACTTTGGGCAACAGCAGTAATTCTTTCAGCTGTGCGCACCGGACGAGCACGTGGATGACTTCTGTTATCCATAAGCATGTCAGTTTTACGAACTTTCCTTAAAATTTTATTACACCAGGCGCTGACGGAGCTTCATTTCGACCAAAAATTTTTCTCAATTTTCTCACTGTTTCTGCAACACAACATTCATTTTGGAACCAATTTTTCAATAGTTCCCTATGTTGTTCAAACGCAAAACGATCCATTTCTTACAGCGAAGGTTAGACCACACATATATGTCAAATGTCAAGCAGTTTCGGCAATGTAGAAATAACACTCAGTTTAAAAAGAAACCAATACATGGCCCACCCTTTTCAACGTGTCAACGAGTTTTGAAATATGATTTGGAGCTCCATCCACATCCTCTGCAATCCACACATGAAATTCTCAAAGCGCACGAACTTTTAAGACTACAGTTCTACCAATGGTTTATTAACCATTTTTACAATAACGATGCTGTCTTCGAAAAAGTGTTTATACTGAGCGATAAGGCTTGGTTTCATCTTTTTCGGACTACGTTAATTCTCATAATATGAAACTTTGGAGTGCATACAACCCTCACTTTTATATTAAAACTTCACTACACTCATAAATAAAATTGGAGTGTGAACACATATTTTTTAAAGGTTGTATAATTAGTTTGAACACGCAAACCATATTCCCCCCTAGATGTTGCGATTTGACCACCTCTGAGTTTTTTCTCTGGCCGTATCTAAAAAATTAAATTTTTGAAACTCCCGTTGGCGATATGAAACACATTCATAATATCGAAGAAATTAATGGAACACCGTGGATACTGCAGCAAGTCATTGACTCAGTTAAAGAGCTCAAATGTGCATAAACATGGGCGGTCGTCATTTTTTTTAATAGTGTCTTATTTTTTCGAAAGTATAGTTGTTTGAGATGAAGTATTTTATTTTAATTTTTTATATACCAAGTACCCATGACATAATTTGACAGCAGTGACAAATTCAATGAGGTTATAAACTCAAAATTAAGAATAGAAGTACGTCTTTGATTGCTCGGCCAACTTTGATGACGTTTTTTTTTTTTAGATGGCTTGTTATTATCCGTTGAACTATTTAATATTCGTTACATTTAAAGTAAAGAAGTAACACTGGTTATCTTCAAAAACGGCTAAATGGTTGTTTGGGGAAAGGACCACGCACACAATACACAGGATTATGGATACCGGTTAAATTTTCCGGAGACGGACTATTTAGGGGTTTTTTAGGTCGCAGAATTTATTTTTCTGGTTTATTTGATCATATGAACCCTGGTAAGGGGGTGAAATAGGGGTTGTAGAGGTACGCCAGGCAAAAATAGCAGAAAAGTGCTCAGTTTTTAAAAAGAGTCCCTGAATAAGGTTTCTCGGCGCGATAATTAGTGAGTAAAAATTAATGTTTTGGATAAAATCGGTATGTAGAACCTTAGTAAAAAAATCGATAAAAGTACCGAAAACCGTTTTGCGGATTAAGGGACGGAAAATAATTTTTTTTCGTAAAACAAAAAAATAGCACGTTGTAGCTTTTGAAAAAAAACGAAAAAAAAATGAATTTTTAAGTGATCAAAAATGGTTCAGAGCTTTTTGCACAAAAACAATAAAAACCTATGAAAAATGCCCATTTTTTGAAAATCGGATTAAAAAGGGTCCTAATGGTCGTAGAAAGAAGTCTATGCGACCATTAGAACCCTTGTAATTCGATTTCAAAAAATGGGCATTTTTCATCGGTTTTTATTTTTTGTGCAAAAACTTCTTGAACCAATTTTGATCACCAAAAACTAATTTTTTTCGTTATGTCAAACGCTACAAAGTGCTATTTTTTGTTTTAACGAAAACAATTATTTTTCGTCCCTTAATCCGCAAAAAAACTGTTTTCTGCACTTTTATCGATTTTTTTTCTAAGGTTCCTACATACCGATTTTATCCAAAACATACACAATCCATTTCTACTATTTTATACTTAATTATCGCGCCGAGAAACCTTATTCAGGACTCTTTTTCAAAAAATAAATTATCTAGCCTGGACTAAGGGTGAAAAAGGCATATTTAAAATGGATCAGATTTGAACATTCAAAACTATTTCTTAGAGATTTTTTTTATCGGTTATTCTAGTTTCGGGTTCTATTTGATCTTATGCAACTCTTTAAGCTGATGAAATCGGGATTGCAAATGAGACAACAATTTTTTGTGGTCCATTTTATGAAAACCCACCAACAAACAGATTTGAATTTTCAAACCCACCCTTTTTTTAATATGTTATTTTCACCCTATACAATCCCTATTTCACACCCTTACAAGGGTTCATATGACCAAATAAACCAAAAAAATGATTTCTGCGACCTAAAAACCCCTAAAGAGTCCGTATCCGGAAAATTTAACTAGTATCCAGAATCCTGTTTTTTGTGTGCGTGGTCTTTTATTCATGAACATAAAACAAAAAAAATAGGTGTTGGCAGCGGGTGACTTTTCGAAAGACGAATCTCGGCCGCAGGCCCTGACGAACCCCATAACTTCGTAGCCGACGACAAACGGCAAGGTAAGCTATACGGAGTTAATTGCGATAGGCCAATGAGAAATAGCTGTATTAATTAATGATATACTGGGCTCCTATTTTCAAGATACATTGAGATTAATTGCGAGAACGGCGAACCTCAGACTATAACTAATGGTGAGGAGTAATGTAGAACGTTCACTCCAGACATGGTTTTTAGACAAACAATGTATTACGCGCCGTTATTGAAACTGGAAAGTGCGGTTTTATGGAGATTGTCCTTTAATTAATTTCTTCTACGGACGAGGGAGAAGAAACAGAAATATTTCTGAGAGCAACATTTCAACTAGTTAAAAACCATATGGTCAAGTTCACAATCGATTTTGCGTTAAGATTTATTGAAACAATGTGTTCTACAATAGTTAACGTGATTTTAAATTTCGATATTGAATACAAAAAAAATAACAGACATAATACGCTTGCTGATGGTCAACTCATGTACGAGGTGTGGCTATCAAATAACCGAACTGATGCTGCTACCAGCGCAGAGTTTGGACAAGTTTGAACAGAACTGTGTCTGGTGATACTCTCCCCATCCTGAGATCACTGGATAAGGCAGTGGGTCGCTCAGTGGACTGTAGCAGTTGTTTGAATTAGTCTACGCACCAGTGACGCGTCGAAAAAATATTAAGTGTTCAGATGGAGCAACGGGTTCTTTTAAAGTTTCTTGTTAAACTGAGGAAAACTTTTACAGCAGCTTATGCAATGTTCAAAGAAGTGTACGGGAATGAATGTTTATCCCGGACATAAGTTTTTGAATGGTTTAAATGGTTTAAAGAGGGGCGTGAAACGACCGAAGACGATCCGCGCCTCGGACAACCCTCAACGTCAAAAATGGACGAAAACATTGAAAAATTTGATAAATTTATCCCCGAGGATCATCGTTTAAGCATCCGAGGGCTTGCTGGAATAACAGGAATCGACAAAGAATGTGTTCGCCAGATTTTGCATGAATCGTTCAACACGAGCAAAGTTTGCGCAAAAATGGTACCAAAACTTCTCACTTCCCAGCAAAAGGAATCAAGAATTAACATTTGCGCTGACATTCTAAAGAACATTGACACCGATCAAGGCTTGTTAGACACGATGACACTGAATGGGACAAGATTCGAAAGTGTGGAAGCGGTTAAAGCAAAAGCGACGGAGGTTCTGAACCAGCTGACAGAAACGGACTTCCAGCACTGCTTTCAGCAATGGAAAAGTCGTATGGAGCGGTGCGGTGTAGAAATCGCCAAGGGGAGTACATTGAAGGCCAAAAAATTTGCTACTGTAATTGGTAACGAATAAAAAGTGTTATGACATCAGTTTGGTAATAGCCACAGCATGTATATAAAAATCAGTTCATTATACCGAACTGAGGCTCCGCGTAAATACAAAAAAAATTGTACAGGGTGTCCTAATTTAACGTTACACTGCTGATATATTTTGAGAAAGAAAGAAAACTCAGGCGCTGAAGTTATGCAGAATTTTCCAATGAATTTGAAAATGGATTCAGGTTTCAAATAGTAATGTGCGTCAATGTGTTTTTTTTTGATAAGCCATCTTTAATGACCTTTTGGTAAGCCCTAATCTTTGAACAGACACCAGGAAGGTAAAGTGCATTGTGGTAAAAAAGAAACCATACTTTCTTTTTTACTGCGGTCCTGAAACTCACGATCTGGGTCCAATCAACGCAAATTAGATTGATTCAGAAATTAACTCCAAGTTTCCGCAAACGTTATCTGGAATTACCTCTCACCAGAGCTTAAAAAGTATGGAAAAGAGGTAAAGGAAGACGAGAAGAAGATAGAAAAACATAGTTTTTGCAAGTGGAAATACTTTTTGTGTCCCCAATGTATTGTTTTCTTTGGCTAACAAATAAACAAGCTGCTAAATGTACCATCATGGAGACTACTCTCAAGCTTCAAAATGATGCATCGGACGAGAAACTGCAAATAGATCTAGGTTCTGCTATCTATCGATGTGTTTCATATGATATTCTATATTTAGATATTTTCCATCTGTTTATCCTTCATATCCAAATTTTTCAGTTAATATGTCTACAGTTTGATATTTCCATATAACAACATTAGTTTTTTGGGAGTATTTTCACAGGATACGCAGTCTACTATCCCAGAGGGGATTATGCACTATTGATGCATCAGTCTACTAGATGCACTGCGAGTTATAGTATTTCTAATGTGAATGTGAAGACATGAAAAAAAAAGCCAGATATATTTTCTAAAATTGCCAAGATCACTATACAAATGTTCTCCTTACTTCAGTAAACTGTTAGTTCGTGACGTCCTTAGAAAGCTAGTTTGGAAATAGTTAAAAAAAATACATAGATATAAATTTATAAGTTAGCATTAAAATAAGGCGTTTAAAATTGCTAGAAACAATAATTAATTAAAACAACTTTATGTATATCATTACTATATTTAAGAAAATATTGAAGAGCCGGCAACATGCAGCATTGACGCTGGAAGCACAAGTGAGCTACAGTGACCCAATTAGAGAATTTTGCATTGCATCGAATACGTTGGTTAGCTATTCATGCGGTCCACTGTGTCGTTAAAATGATTTACATTAGTAAGTCCCTTTTGTTTCCGCCAGTGAAGTGTTTGAATTTTATTTCAGTTAGGTTTATTAAAACTTTTCTGAATAACGAGTAAGTCTGTCTAAATGAGCACTATTTACAGAAAATTATATTACAAATAGTATGAGTTTTGTATGCAGGCTAATTTTAATCTCCTATATCGATTTGAATGAAAAAGATTATATCACAGTTTTCGAATTTATAAAGATATACAGTAAGCGGCAGCCTAATGCGTACATAGGTGGATATTAACAACATATTAAATGATACATTTTTATGCCATAGTTAGGTGAATTTACTTGGGCTGGCGCGGCTTGGTTTTAGTGGAGGTTTTTAGCGGAAATCTAAAGAGCAACGTTGCGGCGAATCGTAGCTCAGGGCAGAGTCGGGCTCAGGTCGCGATTATTGCAAAGCGATACACAGAAAATACATCGGAATATACATTAGTGAATATTCGAATAAACGTACTATGAAGCGTACTATTATACGACGGTGTTTAGGTGTGGTAATGTCAGTGGTCACGAAAAATGAAACTTAAAAGGACTTACCAATTAAAACTCATAAATTGTTTAATACAAAGAGTAACATTACTTTTTAACTAGCGTATGATACTTTGCAGGGCATATTTTTGCAACTTTTTTCGTCTTTTCTTAAACAGTTGCAGTTTTATTACAGCTGCTTTTGTGTTACTTAATTAATTTACCTTTAATCTGACTAAATATTAGAGTCTTCCTTGTCTCAAAACAGCGATTATGGGAGAAGGAATTTGGTACCCTGGAAAAACGAGTCTTCCTTCAAGGGCAGACCTGTTCGAAATATCCGTTTGGCAGTTATAAAAATTTGACAAGTAAGACTCGAATATTTTGTCGGTCTAAAATTGATGAAGTAAATTCTAATCAATTGTAAGGAAACCGCAATTGTCTAACAAGAGACGAAGAAAGCGATAGTGTACTGCTATCACCGACTTGTGATCTATGGCAACAACACGGATCCTCTATGCCCCACTTTTATAACTGGTCATTAAAAATCTAACTGTCATTATAACTTTATAACAAAATTTTATGAGCTTCCTGGATAAGTTATTTTAAGTGCCATGTTTCGGGACCACTAATATTACCACACCTAAATACGGCTCAATTTTGTAAAAGTTAGCCCCTTAGTTCGTTTTAATTTTCTGTGAACAATCGGTTTGTAATAATAATGACCCGAGTCCGCCTCTGTTGAGATTCGCCGAAATTTGACGTAATCACCATGTCCATGCTAACATGGACATCTGCGCATTTCAAATTCAAACTGCGCCAGCGCCCGGAGACTAGACGTTTGTTGTCTTTTGTTTAATTTATATTTTGTATTAGTATGCGAATAGTTGTTTGAAGGAGATGTACTGGAGTGTGTGTTTTAACTTACACACATAAATACGTAAAATCATTGGCAAATGACAATATTGAATAATAATTTATAAAAAGTTAATATGGGCCGAAGATTCGGCCCTAAAAAAGCGCGTTATTACAAGTCCGTACTTGCAAATAACAAAATAAACAGTTGAAGCAAGGAAAATAAATGCAATTATAGTAAATATTCGAATAGGCCCCTTCGTGATAAATATCCGTTTTTATTTTTATGAATGTATGTAGTGCTTCTACTATACGCTCGTAATAACGCACTTTTCTAATCAGGCACCAGACCAGAATAAAATATAAAATGGTATTTCAAATTTTAACTCAAACAGCCCTACTAACAGACCGGATGCCTTTCATACGCCTGCGCTAGCGACTAGATCGCGATTGGTTCTCACCTCATGTCCTGCTTCCATCTGCTTAATAAAGAAGTTAAACTATCAATTGCCCTTCATTCGGCTATGTACGCATTAAGGTGTGTATTCATTGCTCCGAACGAACCAAACGCGCCGCGCGCGCTGTAACAAATTTGTCTAGTCAGTACGTTGCGCCAAACAGGACAGAATGCGCCGAACATTTTCCGAGGTTTGTCGGTAAACGCGATTTGCGCAAAGGGAATTATTCGTTCGCTGGTGCTCAGTGGATACGGACGTTTGGTGCGTTTGCTGTGTTCGCTGTGTTTGCTGTGTTTGTCGCGTTCCGTTCTTGGCGGACAAGTAATTTATCGAAGAAAATGGACTGGAGCAGGGAAAAATGCCTTGAGCTTATTGATCAGTTTGAAAGGCAACCTGTATTGTGGGATCCTACAAACGGCTTGTATTTTAATAAAATTATAAAGCATGATGCGTGGGCGGTAATTGCCAAAAATATGGGATGCGCCCCAAATGATGTCAAAAAAAAAAATGGAAAGTCTTGGCTATTCTAGGACCTACTAGACATATTAGATTCTCAAAGTCTTCTGCAGCCCTCCTCGTAAAATTTTTCAAATGCATATAATCCAGGTCACTGAGTAAGGCCATATTTTTACGTCGCAAAAAAAAGGCGTATTGCCCACATTTTTCTTTCTTTTCTCTTCTTTTTAACGCTCGTTAAGGCATTTATAATTAAAAAAGCACCAGCGGCTACAATTACATCATCAGCATCCATGTCGACGAACACACAAACAACACTGATTACTGGTGGGAACGCAGCGAACACCGCAAACACTCCAAACAGCCCGAATTGTCCGCGCAAATGTTTGTTAGCGCGCGCGGCGCGTTTGGTTCGTTCGGAGCATTCTGTTGCAAATCAATACGCACCTTTAGGGTGCTGCTTACTGTATGCACGCCATTGGGCGGAGTTAGCCATCAAATTAATTAAAGATATATCTCTTCACATTCACTTTACAAGGACTATACATTCGTGGGTAGGTTAGTTCGTGAAATTACCAGTTGTTAGTTTCTCTAGTCCCTGGCGTGGCCTATTCTGGAAATATTTGAACGAGAATTAAAAAAAAATCCATTAACAAGGCTACTGGAATAATTATAATTTTATGTTACATCTCACATTATTCCATATACCTACATAATCTTGTAGCGTTGTCACTGAAAGCGTCACGAAATGTTCCCCAATTATAAATTAGTTACTTAACTGCTAACAATCCTGAGATCGTATCGAAATACATAATTGCGAAGTTTTCATCGCCTGACGCTTCGCGTATTGAGATATTTCAGGGTGTCATTACATTATATCAGTGCTGAGTTCAAAACCCCACCGACATCATTAATTTCGCTTTTATTGTCTGGAATTGCTGAGCCAGAAAAACGCCGTTTTAAATTTATCTTATTACGTTACACCTGCTTCCAAACTGATCTGTATAAATATATTTGAAATATATACCATTAAATATGTATGTAACAGAGGGATATAGTCCAATCAACGAGCGAAAGCCCCCATGTAAATTGGTCACTAATTGTTATCAGCAAACAAAAAAATATGGTCGTATAGAGAAAAAAATTCTAAGAAAGATAGCGTTTTTGGCGACTCGAGTTTTTAATGGCGAACATAACCAAAAAAAATCGCAGAAGTCAAAAAAACGTTTTTTTGCAAATAAAAAAAAGCTTCAAGTCCTACACAAGAAAGTTAAATTAGAAAGTTGTAGGTCTTAAAAATGCGCGTCGAATGAGATGTGAACGAAAAAAATCGGTTCATAAACATTTGAGAAAAATTTAAAAAAACGTCAAAATTCGCGTTTTCGTATTTTTGCTGTAACAATTCCAATTTTGTTTGAACAGACTTCTTGTTAACTAGAAATTCAGCCCAAGACAAGCGGACGTTTTCAATGACGTTTTCAAAAATCAACTTTTACAGACGCAAAAATGATCGTACAGAAACGATCATGGGTTCATTTTATTCGCGAAAACTTGTACTTTCATGCTATTAAAAAACCAAATTGCTTTTATTTAATTTTTTGCATAAAAAAATGCGTTGTAAAATTGTATCATTTTTTTCGAACCGTTTTTTTTCGAATAACTTTTTTAATTTTGGTTTTACATTTTTGGCCGTTGCATATTTGAAAAGTGCCATTCAAAACACGCGTTTAAAAAAAATTAAGGTCCTACGACCTCAGGGAGCCGAGATAATTATTTTTCTTTTTTTAATTCCTGACAGCGCTGTATACGTCCGATTGACTTCTTTTTTTACACGAAATGGATCTCAAATACCTTTACTTTCTTAAAAAAAAAATATTTCAAATCATTTCGCATAAATTAAGTTGACATAATTGTTTGCGAAAGTACAGCGCTGGTTGGGGCACGCGCTAGCCAATGCACGGCGACAGAGTGGAGGGACACTCCGCTTGGGCGTATCAACAAATAAACACGATTTCTAGTCTATCGCGCTCGCAAAATTATCTTTTCCTCAGCTTAAAAAAAATTATCTCGGCTCTCTGAGGTCGTAGGACCTTCATTTTTTTAAATGCGTATTTTGAATGGCACTTTTCAAATATGCAACGGTCAAAAATGTAAAACCAAAATTAAAAAAAGTTATTCGAAAAAAACCGGTTCGAAAAATGATACAATTTTACAACGCATTTTTTTATGCAAAAATTAAATAAAAGCGATTTGGTTTTTTAATAGCATTAAAGTACAAGTCTTCGCGAATAAAATGAGCCTACGATAGTTTCTGTACGATCATTTTTGCCTCTGTAAAAGCTGATTTCTGAAAACGTCTTTTTTTATAAAATCGTTATAACTCGAAAAAATAAATCTTTTTTGAATTTTTGAAAAAAGGGTAATTTTCCGCTTGTCTTGGGCTGTGTTTATAGTTAACAATAAGTCTGTTCAAACAAAATTGGAATTTATACAGCAAAACTACGAAAACGCGAATTTTGACGTTTTTTTAAATTTTTCTCAACTGTTTATGAACAGATTTTTTTTCGTTCACATCTCATTCGACGCGCATTTTTAAGACCTACAACTTTCTAATTTAACTTTCTTGTGTAGGACTTGAAACTTTTTTCGTATTTGCAAAAAACCGTTTTTTTGACTTTTGCGAATTTTTTTGGTTATGTTCGCCATTAAAACTCGAGTCGCAAAAAACGCTATCATTCTTAGAATTTTTTTCTCTATACGACCATATTTTTTGTTTGCAGATAACAATTAGTGACCGGTTTTCTCCCCGTTGATTGGGCTAATATGCACGTATGTAAGGATATAACAGAGAAATAGTTCTTTTCATAATGAAGCTTATTAGAGCTCACACTAGAGAATAAAGAAGATAACAAAATATCATTTTAAATATCTAAACTACAACGACAACAAATAAAAAATTGGTGTCCCACATACATTTCTAACTGGGTTTCAATTTCAATTTTTGATTTTGCTAGTATATCAAAAGTTAGTGGTTACTAATAAAATGAGTTGGGTTGATTTTAAAAACACTTTTTAGATTAACTCCATCCTTCAGCCCCGAAGTCACTACGCTGTGACTTAAACGGTTCACCGTCCACACCCCAAAAACTACCGAAAATTAAAAACCGCAAGTCTCTAGTATTTATAGTCCTTGTCTATTGAGTCAAAAAATATTGAAACCCTTAAGAATCTCGCGAACAGTGCCTTTTAGAGAAGAATGCATTAAACAAAAGGTTCAGAAAATTTCCCTGGCTTTCCATCGGTGACCTTAGATTTGACCTTGGCCTTGTCCTTGAAGGTCATATCAAAGTCACTAGAATTTTTTTAAATAGAACCCCCTATTTTTTATCATGGATTTGGAAAGAGCGGAAAATTTTACGTCCAGAAAGTCCAGATTTGGCGTTGGTCATGACCTTGACTATGACCTTGAGAGTCATATCAAGTTCACTGACGTTTTTAAAAAAGGGAACTTCTGTCATTTTTTTCGTGGATTTTCTGCTTCATTCAAATGAAGCAGTTAATTTGACATTTAAATAAGCTCTTGATTATGGCCTTGACTATGACGTTGAGAGTAATATCAAGATCTCAGACATAAAAAAATGGGTACCCCTATTTTTTATCGGGGATTTGGAAACAAAAGATTTGTTTAAATATGGTGTTGTTTATATGGTGTTGCTTATAACCTTAACTATGACCTTGACAATGATCTTAAGTCATATCACGGCACTGTCATTGTTTTAAATGGAAATCCGTTAACGGAGAACACTTCTAACACTTGCCTTAACTGGCCGGGATCGCTGTCCTTGCTTTCAGTAGCTGGGCTCATAACCCCTTGCCTTAATTAACCGGGATTACTAGCTTTGCCTTCAGTTGCTGGGCTCATAACTCCCTGCTTTAACTGGACGGTATCAGTGACCTTGATATGATTCTCAAGGACAATGACCTCCACTATGACCTTGATATGAATCTCAAAATCATAGTCGAGGTAATTGTCAAGGTTACGTTCATGACCGCATGTAAACGTAAAATATTTTTCCCATTCCAGATCCACGATAAAAAAATTAGGTTTCCCATTTAAAAAAATGTTAGTGACCTTCATATGACTCCAGGTCGTGGTCAAGGTCATGATCCAGGTCATGGTCCAGACCGCATTAAAACGTAAAATTTTCTGCTTCTTAAAAGAATCCACGATAAAAAATACGGATTTCCATTTAAAGCAATGACAGTGCCCTTGATATGAGTCAAGGTCATGGTCAAGGTCATAGTTAAGGTCATAAACAACACCATATTTAAACATATAATTTTTTGTTTACAAATCCCCGGTAAAAAATAGGGGTTCCCATTTTTTTATGTCTGAGATCTTGATATTACTCTCAACGTCATAGTCAAGTCATGGTCAAGGCCATAATCAAGAGCTTATTTAAATGTCAAATTAACTGCTTCATTTGAATGAAACAGAAAATCCACGATAAAAATAACAGAGGTTCCCTTTTTAAAAACGTCAGTGACCTTGATATGACTCTCAAGGTCATAGTTAAGGTCATGACCAACACCATATCTGGACGTAAAATTTTCCGCTCTTTGGTGAGAGGCGAGGGGACTCACAAAAATAAAGCACCTCGATTGTGAGAGGCAAGGGGACTCACCCAGGTTGAAATCAGTTTTTAACGACATTATGAGTTTTAGTGCATTACAATACCTTGGGTATATGTATTAATTTTGAATTTTTGTAGGAAATGAATTTTTGACCCTTTGGGAGGTGTAATAAAGTACTGGGGTGGGTTTGAAGGTGATTCTGGGGTTGAAATAAGTTTTTATCGATATTAACAGTTTTATTACACCGAAATATCGATGAATATGTATTAATTTTAAATTTTTATAAGAAATGAATTTTCAATCCCCTGGGGGGTAAATGGGGGTGTTGGAGAAAAAGTGGATAACTAACTCATTTTTATTGTGACACCTAAATACGTAATATCAGGAAGGTCTACCTTCTATACTGATTCTTTTTTTTTGTGGGCCTTTCTTTTTAACCTATTTGTAAAGTATGAGTTTGAGGTTATGTCAAAATCTAAGTGTGATGGGTGAATTCTGACCTCGGATTCGTTTTCAGCACACCAAAAAAACATACCGTATGGTACCTCAACTTTTAACTACAAGACTTTTTTGTGGACCTGTTATCAAACCCGTTTCCATTTCCAAAATTACTACATATAGTAAGCGTATCTGTGTATGTGTAAACCACCGTCTTTAGGCAACGGCCATGAGCCTTCACTCTAAAACCAGCGATTTTCATTTTTTAGATAACTACATACTACAAATTTCGTAGATTTGTTATTTTGTCATCTAACCTCACTTTTCGCTATCTCGTGCTCGAAGTTTTTTCAAAATTGTCAGCATATTGGTGGTCACGTGACGTGTCAAAATGTATTTCTAGTTTCTCGGACATTCAAAAGCGAGGCCCCAAAAAAATCTCGATAATACAAACTTTTTCCATTTGTTGTGAACTCTTTAGCCCTCACTGTATGTACTTGTACTATACAGGGTCGGAAAAAAAGTATGGAAACACCTAGGAATTCCACGAAATGGCTACAAAACGAAAAATGAAGGTCGTACGTATGGTAACTTTCAACGAGGAGTCCAATGGTGACCCTATATTTGACCTTGAAACTCAATATCGAGGTCATTTGAAGGTCAACTTTGGTTTTTTAATGGTAACCCACATTTTTGCCACAGTCGATGCCACAATCGAAAAGAGCAGGAAATGTCACGTTCAGATTTGAGTTCAAGGTGAGGAGGTCAAATTGGTTAGAAAATTAAAAATCAAGGTAGTACTCGGTGGTAACATTCAACGAGGAGTCCAATGGTGACCTCTATGGGTTGGACAGAGGTCAAACTACAGAAGCATAGGACATCAAGTAAATTTATTTATCGTAGAAAACTTTTTAAAGCCATATTCCTCCCTTCAGCATTACCCAGAAACAACGACATGGACGTAGAAGAATGTTGTTCCCTTCGGGGTGCTTTTTTCAAGTGAGTTCCGCTTGCCTCTCACTCCGGGGTGCTTTTTTTTGAGTTCCCCTTGCCTCTCACTTCGGGGTGTTTTTTTATGTGAGTTCTGAGGTTCCATATTACAGTAGTTTGACCTCTGTCTCACCCATAGAGGTCACCTTGAACTCAAATCTGATTACATATCTGAACGTGAAATTTCTCGCTCGTTTCAATTGTGGCATCAAAAATGTGAGTTGCCATTATAAAAAACGACCTTCAAATGACCTTAATATTGAGGTTCAAGGTCAAATCCAAGGTCACCATTGGACTCCTAGTTGAAAGTTACCATTAAGTACGACCTTGATTTTTCGTTTTGTAACCAATTTCGCGAAATTCCTAGGTGTTTTCATACTTTTTCCCCACCCTGTATAGCTAAACCATTGTGTATAACTCATTTTCATGCTTAATGTAATTTTCTGTGAAAGTAGTTTTTCGAAAGGATGTCTAAATTGTTTTAGATTTTAGAAAGGCGAATTGTAAATTTCCGTGGAAATTCAAATGGGGCTGATAAAACGTACGGCTAATTTAAATAGAAAATGACACGTAATTGGCGTAAAAATCTCCAGCAAAAAGTAAACAGGAAACGAAGCTTCAGCGTAGGTAGAGCGGCGAATTCGTATACTGGCAAAACGAATGTAATTTCACTGTTATCGGACAAGAAAATAGAGACCAGAATTACAATTAGGTCAGTTAGGTTGTTGCTGAATTTACATAAAAATGTTCACCGTGTAAAAACAGAACAGTTACTGCTCGTTCCAATTTAACCTTTTTTTCGTTTCGTTATTTTAAAAATTAGGAGCAAACCGAGCTTATTATATATTTCCATTTTTTTTATGTTTATATTATTATTAGAGCCAAGAAATCGCGCACTCTAACAACAGTGACAGTTGAAGGAATTTTCTTCGGAACCCACATTATATTTTAAGGAGTAATTATTACACCCAAATAGAAGGCAATACTAGTAAAAAAAACTTCAAATGAAAATTGCCGCATCAAATTTGAAAAACGGTTTACTCACAAGAAAGTCTTGGTAATGGCTTATAAAATATTTATGATTTTTATCCACAATTATTAAGTGATGTATAAATGTATGTAAATGTATAAAAACCTATATATTTTGAAAATATTTTGTCGTTTCCAAGTTTTTGAGGTGAGGCTGATATTTTTTTTGAGTTTCATTTGAAGTTTTTTTTGCTTTTATTACATTCTTTTTTAGTTTATAATCACTCCATAATATATAGGATGCTTCACGGTGAGTGGCATGTTAAACGTTTCTGGAGAATTAAAAATGATATGAAGCGGAAAATTTGTTTGTGGGGGTTTTCGGAGATGACCTATACATATAGGTATCTAAAATAATGGCAACTTTCTGGCACTTCCGTTTATACACGAAGTAAGCAGTAACTTCATTATTTTAAATGGGCTGCTATATTTTTGTACCATATTTTGCTGTATAGTGTGATATGGGTCTCGTGCTTCCTTACGTAAATACGAGAATTTTTACTTCTACCAACAGTAACTAATACCTATGTCCCCTTAATACGGTTCTGTCATGGTCCGAAAATGTCTCGACTCTCTATTATACTTGGCAATTCATATAAAAATGTAGAGATCAGGGTTCCCAGCAATTTTGAAAATCAAATTTGCCGACTGGATTTCATAAATTGGGAATAACAAAATTACTTTAAAATATGTACCAACTTAATCATTTATTTAATACAGATTTCATGTACCGGTATACACTTTTTTATTTAGAATTAAAGTACGTAAAATATTTGAAATAAGTTAGATTATAAATGTCCCCTTAATACGGCTCTGTCATGGTCCGAAAATGTCTCGACTCTCTATTATACTTGGCAATTCATATAAAAATGTAGAGATCAGGGTTAACAGCAATCTTGAAAATCAAATTTGCCGACTGGATTTCATAAATTGGGAATAACAAAATTCCTTTAAAATATGTACCAACTTAATCTTTTATTTAATACAGATTTCATGTACCAGTATACACTTTTTTATTTAGAATTAAAGTAGGTAAAATATTGGAAATAGGTGAGATTATAAATGTCCCCTTAATACGGTTCTGTCATGGTCCGAAAATATCTCGACTCTCTATTATACTTGGCAGTTCATATAAAAATGTAGAGATCAGGGTTCCCAGCAATTTTGAAAATCAAATTTGCTGACTGGATTTCATAAATTGAGAATAACAAAATTCCTTTAAAATATGTACCAACTTAATCTTTTATTTAATACAGATTTCATGTACCAGTATACACTTTTTTATTTAGAATTAAAGTAGGTAAAATATTGGAAATAGGTTAGATTATAAATGTCCCCTTAATACGGTTCTGTCATGGTCCGAAAATATCTCGACTCTCTATTATACTTGGCAATTCATATAAAAATGTAGAGATCAGCGTTCCCAGCAATTTTGAAAATCAAATTTGCTGACTGGATTTCATAAATTGGGAATAACAAAATTCCTTTAAAATATGTACCAACTTAAACTTTTATTTAATACAGATTTCATGTAGCAGTATACACTTTTTTATGTAGAATTAAAGTAGGTAAAGTATTGGAAATAAGTTAGATTACATTTGAAATTGGTTTTTTTTCTGACCCTTGATTCAAAAGTGTCCCGCGAGACTTAGTCGTACCGTGTACAAAACAGTTAAATACAATGTGTTGTGTTGGCATTTAAATATGTTGGTTGGCATTTATAAATATTATGGTAAATACAACATTTTATATTTTAGAAAATAATTATTGGCATTCAGTAACAGTTTTCCAACATTATCTCTCTTTTTGCTTTTAAACAAAATCTATCTAAGTACTTAATCTTTTATTAATACAAATTTCATATACCAGACATACACTTTAGAATTAAAGTAGATAAAATATGTTACATTATATTTGTAATTTTCTAAAATGAGATTAGGAAGTGTCAAGATTACTTGACTTATTTTATTTTAAAAATGAAAATAATTAGTGTACAAAACCATTAAGTACAAAAAATAATAAGAAAATTGTGTGTTGCTTGGCACTTATAAACATTATGGTAAAAATAAACTTTTATATTTTAGAAAATAATTATACAAACCTCTTGGCATTCAGAAGCAGTTTTTGACATTATCTCTCTTTTTTGCTTTTAGACACAATTAAATTTTAGAAAATGTACAAATGTTTTTATGGAAAACGAGCAGTAACATATGTTACTTTTATGCTGCATAAATAATTTCTTGCAACTTCAGATATTGCATTTTCGTTTCAAGTATACATACATATGTAGTTACATACATATGTATGTAAAATTATAAGGTCCATATTGTTACTGCAAAAATCCGTTAAGTCCAAAAAAAATTATTGTTGAGATATTAACATCTTTTTCAAAGGAAAAATCTGCTTTTTTCATCAAACTATTTAATTCAGGAACAAAAAAGCTCAGTTAAAGGCAGTATAAATTGCATTTTAATTATTCTTATTATTCTAGTTACTAGTTTTTGGCTTAATAGTTCAGATAGGTACCTATCTCTAGTTTGGTCAAATATGGACTTAAAGGGTTTTTGCAGTAAGCCCACAAATTATGTAGTTACATATATGTATGTACCTACATAAGGTAAAATTATATAAGACCGCTGATATAAAACGTGTCCATGTTGTGATAGTATGAGGAGATATTAAGGGTGCAAAAAAAGGAATCACTTACCTGGGCATACCGCAAAACTGTAATGTACATAAAACAAATCGATGACACACTTCAGTACTAAATTCGGACATATGTATGTATGTATGTATGTATGTATAAAGACCGCACTGTTTAAAATTACACGTTTTTTCTTTAAGTCACAACATACACTTAACTATAACCACTCAAATATAGCACCTCTAGACAGCTATTCAGACATGTTGCAATAATACTGGGAATACGCCTTCCCAGTCTGTCACGCGTTTCACTGCACACCTGCTAGAAAAGTATATCCAGTTAATTCTCATTGGTCGACAAACACGTAATCGTCACCAATAAAATCGGAGCAAAGCTTCTAGGAAGCATTTCTGCAAACTTGAGATGGGAAATGTTGTTCTTCTTGTGGAATGTTACTATTGTTCCCGTTCCGAAATAATACAGTTTAGAAATAACTAGGTATTTCTAATATCGGTTGTAACCAATAAATACAAAATAAATTGTATATAATCATTCAAATATTTATGCAATTGAATCCGTTGATAAGTTTCAATTAAGGCGTTTAATAAATGGCTTTATGAGAATAGAAATACATACATACATACATAGGTATAGTCGTTCTTATTTTAATTGAAAATGATAAATACGCCTGGGGAACAAAAAAACGGTGCAACTTTAGGATTCCATGGGCGTGCATATATCTTTTATAAATTCGAAAATTGTGAAATAATTTTTTTCATTCAAATCAATATAGGAGATTAAAATTAGCCTGCATACAAAACTCTTAATATTTGTAATATAATTTGCTGTAAATAATGCTCATTTAGCCAGACAATCTCAAAAAATTGTCTGTGTTAATAAACCTAGCTGAAATACACGTCACTGGCTCCTTAAACACATGGAATTTCTAAAGTCGTAAATCATTTTAACGACGTCGTAAAAATTTTATGGCACAGTGGACCGAATAAATATTTGGATGTATTACATATAAAGCAATCCTATAGTATACTGGTCGACATTTGCTGGTTGCCGGCATCGGTGTTGCTGGCATCGCGTTGCCGGCTCTTCAAAATTTTCTTAAGTATAGTAACATACATAAAGTTGTTTTAATTTATAATTATTTTTTCCAGCAATTTTAAACGCTTCATTTTAATGCTAATAAATAACTAATAAATTTATATCTATGTATTTTTTTTTATATTTCCAAACTAGCTTTCTAAGAACGTCACGAACTAACAGTTTACTGAAGTATGAAGTATACTTGTATAGTGAGCTTAGCAATTTTAGAAAATATATCTGACAACCTTGCTTTTTTCTACCTATTTTCAATTTAAAATGGAAATAGAGTACATACCTGGGAATAATACGTTACCTATATATGTAGGTATATTATTTTCCAACGAGTATTTCATATGTAATGAACAGGTATTTCTTAAAGAAAAACTGGAATGAATTATACTACTACTAATTATACTACTACTACTACTAACTATAACAATATGGAAACTGAAAAACAATATAAATAGTATATTATTTAAGGTATTGTTTTAATGGTCCGAGAGTGATTTTTTAAACCAGTCACAAATATGTATGTACATGTACATATGTACTAGGGTTCGAACCAACTGGTGCTTTGTGCAACTTAACGATATCACCAGATAATTTCCCTAAAATATTCCTCCGGGATTGGGAGTTTGCGGTGATCTTTCCGTGACGTATTCCAAGACGTGTCAAAAGACAAAACTTCTCTTATAAATTTAGTATAATTCGTGTTTATGTATATCTGAAACTCGGGGGCATAGTTTTGCAACTGGCATTTAAAAGTTTAGTTAGGTACATGAGTAATTGTAACCTTACACCTAGCTTATTGTGAAGATTTTACAGATAATTTTTGGATTATACGAAATAGCTAATTAGACGCTATTTCCGAAATGTGAAACTTGAAGAAAGGTTTCAATTACCTACCATTCATTTTTATATTAAGAAATAAAATAACACAATTAAAACCAGACATTTGCATCCTCCCTATTTAAAAATCCTTAAAACATTGTTTAGTCTACGTCCTAAATAACAATTATTTTTTGCAGGAACACCTCATCCCAACCTGTTTTATCGTCATGGAAATACGAACGGCCTTCCACAATAAAAATGCACCAATCGGTTGCCATGTTATTCAATATGACAGCAAGAAGTAGCAGGCGGTGTAAAAAGTTGTGATAACGACGAGGAGGGGTACCTACCTACAATATGCGTTTAATAGTGTCTAACTTGTGTTTGTGTCAGTGCGGTGCTAATTTATGCATATAAATTATCTGTTTTAAGGTAAAATAATTAATAACTAGATAATTACTTGTAACTAACTGTGTTATACTCGATATGACTCGATATATTATAGTAATAATTTTATTGTTAGTTTGCATTTAATAAGTCAACAATACTGAATCGTTTTGTTACATACTATTTTTTACTTACAGTTTATTTAGTATGAAGTATAATACAAAACAAAAAACGAACGACAATAAAAAATGTTTAAAAAACCTAAGGAACTTACCAGAAATAATTATTTGTCCCGATGATGGCAAAATTATTCACCAATGTTTTAAATACTTACATTTTATGTGTTTTCAAATTATCTTTGTTATTAACAGCCAACCATTGTATACGATAAACGTGTTTTTTGTTTTCTAAATTAAGGATTACTTCCACATTTACGTTTTGGAGTGGATGCAGAAATATAATTGATTATTAAAAAATAATTAAAACTTTTTGGTTAAACAGGGTTAACAAAAAATATTTGAAATAAAATCTTTTCTTTAAAAAAAGTCGTCATCCTGTACTTCTTGGTATCGGTTTCTTATGTGCTATACCTCTGTATCTGTTAACGTTGTGTTGCACATATTTTAAAAAGGATTTTTAAAAACAAACTGGTTAGAATTTTGAAAGTAATTTTATACCTACACAATAAAAATGCTTAATATTTTGTACTACAATTTTCACCATCACGTAAGTTAGACTATTATACTCCTGTATAATATATGTCTATGAATTAGACCTAAAATTTTCTTTTTTTTTTTGTACATTGTGTTCCACGCTCTAAAGTTTGTTTTCATAATCAACAAATTCACGAACTGATTAGAATTTTACTTAATCGGGTGGTGTACAGCTGTGGAAGATATAAGCTGTAATTTATTACAAAAATATAAATAAATAAATAGAAAATGAAAACTAATATTGTTTATCAAACACTGTCCTCCAAAAAAATTGCACCTTAAGGGAATTTCCTTTTTTATCAAAAATTGTCATGCCCATTAGTCTGCATGAATTTTGATCAAGAAAATGCGAAACACGTGGGTTCTATCAAACCCGCCTATACATATGTCATTTGAAATTTTCATTATTTTGGTAAACATGGTAAAACGTTTGTACCTACTTCCGTTAAGATGTTATAACAAATTTACTGATACTGTTTTTTTTTGTTATTGCTTGTTGAGGTAAATTATATAAAAAAAATAGTTACTGTGTGTAATTTATAGAAATAATGTATGGAAAAACATGTATTCTTAAATTTAGATCTTAAAATAAAATGGAATATCAAAAGAACATGAACTCAACTACAATGTAAAAACGAGTATTTTATTAAAAAAAAAAGACGAAAAAAAGTGTTTTTTTTTACTTGAAACTTCATATATCTTAACAGATATACAAAAAAATCCGTACAGCATTTTTTATATTTTTAATAATAAAACATTGTATATGTATTGGTCGGATTTCCAATTTGGTATGACCAGTGTGTTTGGATCTTTTTTTTATGGCACAAACATCAGTTTTTGATAAAAATGTATGATACAAAAAAATCTCGAAATAAAAATTAACTTGTACATTTTGACAGTTTTTTTAAGGGTACAGAGTAGTATTTTTTTGTATCTTATGTTACATTTCTTGAACGCTTAAAATATTGGTACACTTTTGCATTCTAACAAAACATTTTTGAGCTAATAGTAGGTACGTATTTTTTCTGAGAATAGAAATAAAATTAGAATCAAAAAAATACATACAGTTAAGTAAAGACATCCTTATATTTCCATAATTAGAGGTTATGTAAACTGTCAGGAAAATAAAATTAGGACATAATTCTCATTCACATACCTAGTTCTCAGAAAAAAAGCCTATTCAAATACCCGCCCAAAAACCCATATAGGTATAGTCGTTCTAATTTTAATTGAAAATGATAAATACACCTGGGGAACAAAAAAAGCGGTGCAACTTTATAATTCCATGGGCGTGCATATATCTTTTATAAATTCAAAAATTGTGAAATATTTTTTTTTTCATTCAATTCAATATAGGAGATTAAAATTAGCCTGTATACAAAACTCTTAATATTTGTAATAGAATTTGCTGTAAATAATGCTCATTTAGCCAGACAATCTCAAAAAATTATCTGTGTTAATAAACCTAGCAGAAATACACGTCATTGGCGCCTTAAACACGTGGAATTTCTAAAGTCGTAAATCATTTTAACGACGTCGTAAAAATTTTATGGCACAGTGGACCGAATAAATATTTGGATGTATTACATATAAAACAATCCTATAGTATTCTGGTCGACATTTGCTAGTTGCCGGCATCGGTGTTGCTGGCATCGCGTTGCCGGCTCTTCAAAATTTTCTTAAGTATAGTAACATACATAGTTGTTTTAATTTATAATTATTTTTTCCAGCAATTTTAAACGCTTTATTTTAATGCTAACTAATAAATTTATATCTATGTATTTTTTTTTAAATATTTCCAAACTAGCTTTCTAAGAACGTCACGAACTAACAGTTTACTGAAGTATGAAGTATACTTGTATAGTGAACTTAGCAATTTTAGAAAATATATCTGACAACCTTGCTTTTTTCTACCTATTTTCAATTTAAAATGGAAATAGGTACCTAGTTTTTTATCCCCAGTTTTTGGAGAATCGCACAAAAAAATGCTGACAGGTGGTAGTAACTAATAATTAATTTTATTTCAGCATAAAGACATACTTTTAATTACAAGAGGATGGTTTTAACTTCAGACATTCACAGGGGCCTTTGACGATACCGCTAAAGAGGTAGCAGATAAAGGTATGTATATTACTATTTTTTTTTTGACATACGTAATTATTGTAACATTAATATACTTTTAATTTGCTAAGAATGTTATGACATTATTAAATAGCTTGTCAAAACCCCAGATCCTTACAACTGGATCGACGCAATGCTAAAATCAGTTACAGTTACCCCAGCAATTAAAAAACGCCCATTTTATAAAAGGTATAACTATAATCTGAAATTTCAACCATTTGTTTTATTGCAGGTAGGTCCCGAACGAGCAGGAGTAGCATATCAAGGTAAGATGTTATTTTTTTTAATCTGGACGTTTTAACAAATAAATACAGGGTATCCCGTTTAACTTGACAAATCGTAATATCTCGAAAAATATATATCGGACACAAAAAAATTTGCAATAAAATTTGTTCGCCTCAACCCCCAGCCTCACCCCCGGCAATGGGTGGAGAGGGAGGCAATTTTGGAATTTCAAATGGGAACTTCTATCTTTTATTACACATTCGAATTCTACGCCACAAAATAATTAGATTTTGTCCGAAACCGTTTTGATTCGATGTTTTTCCCGAGAATTACAAAAAAAATTTCTTGCGTTATTTCTAGAGTAATTTCTTGCGATTACAGCGCCATCTATCCCTAATAAAAAAAAGTTTCGGACGTAGCGAAGTATAGCGTAGTATAGCGGAGTATAGCGTAGAATTCGAATGTGTAATAAAAAATGGGAGCCCCCGTTTTGAAAGTTCAAGCTTATCCCCTGCCCCACAACAGAGGGAGGGGGTGGGGGTCGAGTTTGGATGGATTTGGTTTGGATTTGGCTGGATTTGGTTTGGATCATTGGATGCCTTCACTCATCACAGACAAACAAATTTCGTTACTAACTTTTTTAATCCGACGTGTAATTTTCGAAATATTACGATTTCTCTGCTTAAATGGATACCCTGTATAATAGTACGAATATTGCGATTTTGTAAAGAAATTCGTGTAAAGGAAGTGTGAGTGTAATACGTGATTTTTAATAAACTGGTTAAATCGTCAGGTGAGTAAAAAAACGTGCATAGTTATTCTATAAAGTATATGTCTGTATTTGCCATACAGGGTATTAATTAATGTGATGTACTTATGATAACCAATTTTAAATCCAAAAGTTTATATACACATACATATGTTCGAAAGCTATTTATTCGTTATTATAGAAAATTATTTGATTCTTTGCAGTTATTTGTACAAATAAAATACAGAACATCTATTGATGCAATTAGTTGTCTGATATAAATTCTGGAATTTGGTAATAATTAAATGCAATAATTATTTTTATGAAAAAAAGAATGGCCTTCGTTTTTAAATAACATTTTGGTTAGCAAATACTTCGAAACGATAAAAACAATTTATTTTGTTGTTTGGAATTGAATGGTACTTGATAATAAACTAGTGTATTTTTAATGTATTTTAAACAATTGCGTAACACTTTTTTTTGTTAAAATTGTAATGCAGCTTTTAACAATGGCTATGCCAAACCTAAATAAGTTCTAAAATCTTAGTTCTAAACCATAAGTACCAAAATTTTATGTAACATCGCAAATAAAACTTTTTTAGCAGAAACTGAAAAAAAAAAACATTACCGCACTGTATATTATTTTGAAAACCAAACATTTTTGCACATGTGTTTACATGAACATTTCGGCTTTCGAATATCCAGGAATCACACCTTAAAATAAGTACATAATATTAAGTAACACCCTGTATATTTCACTATTAATGTTAATTCTTGATTTACTTATGTCTTGGTAGGTAAATTGGGGTGGAGGACAGCACAAAGTAGACAGGTTTATATTTTTTTAAAATGCCGACGTTTCGACGTTTTATTGACGTCTTTTTCAAAGCTATTTAAGTCAAACATTTTGCATAGAACCCATGCTTTTTGATAATTATGATCAAATGATATTGTCTCGGGTATATACATTCACAAATAATTTATTGAGTCAATCCTTCCATTGATAGCTAAAACAAAAAAAAATACAGTATTTTAGCTGTCAATTGAAGGTAGAAATGTCGAAACTTCGGCAGTAAAAAAAAACTAAACTTGTCAACTTTGTGCAGTCCTCCACCCCAATAATTATCTACCAAGACCCTGTATATTTTAAACATTTCCGATTGTGAAGTTGTATTGACAATATTGACATTAAATTCTAATTAGAATGGATCTCCTAAGTGAATAAAATAAGCCGATGAAATATTTGAAATAGGCAAGGCAGACATAATATTTTTGTGAATAACAATATGCTACAATTTGCTTATTTTTGTAATATTTTCTAGGTGATGATGTACAAATTGAGGAATTGAACACCTTTGTGTATGTCAGATTTTCCTAAAATACATAAATATTTGGTAACATCTAAGTAAGTACATGTTAAAACAACTGATATGGCATTAGTGAGGAAATATACTATACTAATTAGGGTCGGGAGAGTGTGCCATAGCGCAGTGTAAACTGCGTTCAACTATCCAAAGCTCCCGCATGGGACCGGCATACTACGGTTCACACAGAATACCAGCGCGTGATCAAGCGCGGTCAGTGGCGTACGTATGCACGGGCAAGCAATACACACGTATATAATTTATAAGGCTCTTAAAAAACGGTTTATACTTTAATTACCATAGAGTTGTATAGTGCCGACCCTGCGTTATGGTGCACATTTCCGGACCCTAATAATAATAAATAGCGTCAACTCATACAACTTTGGCAACCCCATACAATTATATGCCACACACACATTTTTTGAACGTTTGCATGCTCTAGTGTCTTCTGGAGTGAAGTTATGAGTTTGGGAAAATTCAATTCAATCAAAAGTGTAGCGCGATAGCAGAGATGCAGTGTCACCAATACAACAGGCTTATCAGTGAATCTCAGTGGCAGTGACATAATGGTTATCAGTTTCCCGTTTTACCAGTTTTGTGATTGTCCAGTGAGTCTCATCTGGCTACACCAGTTGTAATTAGTTCACGAATCTGATAAGTATATATATATTGTACCCTATAATTTCAGCTACAAATTACCAAATTAGGCGTTTTCAAAAGTGCATTATTTTCTACGCAACGTCAACAAATATCAAAAATGGTAACAACTTTATGCCACCAACTTTTCCCCTTTCATGGATTGAAATTAAAGGTTTTCTTGTCTTTTGTTTTTTTAGTTGTCTTTGCTTTCTTGCTAAATTGCCTTTTAGCCAAGACTGAAAGTTTTTAAAATTTTATTTTGCAAAGTTTATGAAGGTCACTCTTCAAGAAGAAAATATTTTCTACATAGTTACCTAATGTATTGAGCCTTTGAACTTCCTACCGTTATGGTATTTTCTACTAACATTGTGATTTTTTCTAAGTAATAACCTTCGTTAAAAACTTTTTGAGTGAGAAAACGTTTGTAAAGATTACTCATCAGGGGGAAAATGTTATTTTCTACATAGTTACTGTATTTGAATAAAAAAAAATAAAGAAGGAACTGTTTTGCATTTCTTTGTATTGTAACGTTTCCTAAAAAACTTGGAAAATTTTCTTAGTCCCGTAGCAAAGTCAACATGTCGAATAACAAGAAAACCATTACAAGTTGCCGTTGGTCGATTATCATATATTTTCAAGTTTAAAGTCTAGTTAAAAAAAACGGTGGAACATTGTTTTACCCTCATGGGGTACAAAAATGTGCCACAAAAAAATTCCCCTCTCTCCTCGCCTACAAGATTGAATTTTTACCATCATAGCATTTGATAACTGAAATGTGTAGGTATGTTCGGTAAAAATTTCATTAAGGTACGATGCATAATAAAGTAATCACAGTTAAAAAACTTCAAAAGTGGCTCAAAGTTGTATGAGTTGACGTACTGTTTATGATCAAAAAAAACAACGAGATGGAGGTGTGTGGTCTATTCTGTGTAAAAACTCCAATACGTTTTTCAACTTCAACTTAAAGGTATAGCACAATTGTAGGTAATCATGCTTGTAACTACCCATTAGAATTTTTTTTCAAAAATATTTTTTTAGCCATACCTATCACCTGTTGGGATATACGTTCTTATTTTGATATAAAGAAGCTAGTACATACATGCATGTCTTACGTTGGAAAAAATCATTGGCGATTTTCTGAAGATAAAGGAAAGAAAAATATACGATTTAAGTAAGCAAGTAAATAAAAATCTTGAAATTTTCTAAGGATTAAAAAAGGAAGCAGCTGGGCTCATACAAAGGAATTGGATTTGGGTGAGTACCTACATACAATCAGCAGCAAAAGTATTCACACACCCACCTTTTGAAGGTTGTTTAAATTTTGATAATTTTGCATCTTATAGGTTGCAGCCTTGGAATTCTGCGTCTAATAAGCCCAAGTATAAGGTGATATCTCGTGTATAAACAGATTGCTAAAAAACGTAAAATTGCGAAGTTTTTAAAAAACCGTGAATAACTCCGAAAACATTAAATCCATTTGAAAGTTCTTGGACTCATGTTAAAGGGAAATCTTCAGAGTATATATCTGACCGACTAAGCCATTTTGAAAAAAAAAAGTTGAACCACAAAATGTCATAAAAATTCAAAAATAATATCCCTCTAGAACTCAAATTTATTTTGTGAGAACTCACATTAACATACACTTTTTTTTTATTTTCATGAACACTGATTTCCATGAAAAATACAGTAAGGATAAATATGGCAATTTTATTGTTTTAGCGGTATATGTTCACACAATCGATATATCACCTTCAACTTCAGCTTATTAGACGCAGAATTTCACAAGGTGTAATCCTGTCAGAAGCAAAAACAATCATAGATTATATACTGTATTATGTAGTACATATAAAAATTGTCAGAATTTAAGCAACCTTCGAAAAGTGAGTATGTGTGAATTCTTCTCTCTTTCGAAAAGTGGTTTTTGTAATCTTTGCTGCTAACTGTAAATATAATAGTGACATATTTTATATTTTATAGTGGTATTAGAAAAAACGAATCAATACTTCGTTCTCTTAGAATGCAGCTTAGTGGTAACAAAATTTCTGTTTTCAAAAATAGATGCAATGCTAAAAGCTTGTTTTCTTTAGAAGTGTTTTTTTAATTGTAGAAAAATAGATATCAATACCTATAGAATTTCAGTCAGATGATTTTACGTATTTGAATAGAATCACATTTATTGGGAGATCGCTTTACATTTAAAGAAAAATATATTCTCAGAGATAAAATTTAAACATCACTTTTACACCTATTACTAATAATAATAATAATAATAATAATAAGGTGGAGACGTACGCCCTAGTAATATCGGCAGAGGGAGTAATGACGACCAGATTCGCCAAGAACATCGCGACATTAGGACTACCTTATAATATCGTTAGAAATGGCCAAAAGGCAATATTGTTACAAACATGTCATATTGTAAGAAAGGTTTTGGGATAGGATGAATTTCCTCCCCTCGCCTGAGCCTAATTTCTGCTGGAGGTGGGGATGAGATATCAAGCCATCACTGTCTGCAACTGGAATGGGTGAATGTTTCCCAGCGTTTACGCTGAGAAGTGTGACTATAAAGTCGGCGAAATAATAATAATAAACGTCTTTATTTACCGGCGGTTTAGTACAAAAATACTACCCTTACACTTAACCCAATTACTATTTTAACCTTTATGCTTTATGTTTTAACAATAAAAATGTTTGTTGCATAGGAATACAAACTAATGTTTAATAGTTGAACAACTGCATTAATATTTACCTTCTCCTTCTAACCAAATTATATAAATACAAAACTGGAGACATTTCTTTATGTATGAACCAGACCATGCCCCTTTATTGAAATTATATGATAAAGCCATCCCTGGGATAGTCCAAGGAAAGTTAAACATTTCCTGGAGGGTTTTATAATAATAAATTGTAATCTAATCTGCAAAATTATATAAATACTGCCGACCTTAAATGATTAATGTGGATAAAAAACTTTATTACAATGTAGGAAACATTTTTACAGACTGTAATACATTTTAATTGACAAATCATAATTTGTGGACTTATGGATCATTTGGATATTATATTCATATTAACCAAGAGCAAAACATGTGAATATGGTAATGAAGAAAGAGATATGAGATCACAATGGTTCTAGTTAAAATAGCTGGTAAGAGATTTTCTTAAATAGGGGTTTTATTTTCTCATTCACGTAATGGAATGAATTTATAGTATTATTGAAAACCGTTTTAGATCTTTGTTTAAATGTACATTGAATATTCTAAAATGTCGATTTGAAAGATTGTAAAATTTCTATATACACTCGAACCCCTCTTATTTCACCTTCGCTTAAATCACATCCTCTGTTATTTCACCACGTTTCCCCCTATTAGGTCGCGAAACCGTCCCGGTTAAGTCGCCGCCTGTAAAAGTTTTAGAACTACGTTTGGAAATTTGATTCTCGCATGAATATGTACAATTTTTATTGAAAAAAAAAAATGATTGTGTAATACATTTATTGATTTAAAATAGGTTAGGTGTCTTTTAAAAATATTTAATCTTTAAAATATTCATTCAAGTGGAAAATTGAACTTTGTCACGCACGACTGGGGTATACTTACATTGATTTTTCGTTCAGTTGGCTCATTTTTCGTTATAACAAGTGCTGTGGTATATCTCTAAATATTTATTTTTGCAGTTAAAACACAAAAAAAGTTGAGGTTATGATCGCGACTTAAGAGAGGCAAAATTTCCCGACTTAAGCGAGGTAATGATGCACGGATTTGACGACTTAAGAGGGGTTCGAGTGTATTGTAACGAAATGTAGAGCTGCTTACAGTTTCAGATAAATCTACTAATAGGTGAGAATATTAGCATTGGATAATATTTTTCTTTATCTACAGGTGGTTCCCAAAACGTGTAAAAACTAAATTTAACATTTCGTGTACTTGTACCATTCTAACGACATTTTCATCGGTTCATCTTGAGATGAAGGCCTTTCGGTGCGTGGTTCATCTTCAGTCGACTTCTGAGAATGCCTTAAACCACCGAAAAACGTGGTCTTTTGAAAAAACGCTGTCTACGTAGGCGTGTTGAAGTTTTACAAAAGTAGCTGTTGCGATCTGATGCTGATCTGTGCCCAAGTCTAAAGCAAAACCTAAGAGCACACCGTTACTCAAAATGAATGTCACATATTTTTAAAACGCACTAGAACAAACAAATGACACTAAAAAGTTCAAACTTGAGTTCCTTTGTGATATCGGACTCAAAAAAAAAATTTAATGTTTTTTTATTGGTTTTCTGGCACGGGAATTCGTTATGAGGGGGTTTTTGTGGAGTTTTTGTTTCTAGTTGCATATTAACTCATCCGACCCTCACGTTACCTATTGACGCCAATAGGGAACATGAGCCGGGTCGGATGGGTCATTGGCGGGGATAGGTTAATTGAGCAGATATACAGTAAGCGGCAGCCTAATGCGTACATAGGTGGATATTAACAACATATTAAATGACACATTTTTATGTCATAGTTAGGCGAATTTACTTGGGCCGGGATGGCACAGCGAAACAAGGCAGAACCAATGGTCCAATGCGTCGGCTTCGGCGTACAAAATTTCGGCCAATCGTAGCTCAGATCAGAGTCGGGCTCAGGTCACTATTTTTGGAAAGCGATACACAGAAAATACATCAGAATACATTAGTGAATATTTAAATAAACGTACTAGGACGCGTACTATTACACGACGGTATTTAGGTGTGGTAATGTCAGTGGTCACGAAAAATGAAACTTAAAAGTTTCCCATTAAAACTCATAAATTGTTTAATACAAAAAGTAACATTACTTTTTAACTAGTGCATGATATTTTGCAGGGCATATTTTTGAACCTTTTTTAGTCTTTTGTTAAACAGTTGCAGTTTTGTTACGACTGATTTTGTGTTACTGAATTAATTTTACCTTTTATCTGACGAAATATTAGAGTCTTCCTAGTCTCAAAACAGGAATTATAGGAGCAGGAATTTGGAACAGGTATACCCTGGAAAAACGAGTCTCCCTTCAAAGGCAGACCTGTTCCAAATATTCGTTTGGCAGGTATAAAAATTTGGCACGTAAGACTCGAATATTTTGTCGGTTTAAAGGTAAAATTAATGAATTAAATTGGAGTGGGTACTGGAACCTTTGACGTAGAAACAAAAAACTGGACGTTTTCCACGAAACACCGAACTACTACACTTTTCTCGACGCGCGTTTCGCCAACCAAGTTGGCATCTTCACGAGAAGATTAAAACTTAAGAAGAAACGCGCGTCGAGAAAAGTGTTGTAGTTCGGTGTTTCGTGGAAAACGTCCAGTTTTTTTTTTGAATTAAATTCTAATCAATTTTAAGGAAATCGCAATTGTCTATCAAGAGACGAAAAAAACAATAGTGTACTGCTATCATGGCAACAACACGGATCCTGTATGCCTAACTTTTATAAGTGATCATTAAAAATCTGTCATTATAACTTTATAACTTGTGAATCAAATTCCTCCGCATTTTAGGTCGAAATTTTATGAGCTTCGTGGGTAAGTGCCATGTTTTGGGACCACTAACATTACCACACCTAAATACGGCTCCATATTGTAATAATTAGCCCCTTAGTACGATTTAATTTTCTGTGAACTATCACTTTGTAATAATAATGACCCGAGTCCGCCTCTGTTGGGATTCGCCGAAATCTGACGTAATCACCATGTTCATGTTAGTAGCATCTGCGCATGTCAAATTCAAACTGCGCCAGCGCTCGGGGACTCGCCTATTGGGAAATTTTTCGTTAAAAATTTAATATCCCTTACAGACCGACCACCAAAATACCATTTAATTATTTGAACTTTTTCGTCAATGTGATAAATATCCATTTTTATTTTTATGAATGTATGTAGTGTTTCTACAATACGCTCGTTATAACGCACTTTTATAATCAGGCACTAGACCGCAATAAAATATAAAATGGTATTTCAAATTTTAACTCAAACAGCCCTACCGACAAACCGGATGCCTTTCATACGCCTGCGCTAGCGACTGGATCGCGATTGGTTCTCACCTCATGTTTACATCCGCTCAATAAAGAAGTTAAATTATCAAATGCCCTTCATTCGGCTATGTACGCATTAGGGTGCCGCTTACTGTATGTAAACCTATACTCTCTAATGGCCTATCCAACCTTTTGGATGGTTGGATGGTTCTTAAGCGAGTATAGATATATGCAGTGGCGGTGCGTGATCCTAAGATTGGGGGTGCACCATACATAAAAATAACGATAATCATAAGAATAATAAGAATATCCCTAACATGAGATAAATATTTATCTCATATTAAGGTTATTCTTATTAACTCTATTAATTTGAAAACTTACCTAATTTTCTTTGTAAATGAGCTCAATTCTGCGATTTTTACATTGTGCAAATTTTTCAATTACTTTGTTGTTAAAATTTTAGATATTTGTAATAAAGTCTTTTTCAATGGAGAGCATAGCCAAAGCCGACAGTCTTTCCTGGCACATGGTGTTGCGCAAAAATGTCTTTATTCGTTTTAAATAGAAATTTTCCACAAAAACGAATACAGTTAATAATAATGTTTAAAACATTCCTGTTTTTTGAAACCGCTTCATTGTGTGCTGCCACTGCTCGTCGATGAGCAGAATCGAGCATTGTCGCAATATTTGCAGTGCCTAGCGTGGCTAAATTCAAAACATTATTCATGTGTCCAGCAGAATTTGCATGTTTTTGTTTATTTTCTCGTTTATGTGATTTAAATCCGTTACTCCAGTTTTGGTCCAAGGTGTTTCTCCGCCAAACAAAACACTGCGTTCAATACATCGCATCCACTTAACCACAAATGTTTTTTAAATAAGTCATTATTAAATGTTCTTACAAATCGTTTACTTTTTCCTTTCACGGCTAATTTTAAATTAATTTGTGGAGTGGGCCTACCTAGAGTTTTAATTTGCACTTTTTCCTCCAAACTCAAGCTAGAGAATGGAGTTTTTAATAAGATTTGAATATAATTCATTATTCCAAACTAGATTGTAACCGAGTTTATATTTATAAAACGTGAGCGATAAAACAGCAATCGCAATGTACGAAAACAATTCACAAACCGACCGATCGATAACTCTCGTGCGCTCTTAAACTCCGTACCTCATATCTATAGGATTCGCCCACTACGCGTAATAATTGTGGAGGGGCAAGCAGTAACAATACGCGTTTGCTTTTTCGTATTGCACGGAAGCATGATCGTCGTGCCGCTTTTTCGTATTGTGCGTGTCGACTCCCCGCTCCGCGATCGGAAACCAGTGGCGTTGGAGATAGACCTAGCGTCTAGTGGATTCGTAACGCTGCGGCCAAATAATATTCAGATGGTATTAACGCTAGGGATGCGGCAAGGCGATAAATTAAGAATGCATCCATTAATTACTAAACAAAATCATTAATGCTAAATTGTTGGTAGTGCGCGCGTACCAGCGTACCTTTTAGCCCACCGCCACTGGATATATGTATATATGCATCTGCTTCATTAACCTATCCCCGCTGATGACCCATTCGACCCAGCTAACGTTCATAAAATTATGTCTTGAAAATGTCAAAAATTCCACAAAAACAAAAAAAAAACAGTAAAACACATTATTCAATTCGAATTCCCCGTGCCAGAATCCCTAAAAAAAAAGCATTAAAACCTTTTTTTTTTTGGGGTCCAATATCACAAAAGAACCCAAACTTGTACTGAAGCTGCATTACACATTAACCTACCGCCCTTCCTAGTTCCGTCTCTGCAATGTTCCTAGATCGGACGCTACGTTGTCAGTCTCATTACTTAATTTACATACCTCGTATACTATTTTTTTTTCTCATTTTTTAAATAACGAGATTCAATGAACGCTACTAACACCATGTCATGATCCTTCGGAAGCCATTATTGACCAAAAAACGATGTCGGATCACAGCATGGTCAGGATACAAACTTTGATTTCTCTGCGACCTGATCGCCGCGTTAGGCCGCAAGCATAGCCGTAGGCTTAGGCGCGTAATTGTTAAAATGCAAAAAAAGCTTGCAAAAAATTATTATTACCGCTTTACGTTCAACAGCAAGTTTGGAACAAAGTTTCTGGCTCAGTGCGATTTCTAATTTTACCTCTTACTAATCAAATGTCGCAAAAGAAAAAGAAGCTAGCAGAAGAAACTGAAATAAATTGCTACGTTGAGCACTAATTTCCACCTTTTAACTTTTATATGAGTCTTTAACGTTTTTATTGCAAGAGCAACAAAGTCGGAAGTAGATCCGAACACTGGAAATTAATTTGCCTGCATCTGTAGAAGCGTAATAATATTGTCCTGACGTCATCTCGGAGCCGATCTATTAAAGCTCTCTTAAATACGGCGAGGAAGCGTTATAGTGGCTGATTTCCATCAGCTGATAATTGCGTTCGCAAACTTTGTAAACACGAACTTCCTTTTAAATCGGAAGGTCTGCCGAATTTTTTATCCCTACCCCTGATAAGGAGATTAAGCTCTTACCTTCTTTTTAAGCCCCCGGACTGATACTGAACTTTTTGAATATTAAGTGGGCATAAATATTAAAACAAAACATGAAGTTTGAAAATGTATTTCCGACGAGAAAGTTAAAATGAGCGGGAATGCCAGAAATGAAATATTTTCTGAATATTTATGGAAAAATCAATGACGCCTAAAGTTCTGATATTTCATTTGATAATTACACAGGACCACAAATTTTATTTTTTTACGCAAACAAGATTAGGTGTTCTTATACGTATTTTTGGTCGCTGAAAAGGAATCCGTTGCCCGTTTCCAAGATCACGTCTGGATTTTGTGTAAATCAAGGAGATATAACCTCAAAAGCATGTAAAAATAAAGCAGCATAAAAACAAAAAAAAAGCCTTGTAGCAGAAAGGCGTTAGGTATACCATTCCAAATGTTTTTTCGTATACTGAACACGATTTTGAGATCAGATTGTTCCATAGGCCATGCATAGACATAACCTCAAAAACATCTTGAATCATCAAGTAAATTATTAGGTATTATGAAGTAAATTAGAAGTTTAAGTTGGCGAGTATGCGTACATACATTTTGGAGCGTCTAATCCGAATATGTGATCAAAAGTAAAAATTCGCGTATATTTTCACATAACCTCCAAAAAAAAAAAAACAGGTAAAAAAATACACTCGGACCGCTCTTAACTCATCAAATCCGTGTATCATCGTCTCGCTTAAGTCGCGAAATTTAGTCTCTCTTAAGTCGCGATCATAACCTCAACTTTTTCGTGTTTTAGCTGCAAAAAGAAATATTTTGAGATATACCACAGCACTTGATATAACGAAAAATGAGCCAACTGAACGAAAAAATCAACGTAAGTATACCCAGTCGTGCGTGACAAAGTTCAATTTTCCACTTGAATGAATATTTTAAAGGTTAAATATTTGTTCGCGTTTGTATTCCCCTGTTCGTTCGTTTATTTCTTTCTAACTAAATTAAACCTACTCTTAGTAGACGACGCGCTCATTGTACTTTTAAATCAAATATTCGCGCTTAAAATTGACATACGGAAATAAAGGGCCCACCATTCCCCCTTCCTTCCGACCCAATATCCTTTCCTTTTTGTTTCCGTTTGTAGCGAACAGTTACGAAGTCGCATCTCATCTCGGCACAACGCATAATTCGAGTAACTATTTCGCGTCTCGTTGCGGCGTATCACGCTAGTAAAACCTTTCAATAATCCACGGTGGTGTTCCCCCATCTCCTGGGAGACAATTCGTCTTTTTCGCCGCGACGCGACAAATTAACATTTTCGAGAATCAACAAGCGGTGTTTCCATATCTGCTGAAGACACCTAGAGACAGAAAATACGGCACCCAGGGTCATCCAGGACATCGCAAATCATACAGTCCGTAAGTAGATGCGTTAAATGTTTCGCCAACAAACATTCCTTGGTCCTTCGAGCCGGATTAATCCTGTTAAAACCACATTTCCTGTGGCCCGACCGTCGCATTTTTTAATATACGTACGTAATTCGTTAATTTTTTGAGGTTAGCGTGCTGTTTTCCCGCGGTCACATTTTTTTACGGCGTCGTTTTCTTAACCGGTTGTTTTGGTCACGTCGACCGATTTAATACCGCGTTAAGATACACATATTGTCGTTTTCTTTTCGTATTTTAGTTGCTTATTGTCGTTTTTGTATTTTGCCAATTTTCTCTTGTTAAATCCGGATTTAGGAGAAAACATGGCTCAAAATAAACATATTCGGGAACAACGTGCTCTCCGTGAGAGTTTGTATTTACGATTAGAAGATATAGCTACCGTTGCGGCTTCCTTTCAAACAGAACCCGAAAATCATACCGTGCGTCGTATGCTTGAAGTAAGAAGCGAGTCTGTAAAAAACATTTATGATGATATTTTAAAAATTCACGGGGACATAGTCATGAAGGTTGCGACTTTACCGGATTCTAACCTGGATGAGGAACATGCTTTTTTGAAAAGAGTAGACGAGACTTATTTTACTATTCAATCCATAGTTCGCGAGTTGCCGGTTCATTTTCGGTCCTCGGCCCAGTCGCCAGTTGCCGATAAAACTTCAATTGTCCAAAACGTCGAAAACGCGTTTGCCAAAACTGACCTTACAAACATTTGATGGAAAATTAGAAAATTGGAGCGCATTCATTCAAGTCTTTAATAGAAGTATTCATGATAACAACACGTTAGCAAATGTCGAAAGGTTTGAGTATTTGTTGGGTTGTCTATCGGGTGAGCCTCTCAACCTAATTAAAACTATTGTGCTATCAGACGATAATTACCCCATTGCATACAAAACATTATTAGATAGATATGACAATAAAAGAGAGCTAGCAACTCATTATTGGGATCGTTTACGATCATTGCAGAAATTAAAAGATGAAACCCCTAGTGGTTTACGAAGTCTTATTTATAATTTTAATGAAAACTTATCAGCTTTGCGGGCATTAAAAATTGCAGATTCATTAGAGGATTTTATGTTGCTTAACATTCTTTTTAGAAAAACTTGATTCTAAAACTCGTCGATACTTTGAAGCAGAAATTAGGAATTTGAAAGGTGAAATACCTGCATTCGATACATTAAATACCTTTGTAGAGAGTCAGTGTCATGTTCTTGCTGCAGAGCATTCGACCTCCCTTAAAAGCAATACTTATACTTCAAAAACAATAATACATTTACATCGCGTCCAAAATTGGTATCGTCTCTGGTAGCTAATACTTCGAAACAAAAGTGTTTAGTTTGTGAAAAAAGATCATATAATTTACCGGTGTCCCGTGTTGAAAGCCAAGTCTCCCGCAGATCGCTTCAAGGTAGTTAAAGAAAAGAGGCTCTGTATCAATTGTTTGAGGCCGCACCAAGTCAAGAATTGCTCTTCTACATCCACTTGTCGTACCTGTCATAAGAATCATCATACTTTGCTACACTTCGATAGGTTTTCGGGCAGCTCAGGAGCTATAAATGAAACCAGTGATAGTGGTAATACAGCACCAGCTGAAATAGTTGTGCCCACTGTCAATGCATTGGCCTAGTTCACTTTCTCGTCAGGTAGCTCTGTTATCCACAGCCCTTGTTGACGTTCATGACTGCAAGGACACCCGCACACCTTACGGGTTTTAATAGATAATGGTAGTGAGGCTAGTTTCATTACAGTAAAGGCTGCTCGTAATCTTAACTTGAAAAGACAGCATGACAAAATTCAAATACAAGGTATTGGTGCAAATTCTAGTATATTTTCATCGGGTTCAATCCATTGCAAGATAAGTCCTCATGGATCATGTCAACCCGCGATACATCTAGAAGCTCACATCATACCTCATGTTGCTTCGGTAATACCTTCTCAATCATTACAGTTTTATTCGTGGGATCATATTAATAATCTGAAATTAGCTGATCCAAATTTCTACATTTCTCGCCACGTTGATCTCTTGCTGGGTGCTGACGTTTATGCTCAACTTATTCGCCCGGGCCTTGTCCTTGCCCCTAGTCCTCGTTGCCCCTCAGCGTTCAATACCATTTTCGGATGGGTATTATCTGGCTCAGTTCAACCTGAACAAACTAATGAACGCGTCATCAATTCCTTTCATGTCAAAATCATGGAAGATTGCCCAGAGAATGACCTTGAGTCCACTATGAGACAATTTTGGCAGGTTGAAGAGGTCCCCATGATCTCGACTAGCCCAGACGATGAGCTATGTGAGAAATTGTACGTTGAAGGGTATAGCAAACTCCCATCTGGTCGATTCGTCGTTCCCTTGCCTTTTCGAGATTCTAAACCTGTTTTTCCTGAATCTAAAGATATTGCAATTCGACGTTTTTTCGCTTTGGAGCATCGTTTGAAAAAGGATCCTGTTCTTAAACAATCATATGTTGATTTCATGCGTGATTATCTGAATTTGATCACATGGAATTAGCTGCCCCCATCGATGAACTCGATTCCTACTACATTCCTCATCATCCGGTACTGAGATCTGATTCTTCATCAACAAAATTGAGGGTAGTCTTTGACGCATCGGCCAAAGCCGCCAACAACCAATCATTGAATGATAATCTGCTCGTGGGATCAAAATTACAACAAGACATTGTCGAGATTTTGCTTAGATTTCGTTCGCACTCGGTCGTTTTTATAACTGACATCAAACAGATGTATCGACAAATCCAAGTTGCACCTCAATATTGGGATTATCAGCGTATCATTTGGCGATTCAATCCCGATGAACTCCTGACTGAATATAAGCTTAAAAACTGTTACTTACGGTGTGTCTTCTGCACCTTTCTTAGCTTTGCGAACAATGCAACAGCTGGCTCTTGATGGACAGACTAAATATCCCGCAGCCTCAAAGGTCCTGCAAACTGATATCTACGTGGATGACATCATCACAGGTTGTGACTCATTAGCTGCAGCACAGAATCTACAATCTGAGCTTATTCAACTGTGTGAATCTGGAGGGTTTCCTTTACGAAAGTGGTCGAGTAACCATTCAGATCTATTAGAAACACTTCCGGCCGAACATTGTCAAGCCCCATTTTCTTTCGACTCAGTACCCACACTCACTCTTAAAGTTTTAGGCCTCCAGTGGTCCCCAATGACAGACACGTTCACGTTTAGACTAATGTCCTTCGACCGTCCATGATACAAAACGCGGAATTCTGTCAGAATTAGCACGTGTATATGATCCATTGGGATATCTCACTCCTGTCACCTTCTACATAAAGCACTTACTCCAACAGATATGGCATTCCAGCTGTGACTGGGACGATTCTCTGCCTGAACCTCTTACTCGTCAATGGTTAAAGTACAAATCAGAAATTTATTTTCTCTCAGACATCAGTGTGGATCGTCAATTAATTTTCGACCGGAACAGTCCATGTCAAATCCATGGATTTTGCGATGCATCACTGGCTGGATATGCAGCAACGGTTTTTGGTCGGTTTAAGCATGGGGGAGTCTTACATAACCCGTTTAATTATATCCAAATCAAAGGTAGCACCTACAAGGTCAAATAAATTAACTATTCCTCGGTTAGAGTTGTGCGGAGCAGTGCTCTTGTCTAAATTACTACACATGGTTGTGCAAACATACTCTGGTGTTTTGAGTATATCAGATGTCGTTGCTTGGACTGATTCGTCTATCGTCTTGTCGTGGATCCATTCATCTCCTCATCGTTGGAAAACATTCGTTATGAACCGAGTAGCCTATATACAAAAACGTGTGCCTTCTATTAACTGGCATCATGTCTCATCTATCGACAATCCAGCAGATTGTGCATCAAGAGGTATCCTTCCATCTCAACTCGTGGAATCATCAGCTTTGGTGGTCCGGACCACCATGGTTATCGCTACCATCCGAACAGTGGCCTCAATCTGATAAATTAGCTTCCTCCCTCCAGTCAAATACGGAATCACTTTGCGAAGAGGAAAAAACTGTTAAAGTGTTTGTCGTTCAGATTGAACCATCTGTTCTCATGCAGTTATTACATAGGTTTTCTTCACTTCAAACGATATGTCATGTGCTGGCATATGTTGTTCGCTTCCATCATAATAGCAAAAACCCCTTGACCATAAGGTGGGACCCATAAATAACGTTGAATACCATGACACTATTCTGAGGTTGGTGAAACTGGTTCAAGGTCAAGTATTTCAATCTGAAATTCACAAGTTAAAAACCAATCAACTCTGTTCAAGGCCTTTACGTAAGCTGAATCTGTTTCTTGATGACCAGGGCATCCTCCGAGTAGGTGGTCGTCTTCGACATTCCAAATTGTCATTTGAACATAAATTTCCCGCGTTGCTACCACAAAAACATCGTTTGACCAACCTCATCATTGAGGATGTGCATAAAAGGAATCTCCATCCTGGAGCAAAAACCCTTCATTATTTAATACTGCAGAATTTTTGGATTCTATCCGCTCATAGAGCTATAAGAAAATGTCTATCCAATTGCTATAGATGTTTTCGAGCTAAACCTCAAGCGTTACAGCCACCAATGGGTGATCTACCCCATGTCGTTTACAAGCACTAAGAGCTTTTCAAATAGTTGGTGTTGACTTCGCAGGCCCTTTCACTATAACAATGAATCGTGTTCGAGGTGCTAAAACTCTCAAGGCATATCTCTGCCTATTCGTCTGTTTATCCACTCGTGCTGTTCACTTAGAAATAGTCTCCGACTTATCAACTGACGCATTCCTAGCAGCATTTCGCCGCTTCATTGCTCGACGTGGATGCTGCTCTGAAATTCATTCTGACTGTGGCACTAATTTCGTAGGCGCTTCTCGACAATTACTGAACTTTGCTCAAAGTGCGGCCTCTATTGAACATATTCAATGGAAATTTAATCCTCCTTCTGCCGCTCATTTTGGAGGGATCTGGGAAGCAGGGGTTAAATCCGTAAAGACCCATTTGACTCGCGTTATTGGAGATCAGATCTTGACTTTTGAAGAATTGTATACGGTTTTCGTACAGATCGAAGCATTGCTAAATTCGGCGTCCGTTGACTCCCACAAGTTCCGATCCGAACGATTTGAATGTTTTGACGCCGGGACACTTTCTGACTCTAACTCCACTAACTTCATTCCACGAACCTGATTTAACTAACATCAAATTAAACCGGCTCACACGATGGCAATTGATCCGGCAAATGCACCAACATTTCTGGAAACGTTGGAATCTCGAATTCCTACATACGTTACAACAAAGATCTAAATGGACCGACCCTTCGACTCCTATTAAAGTAGGTTCTGTTGTCTTGATTAAAGACGATTCATCTCCTCCGTTACACTGGCGCGTGGGTCGGGTCCTCGAAACTCACCCAGGCTCAGATAATGTAGTACGAGTCGTTACTTTGAAAACCGCGTTAGGAACTCTTAAGAGACCCGTGGTTAAACTATGTCCTCTCCCCTATTCTCTTTAAACTTAAAATACTTCGTATTTTAGGCGGGGGGTATGTTCGCGTTTGTATTCCCCTGTTCGTTCGTTTATTTCTTTCTAACTAAATTAAACCTACTCTTAGTAGACGACGCGCTCATTGTACTTTTAAATCAAATATTCGCGCTTAAAATTGACATACGGAAATAAAGGGGCCCACCATTCCCCCTTCCTTCCGACCCAATATCCTTTCCTTTTGTTTCCGTTTGTAGCGAACAGTTACGAAGTCGCATCTCATCTCGGCACAACGCATAATTCGAGTAACTATTTCGCGTCTCGTTGCGGCGTATCACGCTAGTAAAACCTTTCAATAATCCACGGTGGTGTTCCCCCATCTCCTGGAGACAATTCGTCTTTTCGCCGCGACGCGACAAATTAACATTTTCGAGAATCAACAAGCGGTGTTTCCATATCTGCTGAAGACACCTAGAGACAGAAAATACGGCACCCAGGGTCATCCAGGACATCGCAAATCATACAGTCCGTAAGTAGATGCGTTAAATGTTTCGCCAACAAACACAACACACCACAAGGCGTTAAATGTTTCGCCAAAAGACACCTAACCTATTTTAAAGGTTAGGTGTCTATATTTAATGTATTACACAATCATTTTTTTCAATAAAAATTGTACATATTCATGCGAGAATCCAATTTCAAAACGTAGTTCTAAAACTTTTGCAGGCGGAGACTTAAGAGGGACGGTTTCGTGACATAATAGGGGAAAACGTGGTGAAATAAGAGGGGATGTGAATTAAGCGAAGGTGACTTAAGAGGGGTTCGAGTGTATGACCAAAATGTGACAGTACATAAATTAAAAGATAAAACGAACAAAATAAAAAAAGTTTTGTTGTAGAAATGTCACATTCCATGCCATATGTTTATTGGTGTGCTGAAAACGTCTTGGACATCACAATTTTTTCATATGCTGAGTATTAGGACATAACCTCCAAATTGACTAAAACAAATATTTTTTTTTAGAGGTATAAGTAGTCAACCTCGTCACAAGTATAAAATATTTCCATATAAACGTGCTTTTTTAAAAGGTGAGTCCCCTCGCCTCTCACCATCGGGGTGCTTTTTTTAAAAGGTGATAAAAAAAAGTTAAAAAAATTGTGATGTCCAAGACGTTTTCAGCACACCAGCAAACATAATATGGCATGGAATCTGACATTTCTACTACAAAACTTTTTTTTATTTTGTTAGTTTAATCTTTTGATTTATGTAATGTCACATTTTTATCATATTTTTTACCTGTTTTTCTTGGGTTAAGTGAAAATCTATCCGAGAATTGTTACTTTTGATTACATATTCGGATTAGACGCTCCAAAATGTATAACGCAAAAAATGTGTAACGCATGCTCGCCAGCTTAAGCTTCTAATTTACTTGATAAACGTATTTATGTTTTTCAATCTCAAGATGTTTTTTGAGGTTATGTCTTAATGCACGGCCTATGGAACAATTCTGATCTCAAAATAGTGTTCAGTGGCTTTCTGCTACAAAACTTTGTTTTTTTGTGCTGCTTTATTTTTACACGCTTTTGTTATATTTCAATGCAGGTTATATTTCCTTGCTTTACACAAAATCCAGACACGATAAAGGGAAACGGACAACGGATTCTTTTTCAGCAACCAAAAATACGTATGAGAGACCTAATCATGTTTGCGCAAAAAAAAATTGTGGTCCTGTGTTATATTTTCACCAGATAGATTTTCAAGAGTTCGTTATATAAAAATAGCTGGTGTTGCCAGGGCCGGGGCAGGTACCTAAATTTGGTACCAAGAGTCAAAGTATACCGGGTGTTTACGAGTACACTCAATAAATTTTTGAACGGAAAGATGTACGAGTTTCGGTTCTCACTGTTACAAATTGCTCTAAAGTTTTTTAGATTTTTTTAACACTTTTTTTCGTTTCACAATTAGATACGGGAAATAAATAGGAATTTTGGATGTTTAAACGGGACACCCTGTTTATTTTTGTATAATTTTTAATTACAACTCGTTCTGAGTAAGAAGGCATGAAGAAATTAAATTTTATTTCCGCATCCATGTAATGAAATGGAAGTATAGTAGATATTCAGGAACTTTTTTATTTTAAAAATTGTTATTGGCTATATTGGCCTAAAACATTATGAAACGTACATGTTTTGAGTTTAATGTTGAGTTCGAAAAAATATTTTCTCGGTATCGGTTAAAGGGTTGGGGATTAGCCAGGGTAATACACGTTTTCTTTGTTTATTGTAATTCGCAAAGAAGCAAGATTTGCTGTATATGCAATTTGAGACGCATGTACAGCTTTTACAAACTATAATATTGTCAAAGTGTATTTTTCAATTTTCATTACTTTAACCAGGGTACATTATATTTTTAAAATCTTTGAAAATTACTCTAATCAACAGTATAACCTTGTTAGGGTTTTAATATTAGATATATAAATTTTAGATTTTTGGAGTTTTGTGCTCAAATACAAACGTTTCAATTAATTCAAGGGCGACGAGGCGTATGTCACGAAAATCAATGTTTTGTTTAATGAAATGGCAAACAGTTATCAACGCTTCAAAATTGTTATAACTAATATAGCCAGAGCTGGAAGTATCATAAAAAAAATATGCCTTTCAAAGTTTTTGATACTTTAATATCTAAAATACTGTATATTAGAAAAGTGTGATACTTTGTGAACGTATCCTGAATTTTTTTAGCTTAAAAATGTATCTTAGTTTTTTTGAAAGTATCTTAGATAATTGAATACTTATAAGAAAGTATATAAATCGTTTAGAAAGTCTATTATACTTTGAAAGTGGACGCTTGTGGAAAATCAAAAGAAAAACATACATATATGAGAAGATACTTTTTCTGAATTTCAAGATATTAACTCTTCGTCTTTTTCTGTTCATAACGAACAAAGAAAGCTACCTTGTAAAGTTGTAAACGAAATTTTAAGTTTTATAGTACCTTCTTAAAGGCCAATGAAATATGAAAGACGAAAATGCTACTGCCTTTTATTAGTGGTTTTTTTATATACTCTTTTTAATTTCCTTTTTACCTACAGTTTCTTTCTTAGTGTTGTGGCTTTGTTACTCATTTTTAATTTTATTAAAGCCAAATTGTAGTTTATTATCTTTCCTGTTACCTTTTATATTTATATATTTTATTAAAATGTTATACTAGAAGTTATACGTCGTTAATGCTATTGATATAATCAGTTTGAAATATATTTTTATACAAAAAAAAAAAAAAAAAAAAAACGACGTTTTCCACAAAACACCGAACTACTACACTTTTCTCGACGCGCGTTTGAAGTTGGCATCTTCAGGAGAAGATTAAAACTAAATTATAGCCTACACACTTGCACTATTTATACCAAATTTGTTGTCACGGTTCACTGAACCGTAACTGTCTTTGTTTATCAGAGCAAACAGTGGACTGGTGGGTATCGGACCATTGTCCTTATTCATACTATTGTTACACTTAATGATTTCTAAACTTTAAAAAGCATCCAACTGTCTACTGTTCGTTACATTTCTAATTAATTGTAAATTATTTCTATCCTATGGTTGTTGTCAAAAGCGTGTTGGGCAACACAAGATTTTTTCTGTTCTGCCATATGTCAAATGAGCCATTGGTTCTTTAAACCTAGTCAATATAGATCTTTTTGTTTGCCCAATATACTTTTGAACACAATCTTTACAACTTGTTTCGTATATTCCTGACTTTTCGTTATTGTCGATTTTGTCTTTGGGGTTACCCAAAAGCGTCTGTAGTTTATTTTTAGAATTATAAACCAAATTGATATTAATATTTTTTAAAATTTTATCTAGTCTGCGGGCGAATTTAGGTTCATATGGTAACGAAGCAAATTTCGAATTGTCAGTATCTCTACGAAAAGTCGTGGAATTGTACAGAGTGCTCTTAAATTTATGCTTCCTTATTAACTTATCTATTAAATGGACTGAGTAACCCCTATTCTTAGCTATATTCTTAATTAATTGTCTATCATGTTCAAACCTCTCTTTACTGAGGGGGAAATTTAACAAACGGTGAATTAGAAAATTAAAACTTGCCATTTTGTGTTGAAAAGGGTGGTGTGAATCATTGGAAATATAACTAAGAGTATAAATAGTGCAAGTGTGTAATCTTCTCCTGAAGATGCCAACTTGGTTGGCGAAACGCGCGTCGTGAAAAGTGTAGTAGTTCGGTGTTTTGTGGAAAACGTCCAGTTTTTTGTTTCTACGCCGAAGGTTCCAGTACCCACTCCAGGATATTTTTATACAATAATATGATGTACGCGTATGTATGTACATATACTAGAGTGATTCGTTTTGAACGACAATTTTTGTTTTTTCACTCCCACAGCAAAACATTGTTCTACATACCGTAAAAAAATTCCCTGAAAATTTGAGCCCTTAATTTTACTTCTAAGTACTTTTTTTTTATTTTAAAGATTTCCCATTTAAAATACATAGAAAATTTAATTTTTTTTCAATTGCCTAGAACTTGGTGGCATTTTACGCTACTGCAATGAACTTAAGAGTGATTTAAAGGTAATTAGTTCCTCTGAAAGTACTTGTAGCATTTTTACCTTACCTCATAGATTTTGATATGTACAGCTCACTGAAGTCATATTAGCACTGGAAAATCATATTTTTCGCGTCTTTCGGCGAAACCGTCAAAGTTACAGAAAAACTGCAAAGGAGTTTTTTTGTAGGAAATTTAATTCCCTACAAAAGGTCCTATGCATTATAATGATAAAATGTAGATATACATACAGCTCATAAAGTTTGGAATAAATTCGATAAATCGTTATTGAAAGGTTTTCACAGAAAATCCTCGGACACATCAACTTTAGTTTATAAAATCACTTTTTTCAGCCCTCGACTTTTTTTTAATTTTGATTGTTTTTGAGCTATGACGCCATCGGCATTTTTTTTAAATAACAACCCATATTTTTTTCGAGGATTTCGACAGAGCACATTTTTCTGAGTACGAATATGTCAAAAACGTATGATCTTCAAGATGGAAGTTTTCGAGATATTCGGTTCCAAAGTTTCAAGAATTGAATACTATCTTGTATCTTTAGACACTTTTTTTGAGTATCTTTAAAAAACCTAGTTACATTTTTAAGGTGTCTTTTCCAGCTCTGATTATACGAGGCTATTATCTGATTACATTTGGCTATTAAATAACCAAACTGCTATCATAACACTTTTTATTCGTTACCAGTTACAGCAACAACTTCTTCACCTTCAATGTACTCTCCTTGTCGATCTCTACACCACTCCATACGACTTTTTCATTGTTGAAAGCAGTACTGGAAGTCCGCTTCTGCCAGCTGGTTCAGAACCTCCGTCGCTTTTGCATTAACCGCTTCCACACTTTCGAATCTTGTCCCCTTCAGCGCCGATTTGACGAAATAAAAAAAATCATAGAGGGTAAGGTCGGGCGAGTATGGTGGATGTTCCAACATAGTAATGCCGTATTTTGCAAAAAATGTCTTCACATACAAAGCAGAATGGGCCGGTGCATTGTCTTGGTGAATCTTCTATGATTTGGTCTTCCACAAATTGGGCCTTCTTCTCACACGCTCATGAAGGGCCGTCAGAACCTCAATGTAATAATGTTGATTGAACGCCTGACCCTCAGGGACCCTGTGAACGTAAACTATGCCTCGATTGTCAAAAAAGAAAGGATCATCATCGCTTTGACTTGGGATTTGTTCATCTTGGCTTTGTTTTGTCTTGGCGAGTTTGGGCTCTTCCAATGCATGGATTGGCGCTTTGTTTCAAGGTCGTAAGTAAAAAACCACGATACATCACAAGTAATCACCGCGTCTAACCAGCCTGGATCAGTGTCAATGTTGTTTAGAATGTCAGCGCAAATGTTCATCCCTGATTCCTTTTGCTCGGGAGTGAGGAGTACTGGCACAATTTTTGCGCATGTTGAACGATTCTTGCAAAATCTGGCGAACACCTTCTTTGTCGATTCCTGTTACAACAAGCCCTCGGATGCTTAGAGGACGATTTTCGTGGATTAATTTACCAATCTTTTTAATGATTTCGTCCATTTTTGACGTTGATGGCCCCGATCGTCATCGGTCGTTTCGGTCGGTAAACCGTTTAAACCATTCAAAAACTTGTGTACCGGATAAACATTCATTCCCGTATACTCATTTTAACATTGTTTTTTCCCCAGTTTAACAAGAAACTTGAGATTAACCCGTTGCTCCATGTGAACATAACTTTTTTTCGACGCGTCACTGATAATTCAAACGATTCCTACACTCAAACTGAGCGACCCACTGGCTTGTCCAGCAAGCTCAGGGTGGGATAAGTATCACCAGACATAGTTCTGTTCAAACTTGCCGCGACACGCTCGCAGCGCGCTGGTAGCAGCATCAGTTCGGTTATTTAATAGCCATACCTTATAGCCTGCAAGTATGTACCAATAACTCAATATCATATCGAGTCATTTTACACATCGATCTTCAGACATTTTGCCACCTTTACTTTTTTCTTAATCCTCACAATCTTCGTTCAAGCTGAGGTTCTGATGCCAATAGAAAGGAATATAAATCAACTATAAAGCCTGAGTAGCCTTCTACTCGTTTTCCTTACATGATATTCTATTAAAAACTAAATAAATGAGGGAATAAACGTCATTTACACAAATGAAATTGGCATCGTTGAGTTTGCAAGAACGAAGTAATATTCCAACTTCTGTAATAACAACCAATTATGTACTTTGTAAAGGCATTCCTCCTGGTTTTACAAATTAATATAATCTTAACAAAATTAAACTACAGTTATGTTGCCTCAAAAATATAATACAGAAACGTTGAAGGTAGAAATGAATTGGTGTACATGTTGGCTTATACGCTTCTATAGTCTTAAACAATCCTTTTGTAACTGAAAGTATTCCTTTAAAACAAACGTTTTGTTATAAAGGAAATGGTTTATTTTATGTTTATTATTAATTATAGTAAAGCACAGGTATTCAGACCACTCCTCTGGAGCACTAGTAGAAAATTAATTACTCCTCTTAGTTTTGCAAAAAAAAATCAATTATTGTAGCAATACATAAGTAAAAAGAAACTTAATGAAACTTTCTCACATTTGTGTCTGACATCATTTGGAAATAACAGTTCTGGTATCCAAATACCTGTTATAGTTATTTCCATATAGTTACCTCCAAAGGTGACTACGATAAGTGCGATTTATAGTCCCAAAATTTACGCAAGATTTGAATTAAATAGAAAGCATAGTTTTTTTCAATTGTATCTATATTATTGAAACATAATCTACATAGGATAGGGTTATGTATGGAATAGCACACTGTGCAAATGACCTCCACGGCTTCGCTGGCACATACGCAATCATTTGTCGAAATTGTCCATAACCATTTTGCATAAATGTGGCTGAATTTCGTTGATGCAGCGTTGAATCTCCTCCTTCAATGCACGGGTGGATGTGGGCTTGTTGACCTTTCACTTCAAATAACACCATAAAAAGAAATCCAATAGCGTTAATTCACATGATCTAGGGGGCCAATTGTGATCACCGAAACATAAGAGTACATGACCAGGAAATGTCTCATGCAGTAATTGGATTGTTTCATGGGCTGTATGGCATGTCGCACCGTCTTGTCGAAACTCCACTATTGATGTCGTCCACATCAATATTGAGGCAGAAACAACTCGGTTATCATGTTGAGATATCGAGCACCTATAACAGTAACTCATGACCAGCCTCATTTTCGAAGAAGTATGGTCAAATGACGCCTCCAGCCCAAAATCTGCAATAAACAGTGTCACGTTGTGGATTCATTTGTTGTTCAACAATCACATACAGGGTTTGTCCGGAAAGTAATGTCAGTGAGCAAGTGCAAGCCTTCTGAATGTTTTCACCGACCCAAAATGCTGTCCTTTCATTGGGGTTTTAAGGCGCGGAAACAGAAAAAAGTCTGGGGGGGGGCACATCGGGGCTGTAGGGAGGCTGGGGAACAACGGTGATGCCTGCCTTGACGAGGTAATCGGCCACGAGGAAGCAGGTGTGCGAAGGCGCATTGTCGTGGTGAAGCTTCCAGGATTTTGAGATGTCTGGGCGGACGCGATTCACCCTGCGTTTCAGCCGCTTCAGCACCTCGACGTAAAACTTTCCGGTTACGGTTGTCCCCTGCGGAACGAACTCATGATGGACCAATCCCCGGCAATCAAAAAAGACAATCAGCATTGTCTTGATCTTTGACCTGGACATCCTGGCCTTCTTGGGGCGAGGGGAAGTCGACGTGTGCCATTCCGCACGTTGCCTCTTCGTCTCCGGATCGTATTCAAAGACCCAACTTTCGTCCCCTGTAATGACGTCATCAAGGAAAGCGGGATTGTTTTCGCAGTTGTCCAAAAGTTCTTGGCAGGTTTCGACGCGCTTCGCTTTTTGATCGTCCGTTAGCACTTTTGGCACGAGCTTCGCGCACTCCTTCCTCATTCCTAAAGACTCCGACACAATTTCGTGAACAATGGTTTTCGTAATGTCTACCGTTTCGGAAATTAAACGGACACTTAGACGACGGTCAGTGTTCAACAAGTCACGCACACGTTTCACATTGTCGTCGGAACTGGAGGTTGATGGCCGTCCATCGCGGTTCTCGTCGTTGACATCTTCCCGACCTTCTGCGAAGGCCTTGTGCCACCGGAAAATTTGCCTGCCCGAAAGACAATCGACGTCGAAAGCCTTCTTTAACATTGGAATGGTTTCTGCAGCAATCTTCTCCAGTTTCACACAAAACTTGATCGCCATCCGTTGCTCAAGCGAACGTTGCATTTTTTCTCGCACCGGGTCACTGTAACGACTCTCAAAGAACGAGTGATGCGACCGCTACAACTACCGGTAGCCAACTGACGCTTGTTGGATCTTGTTGCCAGATCCCCCACCACAATCCCAGTATGTAAAGCGCGAAAAAAAAAGTCTCGAAAAAAAAAAATTCACTGACATTACTTTCCGGACCAACCCTGTATGAGTTCCCTGAACCCCAAGTGCAGCAATTTTGACGATTAACGAAACCATCAAACTGAAAATGAGCTTCATCGCTTAGTATGATTTTCGAAAAATCAGCATTCACCTGTTGTTCAATAATCGATTCAACGAACTCTCTTCGCTGTGCATGATCTTTAGGCTGCAGTTCTTGTGTCAATTGAACTTTGTAAGCATGGAGACGCAGATCTTTAGTGAGTATACGCTGTAGAGAGCTTCATGAAATTGACTTTCACCAACACTCTCACGCACTGCTTCGATATTATCATTTGAACGGCTTGTTATTGTACGGTCAGTGTGTTTAACGTCCCCAATTGATCCAGTCTCCCTGAATTGTTCAATTACTCTCTTCACAGTTCACGGAGTTAAATCAATATTCCGACCATATTTTGTATGAAATTTGCGAACTGTAGCAGACAAAAGTTCATTATTTTTGAAATACTGTTCAACGCGTTGTTCTTTCGTGTAGGGTTCCATTTTTACTAACTCTACCACACAAATGGCGGCAAATTCAAATCTAGCGTGAATTATGGAACACCCTTTATTACATATATACATATGTATGTACGTAGTCGTACCTCTAGTGTGGCCTAGTAAGAAATACAATAATTTTTTTTGTTAATTTTATAATCATATTTTGAACGATTTTGATGACAAAATGTAGGACACAAAACCTATGTTTTTGAACAGGATGAAATTGTTGATACATTCAATTCAAGGCCTACTGTAATATTTTTAGGGGATTGAAAACTAATACAAATTTTTACTGACTTTTTTTAACTAAAAAAAAAAAACAATTACACCACTTCAACATTAATCAAAACTAGTTTAGATATAAAAAACTGGATGTTTTCCACGAAACACCGAACTACTATACTTTTCTCGATGCGCGTTTCGCCAACTAAGTTGGCGTCTTCAGGAGAAGATTAAAACTCAATTCTAACCTACACACTTGCACTATTTATACTAAGTTTGCCATGGTTCACTGAACTATAACATCTGTCTTTGTTTATCAGAGCAAACAAAGAGCGAACTGGTGGATATCGAACCGTTGTTCTTATTCATACTACTGTTACACTTAATGATTTCTAAACTTTCAAAAGCATAGAAACTGTCTACTGTTTGTTACGTTTCTGATTAATTTTAAATTATTTATGTATATCCTATGGTTGTTGTCAAAAGTGTGTTGGGCAACACAAGATTTTTCCGTTCTGCCATATTTCAAATGAGCCATGTGTTTTTTATCTAGTCAAAATAGATCTTTTTGTTTGCCCAATATACTTTTGATCACGGTCTTTACAACTTAGTTCGTATATTCCTGACTTTTCGTTATAGTCGATTTTGTCTTTGGGGTTACCCAAAAGCGTCTGTAGTTTATTTTTATAATTATAAACCCAATTGATATTGTTTTAAAAAATATATATATAGTCCGTGAGTGAATTTAGGTTCATATGAACCTAAATATTAGAAGATTAAAACTAAAGTTTTAATCTTCTAAACTAACATCAAGCAATTCTTAAAAAACAATTTGTAGACACAAGAGACGAAAAAGTTTTTTCAAGAAGTTCCAAAAATGTAATACTACTTTTTAATTAGCTTATGACCCAATTTATTACAACTTTTGTCATCTCTTTTTTAGACGATAGCAGTTTTTGCAACTGGTTTGGTATTACTTAATTAAAAGTTTAACCTTTAAACCGACCGACCGTTCTTTGAGCCTAGTTAAAATTGACATTTTTGTTTGCCCAAAATACTTTTATTCACAGGCTTTACAACATAATTCTTTATATTGCCTGAAAGTTTTTGTAATTAACGGACAAAGTGGATATTTGATGCCTTGATAATATTAACTGAAACTGGGAAACTAACGTGTAAATTTAGTAATAATCTTAGTTCCTTATACCTATTTAAATTTCTCAATAGAAGAGTGTCGAAACATACATACCTATGCGCTAATAGCCTAGAGGGTCTGGCCACAAACTCAAAATAAAAAAAACCTACCTATATCGTTGGACATTTCTTTTTATGACAGAATCTACAAATTAAAAAATATGTAGTGAAAACTGATAGCGAAATACTCATTTATTTCTCGATGTGTCACATCGATGTATAACAAATTTGCGGAGGCACAAAAACAAGGTACGTTAGGTAATCTTTCGGTAGACAGTGTTAATGGAAAATATGAAAAAGCATATATCAAGTTCTCTAGATAAAATACACGACCATCAGGTTTGGGAAAAACTCATTTATAACACTTCAGAAACATCTCATTCCGCACATATATGTTCAAGGCCAGATAACGTCAGCAAAAGCAGTAGTAGATAATAACGTTTTCACTATATATTTTCTTACAAAGGAAATAAGGAAATATGTTCCCGGCTTCTCGTACCAAGTTAAATTTACTTGAAACGAATCGATAAATGCACTGGAGATGTAACGAAATCTAATAACTTCGGATAAAGTGAACTGTAAAACGTAACTGTATTTTTTTTCCTAAATCTGAGTAGGCGTATGTTCAGTGGCGTCTCGTAGTAAATTTGTTTGGGGGGGGGGCTATAATTTTTTTGCAAGGTTGTACATGGCATAACATAATATGGACTTACTCCCGACTTATCAGTATTTTAATCAAAAACGAACTGCGACTTTTAATAAACGACATACCTGTATTTCGTGTTACAAATACTGCCGAAACTTACTCCTTCCAAAGATTAAAATGCCTGTATTCTAAATACTCTTAAAAATTTATGTATTACCGTTTGTAGTCAAACGGTAATACCATTTGATGAAAACTGAAATTAATAGTACTCGTCAAATTAATAAAACTTGGCTTATTATCTAAAAATAGTATTTAAAAATTTCACTAGCGTAGACTTGGTGACTATTGTAAAATTCAGTAAATATGTTCTCGATGAAGTATATTCCATGGAAGTAATCTGATTTGCTTTCTGTTTAATAAGCGTATTAAAGCCTATTATTTATGCGAGGTGTGACTATTAAATAACCGAACTGCTGTCATGACACCATGACAGCATGACATCATGATTTTTTTCGTTACCAATTACAGTAGCAACTTTTTCGCCTTCAATGTACTCCCCTTGGCGATCTCTACATCGCTCCATACGACTTTTCCATTGTTGAAAGCAGTGCTGGAAGTCCGCTTCTGTCAGCTGGTACAGAACCTCCGTCGCTTTTGCTTTAACCGCTTCCACACTTTCGAATCTTGTCCCCTTCAGTGTCACCGTCTCTAGCAAGCCTGAATTCGTGTCGTGAACATCTTTGTCGATTCCTGTTATTTCAGCAAGTCCTCGGATGCTTAGACGATTAATCTACCAATTTTTTTGGTATTTCAGTTTCAATTTCTATTAAAACAACGATTCCATAGATTAAATAATACGCATTATAAACTCATACTGTATAGTCGTCTAAGTTCACGATACTGTGAAATTCGAAACAAATGAACTTGCACATACGTGGGCTAAATAAAACTGAACCATTGGATGCTTTAATAAAGATATTAGGCAAATTGATTTACATAATCGTATATTCAATCTACCTATAATATACAGGGCGAGTCATTTTAATCGATGGATGCGATTATCTGCGAAAATACACTATCTACGAAAATATGTTTCGGACAAAAATTGTTCAGGACAGAAGGGGTCATATTACTTTACTACTGACCTTGACCTCAAGGTCGACCTTCAAGGTCATTTGAAGGTCATGATGATGTTTTTTTATAAGAAACCCGTAGTTGAGTCCAGATTTTGAAAGAGCGAAAAAATGTACTTCCAGACGGGTCTTCACACCCTAGGTCAACATGACCTCTACTACAGATCATTTGAAGGTCAATTTAGGTGCAGAAAAAGCAATAAATTGTCGTCTTGATGAGCAATCACCTCCACAAAAGTTTATTGAAAAGAAAACTAGGGGGTGTCCTATTAAAAAATCATCATGATCTTCAAATGACCTTGAAGATCGACCTTGAGGTCAAGGTCAGTAGTACAGGAAGGTGACCCTTTCTGTCCTGAACAACTTTTATCCGAAACATGTTTTCATAGGTATTTTCAGAGATAATTGCATTCATCGATTAAAATGATTCACCCTGTATATTTTTGTCATAAGATTTCCCTATTTTCTTTTTCAAATTTTTGTAGTTTATTGTTGCTGACTTATAGTATATTTTGCTGCTAACCCTTTGATTAAAAATGTGTAGATACAAATTATTGTGTATTTTTACACTGTAAAATACACATACTTACAATTAGTGACGTAGGTATATCTTGGAGTTGGGGGTAAAAAATCTCGTAGAGAATAGAAAGAGAAAGCGGAAACGTAACAATTTATACAGTATACATTTACTTTTTCTTTTGATTTAGCGATATTGAATTTCTCGGAAAACGAGGATAAATTGAAAAGAATCCACATAACATATCATTTCACGAATTTCCTGGTAGTAGAAAATGCTATGAAAGAAAATGTCATATCGTTAAATCTGTAACATCATTTTTAAAATATTATGGACAGAAAAGTAATAGACATTTTTTTATTTAAAATCCGCGCAACTAAGATTAATCTGTCAAATCCTTTCAACATTTTTTTAAGTACAATGTTTTTTTTATTTTTCTTTTGTGTTATACAGTATCTGCCGTAAAGTCTGCACCATATGGCATTTTTTTAAATAATTTTACATCTCTTTCAACGCACTGGTTTTATTAAACCGATAACCTCGTATAGAAAAATGTCACAAGGAAACATTGGTTGCATGGATATTATGATGTTAAATTCAAAGTAAAAATGAACTCTTGACTTTTCGTTATTTTTTTTTAAGTTTTTGCATCTCAGTTAACTTCAAGGAGTATATTTATATGTTATTATAATAAACAAATGCTTTATCTTTGGAGGAAAAAAGCGTTTTTTTTTTTTAGTAAAATAATTTGGATTAAAATATGTATATTAACAATTAATTTCTGTAATACGGTGTCCATCATTTTATAAGTCTATATAATATATGGGAGAAATATGTACCTGTTATTGAAATATCGTAAATATATTTTTAGGCGATATATTCTAAATGTTTGATTTTTTGCAAATATATTTTTTTATCAGTCACTTGATATTGTCGGAAGTTTAAAAAAAACGCTACAGAACAATCTGCTAAAGAAAAAAAAACAGATTTTACAGATTTCCAACAGCTTATTTCTTCCGCAGTTTTTTAAGAATATCACAAATCATAAGAAGACATCACAAAGCTATTGAATACTGCTTAACTCGTGCATATTCTCCTGCATATGGATGAATGTTGCAACGTCCTCATTGCAACAATAAAAGACCAAGTGCTATATAATATGTTTTCTTTTTTCCCGCTCTGAAAATTTCTCTAAATTAATTTACTCTTTGTATTATTGGCTTATTACTCAGATTAGTGTTATTACTTCTTGTTAATTGAAGACATCATAAAAACAGAAATAATAATATTTCATAGACGCGAGTTATGAGGAAAAAATATTGCATTTCCAGTTAGTCGATTTTGGCTTAAAATTTGGCATTTGCACTTAAAACTAAGTTCTAAGAGTCTCTTTTAACAGCTAGGTAACCTTACTTATAATTTTCTCTTGCCATTTTTAACTTTTCTGCCATACAAATTATCACCTGTTTGATGTTAAATATGCATACAAGGTCTTTAAAAATAACAACCGAATTATAGTTACTTCTGGCGAAATGGTCGGTTGTGACAACAGAGACTTTTGTAACACTCCTTGTGCCCTCTTTACGGATATCCCGCACGAAAATTCGACATCAATAATTTTCCAAAAGTTAGTTTTTTGGGGATATATTTTTAACAACACTGTACGAGGTGTGGCTCTTAAATAACCTAACTGATGCTGCTACCAACGCGCTGCAAGCGTGTCGCGACAAGTTTGAACAGAATTGTATCTGGTGGTACTTTCCCCACCCTGAGCTCGCTCAGCTTGACTGTAGCAGTGACGCGCCGAAAAAATATTAAGTGTTCAGATAGAGCAACGGGATAATTTCAAGTTTCTTGTTGAACTGGGGAAAACATTTACAGAAGCTTATTCAATGTTAAAAGAAATGTACGGGAATGAATGTTTATCCTGCACACAAGTTTTTGAATGGTTTAAAAACGGTTTAAAAAGGGACGTGAAACGACCGAAGACGATCCGCGCCCGGGACGGCCCTCAACGTCAAAAACGGACGAATACATTGAAAAAAACTGGTAAATGAATCCGCAAAGATCGTCGTCTAAGCATCCGAAAACTTGCTGAAATAACAGAAATCGACAAAGAATGTGTTCGCCAGATTTTGCATAAATCGTTCAACATGCGCAAAGTTTGCGCTAAAATGGTGCCAAAACTCCCAACTCCCGAGCAAAAGGAATCAAGAATGAATATTTGCGCTGACATTCTAAACAACATTGACCCTGATCCAGGCTTGTTAGACACGGTGACACTGAAGGGGACAAGATTCGAAAGTGTGGAAGCGGTTAAAGCAAGAGCGACGGAGGTTCTGAACCAGATGACAGAAGCGGACTTCCAGCATTGCTTTCAACAATGAAAAAGTCGTATGGAGTGGTATAGAGATCGCCAAGGGGAGTACATCGAAGGCGAAAAAGTTGCTACTGTCATTGGTAACGAATAAAAAGTGTTATGACAGCAGTTCGGTTATTTAATTATACACCTCGTATAATAATCGAGAGGCCAAATTCAGATTCCTTGGAAAGTTCTTCTACATAACTTCACCGTTTGAATGTTCTGTCTAGCTCAAAAATAACCCAAAATATCGACTGTGATACGTTATTTTTAGCCACCCTGAACATGTGTTTATTTTACCTTTCACGAAAAATTAAAGGATCATGTAGTCCTGGCATGAATGTCTATTTGCGTGTACCAGTAAATATTACCACTAAATCCCGAGGGATAGATAAAAACAAAAAACACCACATTAAGTTTTATTTTTATTTCTTGTCATTTGTTTCGTCAAACCGCTTGTACAAAACTTAAATAAACAGAAAAAATATATATATCGCGAGTAATTTTTTGGTGGAAATACTCCGTACCAGCACCGGAATAAATGACCGCCATTTTTCCAACTCAAATATTCGGTATGCAAATGGACCGCAATCGTCTAAATGAATTAGGCGCGAAAACGGGAAACCATAAAACAAGGAAAATTTGCCACGTAGGTGGTACTTAAATTAAGTAGGACGAATATTTCTGTCCCAGATAAAACTCTTTCCTTTCTTTCCATCTAATTGGGATATTTACTGGGATTGATGGGAGACACTCTACATGAGAATGTACTTACATTTCGTTATCGGTAATGACCATTGGATTTGTGCCCTTTGAAAACCTCTAAGAGGAGATGAGCAACGCAATGGTAATAAAGGGTGTTAAAATAAGAAATCTGTTATTATAGAATTTAGTGGGGATAATACTAGGGTAATGATTAAAGACGTGCAGTTTGTCCACTTTGCCAAACGTGGTTCGCGGGTGGACGACAGATGCCGACCGCTACTTACAGTTATGTACGGTCCAGGTAAAACCGACAAACGCGATGTCTACTCTTTGATAGTAAACAAACAAACAAAGAGCTAACTTATTCTATACTAGGTTATCTAACTTAGGTAATAAGTTATCAAGTTATCTGTACCTTTTGAGACGATTAAAACCTATGTTACATGTAAACACATTATTAATGGCGTATTTCGCATTTTTTCATTCGCATATAAGTTATGGCGTTATACTTTGGGGCAACAGTAGCCAGGCTATTAAGATATTTAGACTACAAAAACAGGCTATACGCATATTAGATGGGGCAACTTTCCGAGAACATTGTAAGCCCTTATTTATAAAACATAGAATCATGCCACTTCCTTGTCTCTTCATTTATTCTTCACTTTTAGCTATTCACAAAAGCCAGCATACGTTAGCAAGAGGTTCCGACAACCACGATTATAACACGAGGTCGGCAAATATGTTAAAAATGCCCAAATACCGCCTGACAAAATCGATCAACAATTCACTAAATTACAAACTATACAATAAATTGCCTGACATAGTAAAACAGCTAAACCATTTGAAATTTAAACGTCTAATTAGAGATCACGTCATGAAATTTTGCTTTTATTCTATCGAAGAATATATGAATAGATCAATCAGTATAGTTGCAGATACAAATTAAAAAAAAAAGCAATACTCACTGTAAATGTTTTGTTTGTGTTTCTCTTAGTGTGCTTCTGTTATATTCATACCAGTATAGTTGTTACTAACTTTATTTTGTATAAATTGTTTTTCGATATTTACTTATTTACATATTTATACATATACCTATATAAAACTATGTTAATATTTGGACTTGCTACAAATGTATTATATGTACATAAAGTAGTTAAATAAACATCTATCTATCTATCTATTCTACAGTGTGGAACATCCAAATGGAATAAATTCAGTAGCTCCATTACTATGCATTTTTTTTAATCCTGAGACACATCAATTTCTAATTCTAAAATGACATCTTGCGACGTAAAAATGTCATCCCTAAATTCAATCCCCTTTAGGTGACAGCTACAACACCTAAATTTTCAAATTGGGAGGATGGGCTTGTGATACTTAATTTGAAAGGTCTTCATTCTCTATTCAAAACTGCTATGGTTTTAAATTTTATTGCAGAAATTGACAAGAAAAAAGATAAGTTTCTCCAGCGTAGGAGAATTCGATATATTAAAATAAAACTTTTATAAGTAACACTATTTGTCAATTTTAAGTTCTGAAATGTTGATAATAACAAAAAAATATGTAAATGTCTATAATTGCCGACATTCCCTACTATAAGATAAAAATTTACTAATAAATACTTACAATTTTTTGCTCGACAATCGAACGACAAAAACGAGCAAGCAGCAAAAAAAAAAAGTTAATGTTTGGGCAGGAATAATTGGAGAAAATATATCATTGGTCCCTTGTTCATTGACGGCAATTTGAATGGAGAAACTTATTTAGCGCTACTCCAAAATAATGTTGTACCGACGATGGCAAACTTGTATCCAGCTGAAGAAAACCCACAACTTCTAGGTAATTCAATATGGTTCCAGCAGGATGGTGTACCAGCCCATTACGAAGTCAATGTCAGGCAATATCTCCACACAATCTTTCCAAATCGCTGGATAGGGAGACGAGGTTCTGTAGAATGGCCTGCAAGGTCACCTGATCTCATGCCGTTAGACTTCTTCCTATGGGGATATGTAAAAAGTATGGTCTACAAAACCAAACCCGACGATTTAGCTGACTTAAGAAGAAGAATAACACTTACAATTGGGTCGATTACCCCGCAGATGTTAACTAACGTTAGAATACATTTCTATATACGTCTAGGATGCTGCCAAGATGCTGGAGGCATGCATTTTGAACATCAGCTGCATTAATAATAATGATTAGTATTTTACTTTAATGTAACGAATTTCCTACGCTTGCGAAACTTCTTTTTTCTTATTAATTTCTGCAATAAAATTTAAAACCGTAGCAGTTTTGAATAGAGAATGAAAAGACATTTCAAATCCCCTATTTCCAATTTGAAAATTTAAAGGTTGTAGCTGTCACCTGAAGGGGGTTGTATTTAGGGATGACCTTTTTTACGTCACAAGATGTCATTTTAGAATTAGGAATTGACGTGTCTCAGAATTTTCTAAAAAAAAATGCATAATGGGGCTACTGAATTTATTCAACTTGGCTATTCCACACTGTATCCTCATTTGAAAGTCATTCGTTGCTACGTTGTGTTGTAAACAGAGATGTCACTAATTTTCTTCAACGTTTTCTGAATTGTCATACGTTGTGTTTATAATACAGTTAAACAGCTGGGATCCCATAAGTTGTAGAACTTCGTGAAACGCCAGCGACATCTGGGTGTGTATTCAATTGATGTAACATTTCGGTAGTTGGAGATAGTAATGCACATTTCGGACATTCACATTCACATCCACGCTTTCACGGTACGCCGTAGGTTTCTTTGTATAAATGACAGAATGTCCAGAGCATTGCCGGACTTACACTTTTCTATACTCAATGTGCGCGTTTTTCCAGTCATGATTAGGGATGGCAAAAATTATGAAAACATCAATATATCGATGTCGCTTAGACATCGTACTCCGAAACATCGATGCACTCGATGTATCGATCTTTAAACATCGATGTTTACGATACATCGAAATCAACGACCTTTTGTGATTTAAAAATGATCAGGTACTAGCAAAAATCACTTTTTTGGGACGTAATTTTCAAATAAAAAAGACAATATTACAAGTATGTATTTATATGGAGACATCCAAAAAAAACGTCATCAAAGTTGGCCGAGAAAAAAAAGACGTATTTCTATTCTTGATCGAATTTATAACCTTATTTACTTGTCAAGACTGTCACATCATATGACAGCCATTGTTTATTTTACAAATTGTGACAGTCACTTGTCAAAAGTTTGACATAACCGAAAAGCTTAGATATGACCGCTATTTCCATCTCTCTCGTTCATAGCCAGAGTTGATGACGTTTTTTTTTTGGATGTATCTATATGAATATATTGCAAACGAAAGAGGTGTAGGTATATAATAAACAACAAATAAATAAAGTATTTTAAAATAAATAAGGTTTTCCATAAATATATAAATTCAAACTTTTTTTAAATATTATATTATTATTTATTTATCTCCCCAATATTCTTCAGGTAGAGACTGCAAAAATAAAAGTTTCGGTAACATGTTACCTGACAATTTATTTCTAGTTTGTGTTATTGTCGTTATAATGTACTTTTTTAAAACTAAACGGAACCAGAGTAATAAGTAGAACTCTATATAAAATATCTCAGTATGTAAGTTATCAGTTAAGAGATGGCGCCGCCGTAGTTTAGTTTTCTTGCACCTGTTATACAATAAAATCTGATCACTGATGAAAATTATCTGATCAGACAAATTTTCTTTTTTTTTTAATGTGTAAGTATATCAATTTGAGTGAATTTTATACACATCGATCGGAAACGCCATCGATACATCGATATATCGGCTCTTCATACATCGATGTCAAACATCGATGTTTTCGTTGTCGATGTATCGATGTTTTCGATGTATCATCCCTAGTCATGATGGCATCATTTGGAGATGATTAAAATTGTGTTAGTCATCTCATTCTTAAACAATACATACATACAACGAAAACCGACAATAATTTGAGATGTTGAATCTCAATGTGCAATAAAAAATGGGACTTCCATTTGAAAAAAATAGCCCCCACCCTACACCGAAGGGTAGTGGGGAGGGGGAGTGAATAATTTTTCATCACTGCGTACAACTCGACAAAATTGAGTTGTGAATAGCAGTAATAATTTTTATACAGTGTGAGTGGCCTAGGCAGAGACAGCTCTGTCGTCGAAAGCAGTAGTGGTGTCAACATCGGCAAGTACATTCTTAGCAACAAGTTTTTTGAAGTGAGTAGTGTGAAAAATAACGGCATAAGAGTCATTTGTACGGCACAATTTCGTTACAAATTAATTACAAATTATAATACTTACGAGGTTAGTAAATTAAGTAATGAGACTGGCAACGTAGCGACCGATCTAGTAAAACTGCAGAGACGGGACTTGGAAAGCGGTACCTTAACATGTAATGTATCTTCAGTGCAAGTTTGAACTTTTTACACACATTTGTTTGTTTTTGATGTAAACTGTTTTTTTTTCTAGTGCGTTTTAAAAATGAGTGGCATTACATTTGAGCAACAGTGTGCTATCAGGTTTTGCTTCAGTGTTGGATACAGATGTTTGAGTACGACCCGGAAACCAAGCGCCAAAGCATGGAATGGTACACTTCAAGCTCTCCAAGACACAAAAAAGCAAGAATGTGCGAATAAAAAAATTGACAAAAACTAATTTAACATTCAAATGGTTAAAATTGCCATCAGAATCAATTTATTTCACTTGAGTCACAGTATTTTTTGTAGTTATGCCACCACTAAGTAAATTCTTATTTTAGCATTATCGAGTATAACCTAATAATAAAAAAGGGGACAAGGAAATTGCGTTTCAAATATATAAAAGTGCTCGTGCATCGCTCAAGTACCTTTCAAGGAAAAAAAATCAAACAATAGCTTCAGTGCACTACTGGCACTTGGCCTTATTAGCTTCATACATCTTAAGAGACGATAGACATTCTGGATTAAAATTCATCGATTTTTTATTATATAAATAGTTAAAGGAACAGCCTCTGTAATTCAGAGGCTTTAACTAGAACTTTTGAAGTTTTAACTAGACTTAAATGGTTTACAAGTTTAGTACATAAATACTTGTCGAATGAAAGTTTTAAGTAGTTGGATTTGTTAGTGTCAAGATAATTTTAGCTTAATTTATTATTGGACTAAGAATATTCAATTAAACCTTTTTGGCTCCCAAAAGAACTTTAAGATGCAGACAGTTTATATGCAGTATAACATCTCGATATCTATCTAGTATAGGATATTTCGAAGTGATGATTTCAGGATTTCACTTAATCGTTGATTTTACACAGAACTCGATATGTTGGCATGTAAAGAGCAAAATTATTTTTCACTGTGCCTCTCTAAATTATCTAGGTATGTATGATATGTATACAGTGCGCGCCTAAATTATGGAATTCAGTAAATGTGAAACAACAAATTTTTTGGAAAAAATCCTGGAACAGGTCGATTTTATTTAATAAAAACACACATTTTTGAAGGAACGTCTATTTTCAAATGTCATTTGTTTTTGAGTAATGAGGTCATCAATTAATTTTTCAAATGGCAACCCCCATTTTTGTAATTTTATTTGAGAGACCCTTTCATTGTCGATTTAACAGTATAAAAATGTTGGCACCTTACATAACAAAATTTTTGAGTAAATGACAATTGAATGTTAAAAAATGAAAAATATATTTTTCACAATAAATAAACGAAAATTTCTTTAATAAGCAAATACAATTTTAAATCAAGTGTTCGAAATGCCGTCCATCAACTTCTTGGCAATATGCAAGCATGTGTACAAATTCTTCTTGTACATTCTGAATGACTTCCGGAGTAATGGATCCCATTTCATCTGTAATGCGATCTCGTAGTTCGGCTAGATTGTGTGGTCTTCTACAGTAAACTTTTGATTTTAAATAATCCCATGAAAAATAATCAAGTGGTGTAGGATCTGGGGATCTCGCTGGCCATTCTATCGGTCCTCGTCTGCCAATCCACTTCTGAGGAAAGATGACGTCTAAATATTCACGAACTGAGCGCGCATAATGCGGGGGTGCTCCGTCTTGCTGAAACCAGAGTGTGTTATCTGGAATATCAGGATCATTCTCGTTTGGGAAAATTACTGCAAGCGCTGGAACTAGATCAGTTTACAAGAACTCCAGATATCTTTCTCCTGTGAGAGTCTTTTCAAAGAAGGAAGGCCCTGTTATTCTGTTTGCTACACATTCTGGCCTACACACTTAATTTCTGCGGATGTTGAGTATGTGCTTCGATGATCTAATGAGGATTCGTCCGACTCCAATACCTGCAATTTTGACGGTTCACTGTGCCGTTTAGATAAAACGTGGCTTCATCGGAAAAAAGTATTTGCTGGTGTAAATTTTGATTTGTTTGACAAAGATTCATCATAGTTTCACAAAATTGCAGTCGCCGGTCGGGGTCGTCTTCGTTGAGTTCTTGCACAAGCTGAAATTTGTAGGGATGATAGTTTTCTTTCCTCAGGATACGTAGAACTGTCGTCTGACTAAATTCATTTTCTGAGGCAACTAGTGTAGAGGTACTCTGAGGGTTCTCTTCCATACTTAACACAATGTCAATCTTTTTATCTTGGGTAATTTTTGGCCGTCCTGATTTTGGTAGATCTTTAACATCACCAGTTTCTCTGAATTTGGACTCAATCTTACTAACTGTGGATTGGGTGATAGGGTTATCTGGATATTTTGCATTAAATAAATTGCCTACCTCCTGCTGAGTTCTGGTCTTATTTCCACCTCCGATGAAAATCAAAATTTCAATTCGTTGTGTCATAGTTAAATGTGCCATATTAAAATTGGAATTTTTATAAATACCCTACTAACACGTTACATTAACTTTTCGCACAATTTAATGACAAATCTTCTGATTAACTGACAGTAAAAACCATGGATACGTCAAAAAACATAATCTGATATTTTTTTTTGCTTAGCAACGTACTTTTTTTCTATGTTTTATTTGTGTTCAGTTTTTTCAGAAATTTTCGTTTGTTTATTGCGAAAAAATATATTTTTCATTTTATAACATTCAATTATTGTCATTTACTCAAAAAATTTTGATATGTAAGGTGGCAACATTTTTATACCGTTAAATCGACAATGAAAGGGTATCTCAAATTAAATTAAAAAAATCGGGGGTTGCCTTTGGAAAAAATAAGTTTATGACGTCATTACTCAAAAACAAATGACGCCTGAAAATAGATGTTCCCTCAAAAATGTGTGTTTTTATTAAACAAAATCGACCTGTTCGAGGACTTTTTACAAAAATTGTTTGTTTCACATTTACTGAATTTATTCCATACTTTAGGCTCGCACTGTATATGTATATCCCTTAAGAGAGATGAGGATACACTGAGCTATCACCTAACGTAAGTTGATAGTAATTCCGGTTAAAACAGAAGTTACATAATGCTGTTTATATGTCAAAATTATTGTTCTATGGATATGATTGCTCCAACAGTAATAATAAATATCCAATATTTGAAAATATCAAATATCAAATATCTAATATTTGAAAACTTTATCGAAATAAATAAATAAAAAGTGAGGTATACCATGATCCCGGTATATTATATTACCCTACTTATTGACTTGTGTACCTACTTATATATATGTATGTATATCCAGCTATTTTCCAAACACTTTATAGTATGTAGTAAGGTTTATAGCTTTAAAGATCATATCTAACCAACAAAATGATGCATTTCATCTTTGTGCAGGACCCCTACACAACATGTGTTTATAGAGACATAAAATACGTGTTTGCCAATAAATATAAAATACCGACTTTTACATAAAACTGGTTATCTCAGAAACGGTGTGTTCTCTAGGCACCATGTATGGTTAATAGTCATTCCAAAATTTGGTGGGGTAACCAAAAATGTATAAAAATACAGGGTGTTCACATAGAGTTGTGTTGCGGTCATACGAAATGGGGCACTTTTATGATTAAAACTGTTAAAGTAGAACCTATGTACGAGGTATGGCTAAATAACTGAACTGAATTAATTTTACGATTTTGGCAGACTTTATTTAGGTACTTTTATATTTTTCATTAAAAAAAAATCAAAAGCTAGTTGACGGCGAATTCAAGTTAATTTGTTTGAAATTTTCTGGCGATAGTAAATAGAACATTTGACAAAGTTGATTCTACTAAATTACAAACGTGAAGCTGCAAACAACGTAATAGAGTTTAGCCACTAATTAAAATCAAATATCACCAAAGATACACGCAAATGACCTTGAAATGTGGAAGATGTTCTATTTATCATGTAAATGTAGGTAATTGATGGAAGTTTTGTGGGAATTGGGGGGAGCCGAGCACCCGCAAACATTCCTGGAAGGATCCAAAAGCGACCGAAAGACCAAAGAAAATAACAGATTGACATTAGTTGCGGAATGATAGTACACACGCGACTCTTCGCTCTGGACAATATTCAATAGTTTTTTCCTTTTTGTAATATAATTCCTTAAGAGAATATAATTGTTATCATGTAAAGCACAGTTAGGAAGGCTTATCTAATTTTAATATTAAAAATAGTTCTGGTCGCTTATATGTAGAGACCGTCTACGAGAAAGCGGAACGACAAGCGATAAATGTACGGTTCGGTCGGCTTGGCCTTGAAGCAGCGAAGAAGAAGAGCAAAAGGCATCGGCTGGGTAATCGGCAAATGATTATAATTAAATATAAAGAGTTATGAAAAAAACTTGGTCTTGGTTGGAACACTCGGTAATTCATGGAAATGGTGACGTTTACACGCCATCGATTTTAGGGATGATCTATGTATATTCATTACTATAAAACGGATATTATGTCCTCTACACACTGGCCTTCCGGCTCGCATCAAAACGCTCGGACACGTCAATTAAATTTTTAATTTGCCGATATTTTGACGTACTTCATGTGTTTGTTTTTTATTGACAACTGTTAAAGATATGACGTCATCGCTATTTTTTTAAATGAGAACATATGGTTTGTGATACATCATTTGAAAGCTCTTATTTCACGCAGTATGCTCCTGAATTTTGGCGCGATTCTATCGAGCTACTTTAAAATGGTGACCGTTCAAAAGTTAAAATTAGACAAAAAACGAAGGAAAGTTCGTCATTTAAAAAAAATATTTGCTCGACTATTTGACGTAATACAATCTCAATAGTTATCCAGAATTCCAGAAATTGAAAATAAATAATATAAAGCGCATTCTTAAATATTTTTTTAACCTATTTATTAAAAACAGAACACTAAAAATAAAAATAACACAATTACAACTACCTATCCTAATTGCTAAAATAAATATAATATAAATAATAATTGTTTTAGTAAATAGGTATGTATTTACTTAAAGTTAAGCGGAAAACTGTTATTCAACCATACTTTCACAGTTAAATCCTGGTGTTGGAAGTTGACCACGGTTTATTACTCAGTTCTTATTTGCATAGATGTCCTCAGTGATGTGAAATTTACAAATGTGCTATTTAGTAGAATTATATTTTTAAGCGGATGTTATAGTAGACCATTATATAAGATTAAGAATCCAAGATAAGATTTTGGGGATCTGACATCATTTTTGCAATAATAAAAAAAAGAGTTCAAAAAATCAAAAACTTTTAGTTAAAGGTTATTTATTGTTAACAAAATCGAAGCGTCGAGATGCTCGGCATCGTTTTCTATTAACATCGTTAGCAAGCTATATATCTTATTTGTATCTTAAAAGGCAGAAGCTTCTGACTTAAACTTTAGTTTCTTCTAAAGTTTAGGCTTAGTTTTTTTGCCTTTAGGAAAGAGATATACTTTGGACAATTGATACACTTTTTTACAGAAATTATATTTTTTTTATATGTATATTACCTTTACATAAAAAAACAGTGCACTCAACAATAAATGAGCCATAACATTTTAAATATTCAAATTACAAAAAAAATATTAAAACTCATAATCAATATACCTTTGTAATGGTACAGTAAAAAAAGGTATTTTGCTGAAAATATTTTTTATTTTTACATTAATTTTGAGCGAAGGTGAGTAAAAAAAAGTGATTTACCGTTCACAAAAATTAATTTCTCTTAGCCGTTTCCGAGAAAAATCACCCTGTACATGGTAAAAGAAAAAATCTTGAAGATTTGGAACGATACATATTTGTCAGCACTCAAAACTTAGTAGATAGTGTGCTAACCCATTTAAATGTCGTAATTGCTGCACGCGGTGACTTACAAATTATTAAATTGTAGGTACTTTTAACTTTTATTTATATGAATTAAAATATGTCCCAATTTCTGAACTTATTTAGTATGAGTTTTTTTTTATTTTTCTAATCTTTGTTCAGTGTTTTCCAAACTTGTGTTTCATTGCTTAACCCTTTTTGGCCGAAAACGCCACTCCCGGTACATCGCTCTTCAGCGCCTCATAACTAATAATATTTGCGACAGAAACATTTGACAGGGATATATTGTAACACTTTTTACTTGGTAAAAGTGTTTATTGTTGAATTAATTTGATCACAACAACTATCAACTTAAAATCACACTCAAAATATCGCTACTAAATATCGCGGTCTAAATACCACCCGGTATATCACTTTGATCTTCACTGGACTACGTTACAATTCAAACTGACTCTTTGTGGCTCGCTGTCGTGCTTATATACACCATTCTAATTCTCTGGAACAATCTTCTTGCGTCTCTTGGATCGTCGAGAATCTCTGTACTACTTTCGCTCCTTCTAGAATTTTCTCGGACGTTATCTTGTTGGCCCCAATTACGTTGATTGTAATAATCTCGTATAGGCAACTAACAATACACCGACGCCGTGCAGGCAGAATATGTCACAATATTTTTGAAGTTTAAGACATGCCCTCTCCGATGGTTTCCATGAAATTTCTCCAAAACATTATTAATTATGAAAAAAAAAAAACACTTTAAAAAAACATGTTTTTTTGCACATTTTTTTAAATCAAATTTAAGGGGTTTCCGGTCTGCAATGGACCTGGAACCTCACTAACCGGTGGAATACATGTTTGAACTTTAAGTATACGATGTTTAAATATCGATTTTCGCCTTATGCGTTCAAAATGGCGCCTGAACTGCAAAATTTTTGCATAAAATTCAAGAATTTTTTATTGGAAAATTATGCACTTTTACAAAAAAATTGTCAAGAATTAAAAGTTCTTAAAATCAATCAGTAAATGCATTAGAATTTTCCAAATTTTTTGAGCAATATTTTGGGATTTTGCAAATTGTCAATTTTTGCAAAATTTCAATTGATTTTAAGAACTTTTTATTCTTGACAGTTTATAGTAAAAATGCATTGTTTTCGAGAAAAAATTTTCTAAACAAATTAGTATCAAAATTTAGAAATTTTTAGAAAAATTCACAGTTGCTTAAAAATTTTTGAGCAACCATTCCAGTGCATTCTTTGGGTGATTTTAAGAACTTTTTATTCTTGACAATTTTTTGTAAAAGTGCATCGTTTTCCAATGAAAAATTCTTGAATTTTTACGCAAAAATTTTGCAGTTCACGCTCCATTTTGAACGCATAAGGGTAAAAATCGATCTTTAAACCACGTATAAAAGTTCAAACGTTTATTCCACCGGTTAGTGAGATTCCAGATCCGGAAACCGGAAACTCTTTGAAAATTTGATTAAAAAAAGGTACCAAAAAATATTGTTTTTTTAAAAGAAACTGCATTTTTTCATAATTAATAATTTTTTTGGAGGTATTTCATGGACACCATCGGAAAGGGCACGTCTTAAACTTTAAAAAATATGTCCCTGTCAAAATTTTCTATCGCAAATAGTATTAGTTATGAGGCGCTGAAGAGCAATATGTACCGTTAGTGGCGTTTCCGGCCGAAACACATCTACCCTAAAAGAATATTTATTATATCTATCATTAATATTTTTCGCGTTCATTTTAATCTTTGAAACAGTACGAATGATTTTGTGGCTCACTGTATGAAAATTGTGATCGTGTAAAGCAGCCATAACAAAAGGTCACGACACATCGAAAACTATAGGACAGAAAAAATCCGAATTGAACGTATTCAACGCCAACTGACGAGCCATGGCGCAGTGAATTCGCAAGACGTGCCGAGCGGGAATGGCTGGAAACTTTTCTCATAAAGACAACTCTTCTCTTCGCACATCCCACACTTTCGCTCTTCTTCTGTCCCCGGTCCGAGCCGCTCTCTGCGTCTCTGTCCGCGGGCGCGACATACGCCGCTGGGCGCAAAAACAACTCGTAAACGGACCATTTACTTTGTTTGCCTTGCCGCAGTCTTCTCCCGCTTAACACCGGAGATGTGTCCGGAGCCATAAATTCGCACGGCGTCCCGGATTAATCGACGATCTAACGCGATTTGATTTGGAAAAAGACACCGGCCGCGCCGACGCCATTTAAATATTGACTGGGCGAGATTTTATCGCTTTTTATGTAAACAAGGTGGGGATTGGGAGTAATTCGTTTGGCGTTAATGCGATGAGTAAATACTTGATTTGCGTCGCCTGTTAGTGACTGAAATGCGTACTGGATATACCTACGCATCGAGGGGAAGAAATTGTCCCCTTAATTTAGTGAATTTGTTTAAGCGGAATTTGTCGACGAACATCGTAAAATCCTATTAACTCATTCTCACATTTTTCAAAACATTCTAACTACTCACATGATTATTTTATAACTGTACAGAGTGATCGATTTATCATGGGAAGTGAGTTTTTGTCGGAAACGGCTGAGAGAAATTTTTTTCAGCAACATACATTTTTTACTTTACCAATACAGATATATTGACGGTGTGTCCTTATAACATTTTTTTTGTATATTGAATATTTAAAAAGTTATGGTGGATTTATTATTTAGTACTTAGTAGTAGTAGTATTTTTCTCATTAGCTGCTAGCTAAATGAGTATAATTTCTGTATAAGAATGTGTCAGTTTACTTGCTCTTACTAAAAATTAAGACGGAAAAAATACAGCTTAATGATGCTAAGCATCGCGACGCCCAACATTTTTTTAGCAAAATACCTACCTGTTTTTTTATACCTTCTTTATTTCAAAAGTTATGATTGATTTCCCGATGAATTCCTTTATAGTTAACATTGCAACATTTGGAATTTAATTTTCCATTATCGATATTGCTCGTTAAACATAATACATAAGACATAAGTAAATATGTTTCTATTTACAACAACAAACATATGTAGTAAACCTAGGTTTTAATAGCTGGAATATTGTGTAATTTCATTATTGTGGAATAATAAACAAATATCTTTAAATACCTCAACAATAAATAATATATATACTAGGGTGGTCCTTATTTTATAAAAGTAACGATTTTTTTTTAGTGCTCCCACTAAATCGGATGTAGAGGCCTAGAAAATAATTATGAAAATAAAAAGTCGAAAAAAATAATAACCCGTGCCCCACGCAGGTTGAAGTTTTAAATGGGATTTAACATGGGTTTTCCGTTATTTTAGGTTCAGGTTTTCGATATCGCTGAATACAAATATCATGTCAAAAACCGGTTTTGACTAATGACAGCTGTCAACAAAACGGTCAATAAAAAATTCATTTTTTGATTATTTAAAATTTTAAGGATTTTTTTTTATATTTTAACACAAATCAAGTAAGTTTCGTCGTAAAAAATTGGTAACGTGATTTTCGCTAAATGACAACTGTCAATTAAGCTGTCACTGAAATTTTTAATCGTTTTTTTAGTTTTTTTTCAATTTCTCAATTCGGAAAATAGTGTTAATTAAGTGTTTCAATACAGCTAAATCCGAATATGATGACAAAAACGAGTTTGGACTCTTGACAGTTGTCAAAAAAAGCTATCAATAGAAATTAATTCTTTGACAAATAAAACTTTTGTAGTTTTATATATTTAAATACAAATATAGTATAGTTTCGTCGTAAAAAAAATTATGTATTTTTTGCTGAATGACGACTGTCAATTTTTTTTATACTTTAATACTGTCAATTACATCTCAGGTAAACTTCAATTAAACTTTAAACGTTTTTTTCGATTTCTGTAAGGAGATATATAATTAATTTCGAAAAAAAGGTATCGACAGGTGTCAATATTATAGACACCTGTCGTTTATGTCAAAACACTGACATTTATTTCGAAATTAATAATATCTCTCCTTACAGAAATCGAAAAAAAACATTTAAAATTGAAATTTACTTGAGATGTAATTGACAGTATTAAAGTATTAAAAAAAATGACGAAACTGTACTATATTTGTATTTAAATATAAAAAGCCCCAAAAGTTTTATTTGTCAAAAAAATGAATTTCTATTGACAGCTTTTTGGACAGACAAGAGTCCAAACTCGTTTTTTACATCATATTCGGATTTAGCTGTATTGAAACACTTAATTAAGACTATTTTCAGAATTGAGAAATTGAAGAAAAACTAAAAATTCGATTAAAAATTTCATTTACAGCTTAATTGGCAGTTGTCATTTAGCGAAAAAACACGTTACCAATTTTTTTACGACAAAACTACTTGATTTGTATTAAAATAAAAACAAATTCTTAAAATTTTAAATAATCAAAAAATTAATTTTTATTGACCGCTTGTCCACCAATGCTGTCCGCAAATCGTAGTTTCCAGGCAGAAAATTCGACATGTTCAAAGCTATTACAAACTATGCTGTTGTACGAAACATGTATTGTTGTGAGTTGAAAAATCTTTGTCAGATTTCAACAAGAAAATGGCGCTAATGACGTGGTTTGACGGTAACTACATTGACAGCTAGGGCCATTTATTGGCAAATTCCGGTTTCATATTTACAGACTTGGTAAATAACGAAACAATTTTATTAACAAACATATATTGAGAGTGCTATGAAATTAAGGTTACAGGTTATGATATTAGGTTCCTCCTAACTCAATGCACCCCTTTCAATGATACTCCTAACTCTAAAAAGTTAGGAACCCTTCGAAGATCTCTTTAAGAAAGCGCGTCATGGTCGTTTGGATGCCCTTAACACCTTCAAAATGAGTCCCCTGAGTGATTTGACTTCATTTTGACGGAGACTCTTCCTTTGGGTAAATAATCTTCCAAAATGTTTATGCCGATATTCTAAATAGGAAATATTTATTTTATAATGACATTCATTTTAAGACATTTCAAGACGTAATGTATAATATAAGAGCACTAAAAATGTGTCACTGTTTGAATGGTTTTCAATTTTCATTGAAATACTAAATCCCTGATAAATCTTAACTTTTCTTTGTGTAGGAAGTTCAAGACTTTTCCGAGAAAGACTTCGAATCCCTTTTTTATCACAGACGGGTACTATCATTTTACAATCCCATTGTGTTAGGTCGAGAATTCAATCATTTTCCTTTCCCTATAATAGGTATATCGGAATACATGTTGGAAAGCCGAGTCGGAAAAGCAGCAGTTTCGGTCATTTCACGCAAAATTTAATCTCGGGCAGGTTTTCAGTTTTAGACGTGGGCAATATCGACGTGTGGATATATCGAAAGAGCCAAAGGTCACTTTACCACTATGGAAGATAAATGTTTTCGGCTGAAAAAAAGTTTGTCAAGGCTGAAATTATAATGTATCAGACAAGACGGGTGTAAGTGAAACATAAATGAAACAGTTTATTGGTTCGCACTCCTGCTTTCAGTAAAAGTACTTTAAGTGAAAATATATTTTACAATGTGGAAACTACTTATGGTATGAATTCCAAATCTCTAAATATTTCATAAAAACACAAAAATATATATCATTTTATTGGCGCCTAATTTGACTTAAGCTGCCCTAAAACGTAGTAGAAAACCTAAAATCGTTATTTATTATTATGTTGACTTTTCTCATAAAATATATACATCTTTGGCAAAATTGACAAATATACAATTGCTAGTCAGAAATCCCCTCCCCATTTTTAAATAAAAAATGTGAATTGCTGTACAAATTGTATTAATACTACTTGAATTTAATCCTTGACCTTGTTTGCATGTTTCATTTATAAATAAACATAAATGTCTCAGTACATAGTTTCTATTAGGTTGTCGGAAAAAAAAAATGTCGCATTTTTTCGCAAATTTCAATTAATGATGTATTGCCCATTTTGGTTGATGGTCTTTTGACATCTTTTTGGAAGCTGCATGATTCCGCGCTTGTAGAAGGACCGCTCTTTTCCAGCAAATAACTGGGTGAGATGCTCTTTGATGACCTTATCAGAATCGAACAGACTACCATTCATGTCGTTTTTCAAGAAACGAAACAAATGATAATCGGATGGGGCAAGGTCCGGTGAGTAAGGAGGATGAGGCAAGACTTCCCATTCAAACTGCAGCAATTTTTAGCGAGTCACCAAACTTGTATGGGGTCTCGCTTTGTCGTGTGGAGCACTACGCCTTTGCGATTGATGACTTCTGGCCGCATTTCCGCGATATATGTATTCAAATCATCCCGTTGGCGACAGTATACATCAGAATCGAGCGTCTGGTTCCACTGTAGGAGCTCGAAAAACACCATACCCTTATAATCCTACCGTATTGAGATCATAACTTTCCTCTGGTAAGGATCAGCTTTGGATGGTATTTGGGCTCACTCAGTTCCACTACACCACGATTGCTTACGTCGAATATTGTTGTAAACAATCCATTTTTCATCGCCTATTACCAGGTGCTTTAAAGACCGATCGATTTTGTTATACTTGAGGTGAGTATCGGCGATATTGATGCGATTGGTGAGATGAATGTCTTTGAGTTCATGAGGAACTCATATATCGAGCTTTGCTGATGAATCCCAACGTCCGTAGATGATCGTGAACGGTGGAATGATGAAGGGTTAGTGTCTCCGCAATATCACGAGTAGTCGAATGTGGGCCTGCTTCGATCAGTGCCTTTATTTGGTCGTCATCAATCTCCAAGGTCCTTCCGGAGTGAGGCGCATTGGTGACATCAAAGTCACCAGCATGGAATTTGGTAAACCATCTCTGGCACTGACGCTCTTGTAGGACAGTGTTACAGTAAATTTTCACGCACTTTTTCACAGGCCTGCCTTGCTTTCTTCCCTTTGCATAAATAAAAAAGCAAAATAGGTATGCCAAAAATGCATAGTTTGATCTTTCATTTTCAACTTGATGTAAAAACCAAAGGACGCGACCAAATTGATTACCATGCTTTCTTAAATGAAGGTTGCACTGTCAGCTGTCAAACGGTATAGGTAAAATAAGATAAGCGTTACGCTCCCTGGTGGTCGCTCAACAAACTTACGACTGGGCCATTGTTTATTCAAACGTCCATTTAAGTGCCATTGTGTTTTGAAAATTTTCCGTTTATATTTGTGTTGTATTCATTAAAAATTATATTAGCGTTATTTTATGAGTATTATAATTAGAATGAATCCCTATTGTTGTGTACCTCGCTGTTCGTCCTGGATTAAGAAGGATCCCCAATTAACTTTTCATATACATATATCCTGAACAAGGAAAGCATCAAGTTTCCCTTATAAATAAATTTGGTCAAAAGGAACGTATAGACAGGCACAAGGCTTGGACATTAAAACTGAGGATAGGAAAGCCCATTAGTAAATTTATGAAAGTCTGTTTCTCTTCATTTTGCTGAGGAGGATTACTTTTATCGATGTAAGTTTTAGTATTTTAAGGTTAATGTAAAGATATTTATCATTATTATTGTCTGTTTCAGTTAAGGATTCAAAAAAGCGGAAAATACTGAAAAAACTGCAGTACCTTCAAATTATGAAGTCATGAATGGCCTGCATTCAGAACATGTTCACCCTCTTGTACACACTTTGAAATTAAGTGCCGTCTAAATAACCATATATTTGATGATATTCAATCTAATGTCTGTCATTCTGCTTAAAAATGTTTTCAATTAAAATATTAAACAATTTTGTAAAAAAAAACACATGTATACCTTGAAGTATTTATTAAAACTTTTCAAAATAAACCGATCCAACCTAAAAATGTATCTTACATAGGTACATTATATCAATCTAAATATCAAAAGAAAACCACTACAATTATGCCAGCAACTTGTAAACAGTAAATCTTGATCACAAATGGTGTTTTTAGGCAGTAAATAATCAAATACTACACATAAATAATAAATTAAAGAGACAACTTGAATATAAAACACATTAAAGGCAATGTAAAAACAACCGGTTAATGGCCCAATCGTTAGTTCGCAAATTTTCCACACTGGCGCTGGCATCTTAAATTCTGACGCCTATAGCACTCGGGCCGATCGTGATGACATTTCTCATGTAAAAATACATGTAATGCCATCTATTGCAAAAATACGTCATGACTTTTCCGACAACCTAATATTAGCCGTGAAGGATTATTGAGCGACAAAAGTTCTGTACCTATGTTGTAACAAAGAAATCACTCAAACTAACTGATATGTACTTGTTAAAATTCTAGTAATTTTTGTTCACAAAATCAGTCAATTTCCTATTTATTTTTTCCAGAAGTTTGAAAAACAATTTTCCATCCATTTATGGTTAAAAATCCAAAAAAAAAAATTATGGTTATCCATCCATTTATAGAATATAACTAAAATCTGTGAATCAAACATGATTAAACTGTAAGTTTTGGATTTTTACAAAATATATTAATTCTAGAATTTGGGTAGGTATTATTTGAAAAAAGGTGCTCGTGTTTGTACACTTTTAAGTTATGACGTCATCGAGCTGTTTTTTTTTCTACTTTTAGAGCAGGTAATATGATGAATGTTTTATTCTGCGTCTAACCGTATAACATTAAATTTATTGTGTATGCAATAAATCGTTATTAAAATAATAACTGGAAAAGAAAATGTTTATTTTTTTGTAAAATACAATATTTGGTTTGACATAAAACAAAAATGATTAATATTCTAAATAAAATGATCAATCTCTATTGATTCTAAATTGTTTAAAACATTTTTTCAGGATTTTTCGCTGACACATTTAAACAAGTACACATTTTGAATACCTACTTAGTATAATAGCTGGTTCTTGAGTCTTTATTACTTAATGCTAAACTACAATTTTTGAAAATTCACTGTTCCTGCTCTGTACCTGTTCCTGCTCCGTACATGTTCCTGGACCTATTTCTGATCCATACCTGTTCCTGGGCCTGTCCCTGTTCCTGGAACTGTTCGTGTTCCTGGAACTGTTCCTGGTGTTTCCCTAGTAGCAAACGCACGAGCTCCATCTTGTTGAATATAACCTTCTTGCAATTCGTCATCATGCAAACATTTGCACAGAAAATTTAAGATTTCTAAACGGTAACTTTTTGCATTCAATGTTCCTTAAAAAAAAATAGGTCCAACAATCCTCCTTCTGCTCACAGCTGCCCACTTTTTTTTGTAGTGGATTTTCAATATAAGGGTGAGGGTTGTCTATACTCCAAAGTCTCATATTCTGATAGTTAAAATAGCTCGAAATGTGGAACCAAGCCATCATCTTTAAAAAAAACGAAGATAGCATTTTTTCGAAGACAGCATTGTTATTGTTAAAATGGTTAATAAATTATTGGCAGAACTGTAGTCTTAGATGCTCGTCCGCTCTGAGAATTTCATGTGTGGATTGCAGACGATATGGATGAAGGCTCCAAATCACTTTTCAAAATTCGTTGACACATTGTATAGTTCAGATTCACTTGTTCGCTTAAATGGTTAATTGATGTTCTTGGATTGTTCGTTATCAGTTATCACTTGACTAACCAGTTTAACGTTTTCTATTATCCTTATTCTGGAACTGTCACTCCATTGTTTCCATTTGACGCTTCCAGTTTGCCGGTACAAATTTAGGTTTTGCTGACCGGCGAAAATGGTCAAAATGAATAACTGCGTCTGGAAAAATTTCCCTGAAGTCGTCTTATTACGCAGTTCTCATCGAATATATCCAGTTTCCATTGATTCTACTGTCATTTCTAAAATAAATTTCAAGTTCCTCATTAAAATTGAATTACATTATGTTTTACAATTCTAACAGCCACTTCAAAAGTTGACAATAACAAAGTTTCGTTTTGAGCTTCGACATGACCGCTGTTTCATCTCTCTCGTTCATAGCCAGATTTGATTACGTTTTCTTTGGATATCTCTTTATTATTTTATATATTCGATGATTAAAAACATACATCATATCGTTGTAAGACAAGCCCAATTTAAATCTAAAGAAACACAGGGTTTTCAAGTTACAAAAATTATGCTTTTTAAACAGCTACATTTTTATTTCAATTGTTTTTGTGATAGCATATTCTGCAATATCAGAAAGAATAAGTTACCTTGTACAAAATCTCTAAAAATAATGGATAAGGGGGTGGAAATTCTCACCGATCTCCCCCTGTATGTCAGGAGGAAGAATAAAATATTTGAACTTATTTTCTTTAAATTTGATTTTCTTTATTTTGATTTTTTATTCGGATTCAACTCACTCAATAGTCACTTAAAATATTACGCGTTTATATTTACTTGTATTATACCATGCACTTTTATATAATTTCGTGATTAAAGAAACGCTCTTGACTATAGCCTAAAAATTAATACTCCTTTACATCAATTGTTTTAGTCCAGGAGGAGCACTGGAACTTTCGGTGTAGAAACTTGAATACTTTCTGTTATACTGAGCAGTTTTCACCACTTAACACTTTTTTGTTATCAACGCGAGATTCGCCAATCATCTTGGCATCATCAGGGGCTGATTATACTGATGTAATGAGTTTTAGTCAACGGTGACAATATAGATGTAACAGAATTAAGAGCATGTTGTTATCCCGTTTACCTATAATTTTTAGGATGTTTTTTTAACGTTTTAACCCTGCTATTCTCATGTGAAAATAATGGCTTCTATAATTACATCCGGATGGATGGATAATCCCTAGAGTTTTACATATTTATCTGAAACATTAATCTGTTGTCGGAGAATTTCAAATTGGAAACGTAGAAAAAAGATTAAAACTTGACAATTGAAAATGTTAGCATTTAATAAACAATTTCATTTGTTGTACTCGTAGAATAGTATTTCTCTTCAATTACATAGAATATAGTACACGAGTAAACATTTTTCAATTACCTTTTGAACCATAGTCGCACATAATATTTACCTAGTAGTTATCTATTTGGTATTTAGCGAAAAATCGAACTTAAAAAAAAGAAACACACTGACGAACCATGGCCGTTTTAACTGTTTACAAGCCAGGTGATAATTGCTTATTGATTTTATTTAAATCAGGCAATGAGTCAGGTTTTCAGGAATACACAACAGTGGAACAATGAAAACTTACGCAATGTAAATAGGAAAATTAATTGTATAATTAATATATACATCTATACCAGGTGTCAATGAATTCAGGTATTAGCCCGCCATTTTTAGCGCATTTTTGTGCTTTTCGTAATTTGACCTTCAGGGGTCAAAGTGTTTTTATACACAAGGATATACCTGAACGTAAAATTTTCCGCTCTTTCTATTTTTGGCGTCAAAACTAAGCATTTCTATTTAAGATTTTCGAGTTGACCTTGAAATGACCTTCAAGGTCATAGTCAAGCTCAAAGACGGAGTCACCAGTAGATAGCCATGGAAATTGCTAAATCCTTTGTATCAACAATTTTCTCCGAGAACACACTCTTATCGAGTTATTTAGCTGTTACTTTTATATGACCTAGTATAACTATTATATAAATATAAGTGTTTAATCAGTTGTCAATCGAGTGTATAAAAATGGTAATGTTTGTTTCACTGAAGCAATTTGTTAATATTTACAGTAATATATAGGGTGGGTCATCATAAAACAGATGGTTTCTTTTTAAAATTGCTATAAAACTTCATTGTTGAATATTTTTAAATGATTGTTGCTTTATTCAAGAAAGTATGCCTTCCCATTATTTATGAAAAACAATTTCAGTTAAATGGCTGCCGCGGCTGGCTTGGCAGTACTTCATTATTTTCACCTAATTTTGCAGTACATTTTCGATTATTTGTGGCTCTGTTGCACGAATAACTCGATTGATGTTTTCCTTCAGTGCGTCAATTGTTTGGGGATCGTTGGAGTAACAACGGTGCTTAACATGTCCCCATAAAAATAGTCCAACGGTATTAAATCGCAGCTGCGCGTTGGCCAATTAATCTCCAAAACGGCTGATAACACGGTTACCGAATTTAGTGTGCAAAAAAATCGATTGTTTCACGGCTTGTGTGACACGTTGCTCCATCCTGCTGGAACCAAAGCTCGTCCAAGTCCAAATCGTCCAATCGCAGCCACAAAAAATCAGTTAACATGTCTCTGTAACGCATTCCATTTACTGTAACGCTGTTACCATCTTTATTTTGAAAGAAGTACGGACCAATGATGCCAGCACTACAAAACCCACACCAAACAGTCACTCTTGCAGAATGCATTGGCTTCTCTATGACTACGTGTGGATTTTTGGAACTCCAAATCCTACAGTTCTGTTTATTAACATGTCCTCCGAGATGAAAATGAGCTTCGTCCGAAAAAATGATTTTTCGATTGAAATCGGAGTCATTTTCGAACTCATGTAAAGCCCACACGGAGTAGCTGTAACGAAGTGGATGGTCAATGATCATGTTCCTTTACCTCTTGAGTAAGTTGCAACTTGTAAGCAAATAATTCGAGGTCTTTATGCAATATTCTCCTCAGAGAAGTGCGACTGACATTAAGGTATTGTGGCTCTGTGACGAGTTGAGGTTCTTGGGTTTTTACGCACACTTTGGGCAACAGCAGCAATTTTTTCAGCTGTGCGCACCGGAAGAGCACGTGGATGACTTCTGTTATCCATAAGCATGCCAGTTTCACGAACTTTCCTTAAGAACTTTTTTACACCAGGCGCTAACGGAGTTTCATTTCGACCAAAAATTGTTCTCAATTTTCTCACAATTTCTTCAACACAGCATTCACTTTGGAAATAATTGTTCAATATTACTCAACGTTGTTCAAGCGTAAAACGGTCCATTTCTTACAGCGGAGGTTAGACACCACATAAATATTATGTCAAATATCAAACGCTTCAGTGTCGACAATGTAGAAATATCACTCAGTTTAAAAAGAAACCAATAGACAAGACCACCCTTTACTAGGTAAAAGTAGGTTAAGTTAATATAACTCAAACTAATGAGGTAAATTTTACATCCCTACTACAACAAATGTTATAACTGTTATTCAGAAGTTTTAAATAAACATTTTACGAGAAAAGACATAACATTATTCTGCTTCATTAAGTTCTTAGTTCCCTAGAAAAAGACCTTTATGCAGGTCATAACATTTCTTTAATTATACACAAAAAACTTCATTCAACTCTTAACTACAGTGTTGCAGCTCATAAGCAAATAGCGTGCTCCATCATAAAAATGCTTAAGATTCATTAAAGTACCTGCTTCATTTTAACAACCAATGTAATAATTAGTTGAATGAGCTCCGATTACGTGGCTTAAAGCATAAAACAGTTTATGCGATAGCCGAGGATACAGTGACAGTAACTTCAATATAATACTCGTGTGTATGTATATACCTATTTTGTCATAGTAATAATTTCTTGAGGAAAACACTGATGTAAAGATTGTCAAAATTCTATTTCGCTCATCAGTAATAAAGAAATCAGAATAGGGTACCTCAATGTTTTTTTTTAAATTGACTTTTAAAATAGAATATAAATTTTGATGGGAAAGGCTAATTGGGAGAATAAAAAATCGAAACAAAGCCAGTAAAATTACACAATTTTTACAATTTTCGAGGAAATAAACCAAAATTTAAATAATATATAGTGTCAGCCATAACATTTACAACATGTAAAAAATATTATTGAAATATCGTCATAGTGAAACATTTTTAAATGATAGATTCCGCATGTCAGAAGAAAATGTCCTCTAATATCATGCAGAAATGGGCACATAAAAAATTGTGAGCAATACTACGGCTCACAGTGGGACAAAACTGTAGTGTTTCACCCAAATCACTCTAGAGATCGTCTTTCTCTATTCATCTTTTGTTTTAAAATGCTTGTTATGAATTTCTCCATAAATTCCTCTAGCTGGATTTTTGATTCTCATTCCCACTATTTTATTGTTTTAATCTAAAAACGCGTTTTTATTGCGAAATATGGGTTTTCCCAACGACAATCAGTGTCAAGGTCTCAAATGTATAAATATTTTTGACTTTTAATTTTAAAATTTCATTATCCGATATTGATATTATCCGATTTCTTTTTTTATTGCTGACAGCTGCCAAATTAACTGTCAAATATAAAATAAACGTATTTCTTAACTTATACAGATAAAATGAATAATTTTAAACAAAATACATGTAACATACTTTAAAACTTGCTATTTACTTAATTTATACTAAAATTTAAATACGACAGCTATCAAAATAATTGTCAAATAACTTAAGATGCCATTTATTTATTATTTTCAATACTTAAAGTGCTTATTAGTTCATTTTCTAAGGATTTAAAAAACATCCATTTCACTTTCGAAAAAAAATTTACAATTTACTCAACAAAAAAATTATATTATACAAGACACGCACCAAAAGGGTTTTTAAATTAATATATGGTTAAAAAGTGTGCATTTTTTAGGAACTAATATTTTTTAAATTGACAGTTGTTATCTAACACAAAATCTTTTTGACATTAATACCCAAAATCCATTGACATATAACTAATTAGTATTTTATTTTTTGAAAAAAATAAAACAAAAAATTGCATCTTCATTGGGTTTACTGAAGATTTGTCAGCTGCATCAAGCTCGGAATTCAAGATTTAAATAGATTGCGGAACTGTATATTTTTAAAGCACTGTATATACATTCATTTTTAATTAATATAATTGAAATTGACAGTTGCCGATAGTATATGATTACAAATTATTATTAACTATAGTTTTTCATTGCGTTTACTGAAAAACTAACAACTGCCAATAGTGCATATAAAGATTAAATAAATAGCAATTACGGAACTAAAATAATTTATATTTTTTTTTTTTTTTTTTTTTTTTTTTTGGCGGGGTTCCTTTGTTAATAACCTCGCCCCCCCACCCCCCCCCCCCCCCCCCCCCCCCCCCCACCCTTTTTTTTTTTTTTTTTTTTCCCTTTCCCCCCCTTTTTTTTTTATTTTTTTTTCTCCCCCCCCTTCTTTTGGGGGTTGTTTGGCCCCCCCCCCCCCCCCTGGCCCCCCCCCCCCCCCCTTTCCTTTTTTTTTTTTTTTTTTTTTTTCCCTTTTATTTTTTTTTTTTTTTTGGTGGGGGGAGGCCCCCCCCCCCCCCCCCCCCCCCCCCCCCCCCCCCCAAGGGGGGGGGGGGGGGGGGGCCCCCCCCCCCCCCCCCCCCCCCCCCCCCCCCCCCCCCCTCTTTTTTTTTTTTTCCCCCCCCCCCCCCCCCCCTCCCCCCCCCCCCCCCCCCCCCCCCCCCCCCCCCCCCCCCCCCCCCCCCCCCCCCCCCCCCCCCCCTTTTTTTTCCCTCCTTTTTCCTCTTTTTTTTTTTTTTTTTTTCTTTTTTTTTTTTTTTTTTTTTTTTTTTTTTTTTCCCCCCTTTCCCCCCCCCCCCCCCCCCCCCCCCCCCCCCCC